>JAJJKC010000031.1:0-469078 GCA_022984845.1 Xylaria nigripes | reverse complement strand
CCAGTGTTCGCAACTCTCTACGATAGCTAGCAACTCCTGCTGTCCCGTGGCCCACCTGGTCTCCGTGTCCGTTAACTTACGCCACCAGTATGCCACCGGGTGCCAATTCGCTCCGTGTAGTTGAGAGAGAATGCCGGATACGGCCCTGGTAGAGGCGTCCGTCTCCACACGCGTCTCCCGACTACTATCCCAGTGCCGTAGAATGGTGGCATCGGTGAAGGCGGTCTTAATATCCTCGAACGCCGTATTCGCCTCGCAGGTCCACTCGAATGGTTTCCGAGCCCCGTCCTTGGTCTTCAGGAGTGCCGTGATCGGGGCCGTTTTGTGCGAGTAGCGAGTGATAAACTTCCTATAGAAGTTGGCGAACCCTAGGAATACCTGAATATCGTGGACGGAGGTGGGCGCCTTCCATTCCTTGATAGCGATAACACGCTTCGGGTCCATTTTAGTGCCTTCGGTATTGACTACGAACCCTAGGAATTCAATCTCCGTTTTGAAGAACTCGCACTTCGACTGTTTTACGAACAGTCCCGCGTTCTCTAACCTCTCGTGGACTAGTCGGAGGTGTTCCGCATGCTCCTTTTCATCCTGCGAGTACACGACTATATCGTCAAGGTATACGACGCAGATGTGGTCAACTAGGCCCGCTAACGCCTTATGCATATAGGTCTGGAAGGTCGCGGGGGCGTTAGTCAGGCCGAACGGCATGACCGTGTATTTGAATTGCCCGTAGCGGGTGCGGAACGCCGTTTTCCAAATATCCTCCTCCTTGATCCGTATCCTGTGATAGGCATCGCGGAGGTCTAACTTGGTGAACACGCGGGCCGACCCCAACTGTGTGAGGATTTCGCTAATTAGTGGTAGCGGGTAGCGATTTTTGACGGTTACGCGGTTTAGGCCACGATAATCCATGCAGAGGCGGAGCGTACCGTCCTTTTTGGGTACGAAAAGCATGGGTGCGCCCGCGTCAGCCTTTGAATAGCATATGCGGCCTAGCCGTTGGTTCTCCTCCAGGTACTCTTCTCGGGACTTGCGCTGTCCCTCCGTGATAGGGTATATTGGTCCGAACGGCACCTTCGCTCCCTCCACTAGTTCTATTTCGTGTTCCGCATCCGGTAAGACTGGGTGTTCCTTGGCGGCTTTTTCTGAATAGAGGTGACGGAATTTTTCTAGGCACGCGGGCAGGTCTACCTCAGGGGTGCTGTCGGCCTCCTTCTCGTCGGCATCGTCGTCTACTGCCGCGAAGGGTAGTTCGCCGTATAGGGTAACGCCCGTCAGGTTGGCGATATAGGCGGATTCTCCTCCGACGACGATGTCGGCGAACTCCTCTGGATCCACCTCTTCGTACTTTCCGTAGTACCAGTTATCGGATGCGGTGTCTAATACTATGCCTAGCCGGCCCATACCTGGTCGTGAGAGTAGTAATTTTGGTGCCTTCGGCTCACGCCTTATGGCGAAGAACACCTGTTTGAAGGTGCGGGCCTTCCCGTGTGCGTCCGTCATTTCTACCTCTGCCGCGTCCGCACCGTGGCAGGTGAGGGGGTCGCCGCTAGGTCCTAGTAGGAACGGTATCGGTTCCTCGATCGGTTCCAACTTTTTGCGGGCGAAGTCCTTGCACACTGTATTGACTTGTGCTCCCGTATCCATATCTACAGTTACGTCAACGGGCTGTTTCTCTCCTCCTGGGAGGACGCGGCCCCTTGCCCTGAACGGCTTGGCTGGCCCCTTCGTCCTTAATCCTTCTGCCAGAGTAGTCTGGACGTAATTTCTTACTCCGGCCTGCCTTTTAACTCCTCTTCCGCTCCCGACCATTCCGCTTCCACGTTCTGTACACGCCGTGGGCGCTGGCCAGGTGGGCGAGTAGGAAGAGACATCGTATGACCTGGGCGTTTGGGCCGTACCCCGCCTCCAGTAGGAAGAGTGCCCGGCGGCTTCCTTGCCTTCGGGCAGTTCCTGGCGAAGTGGCCGCGTTCGTGGCAGTTGAAACACTCGTCGTTGCTACGTGACGTAGCCTTACGCTTCCTACTTGCGCTCGATGCCTGAACATTGTTGACGGGGGCAGCCGCGACCGTTAATCTGCCCCTCTGAGGCACCGTTGGCTCCTCCCTGCGGCGTTTCTTGTTCCGCGTCCCATTCTGGTTAGAGTAGAGGCTCCACACACGTTCTGCTTCGTGTGAGAGCGGGGCTGGTCCTGCTATCTCGACCCGTTGGCGGACGAGGGCACGCTGGATACCTTCGTGGAGGCGGAAGAAGTAGTGGTGTGCGAGGGCAGTGTTTTTATCGAAATCGGGATTTTCTAGTTTCTTAACTATAGCCGACCCCCTGGCGTAGAATTCGCGGGGCGACTCCCCTTCGTTCTGCCGTATAGCTTCCTTTTGTTGATAGTAGGTACGGGTGAATAAGGCGGGGTCGGTGTCGCTCTTCCGTATGAAGTCCCACAGGTGGTTTAGCTGTAGAGTCTCCTCCGTGAGCCCTTTCGTAGATGCGTGGGATCGCCACGCGGATGCTAGTTTATGCGTAACCTGACCGAGTGCCCAGTCTATTTGTATGTACTCGGGGCGTCCTGGCTTACGGCGGTTGCCGGCGAGGATAGCTTCTATCCAGTCCTCTATTTCGGCTGGCGTAGCCCCTTCATCTAGGCGCTTGCAGTTATACTGCGGCGTTTTATTATCGCCGTCGGGCTGTCGTTCCGCGAGGGTGAGGGCACGGAGTAGTTTGAGGTGTTGTTCTCCTTGCACACGCATTTGTTCACGCATCGCGTGGATATCCTCCGATTGCCTTGTAATAAGGTCCCGAGCCCAACCAAGGACATCGGTAGGACCTGCTGGTGGTGCAGGCGGGGGTCTATTCTCCGCGTTCGAGTCCATATCTAGGACCGAGTTGTAGGTGCGAGCGGTAGACATAGTGGATACGTCGCGGTGGCGACCTCCAGTGGCGCCTTGGTTGTTGCGGCCGCCCTGCCCTTCTTGGTCCTCGTCGGCGGAGTCGCCTTCTTCTTCTTCTTCTCGACCCGCGCCCGCATTCGATGGGGGACGGGGAGGAACGCCCTCGGCTTCCTCGCCCTGACGCTGTTGTAGGGGTAGGAGGGCTCGGGAGCGTGTGTTGCGTCCGGGTGCAGACATCGCGTTGCTTTGTTGTTGTTGTAGAAGCGATAGAGTGTAACGGTATAGGTGCCGGGGCACGGTAATCACAGTAGTTTACGTAAGCAAGGTGATGACTAAGCGGACGGCTTATAGGGGGGGGGGTCGCGGGCCAATTATAGGTGGCGGCGACTAGTCAATAGGTGCGGTAGGTCTATAGTTTATAGGTAAAACTATCGCTTAAGGAGTAGAATCGTAGGTCTAGAAATAGGGTCCGAATAGCCCTATTTATAACCGTATCGCAGGTCCGTTTTACGGACCTCCTACTGCCTTCAATAGGTGCGATCGGCGTTGCCTAATTAATTGAATAGGAGGTGGCGCCGTAGCCCTGCTGGCGGCACCGTTCCTATTCCTCCTATCCGTTCGTCCTAGCCTCCGATATCGTAGATATCGTAGCGAGTCCTCCGGTCGCCCTTTGTTTATTTACGTGTGTGCGTTGCCAGGGTGACAGGTAGGTGCGGTGACCGCCCCCTTACACTAGAACACAGGGTTGCTGTGTTGATAGACATCGTATCCTTCTCAATAAAGCCACAGTGGCTACATTGACGTATGCTGACGCGACGAAGGGGATGAAGGTCCCCTTCCTATTCGACTGACCTGAAACCCGGGCACCTCGTATCGGGCTTGGGTAATATCGGGCTTCAAGTCAAGTAAAGGGGACACGTCAGCATGTTGGGGACGTAGGGGGTAGCCGCCGGGGCAATAGAATGATACGATGTCAGGCTCTGTAAAATCTCTTCGGTCAGCTGTTCGGTTAGATGCCGATCAGACCATAAGGGGCTGGGTGATGTATGGTCTTGTGCCGTGTCTGTATCGGAACTAGTCTGCGATATGTTTAGTAAAAGCGGGTCATCGGGTTAACCGTATGACACGCACCTATTGACTAGTCGCCGCCACCTATAATTGGCCCGCGACCCCCCTATAAGCCGTCCGCTTAGTCATCACCTTGCTTACGTAAACTACTGTGATTACCGTGCCCCGGCACCTATACCGTTACACAGTGACCGCCCTCCTTACATCGTGCAGATTTGAGCTCTGCCTGGTAGAAGGTTGTGCTTTCGATGCATCCATGTTAAAGGTGGTTGTGTCGGCTCGGATAGGTGAGGCACTCAAAATGTTGTGCGAAGTGCTGGAATCCATCTGGAATCAGGGGGGAGGGGGAGGGGGTTGGGGCCCCGGGGTGTATAGGGGGGTTGGGGGGGGGGGGGGGAGGGAGGAGAAAAGCCCTGCTCCTCAGAGGGCGGAAGTGAGGTTGTAAAATTGGAGTATTTATGACCTGTGATGCAAAGGTTCGGAGTAGCGGGCGGACCCACCTTTCCGAGAAAAAATAAAATAGCAGGGAAGAAGCTCGGTTTGGTAGTGAATAGCGCTCCGAGACGTTAAAATGATCAATCAATCAATCAATCAATACGTCCGTACTACGTACGGTATCTAGGTATCCGTCTAGTTGCATAAATTGTATAACTTGGAAACACCATTCGGGTCAGGTGGTATCTTAATGTCTGTCTAAGATGGCATGTCTCGGCTTCCAGATCGCGACAACACCACAAAACTGTGAATTGTCTACGTACCTAGTGTACGGAATACGGACGTACCGATACATACTACGCCGCATAACGTCGTTCAACAGAGATAGCTTTATTCCGTCCAATACTCATATACCTTGGCCGACGCGCGAAGCCCTTGTTTACTTCAGGTATAAATGAACTATGAATTTAAATGTTGGTGTTTGCTGTCAAAAATATGTCGCAGGAGGTGACAAATGTGAGGATATGTCCGAGATAACCGCGAGCCTGCTGCGGCCAGGTCCGGACCGTCTACCAACATAACAAAAGTTGTTGCGGCCTTACGTGACGACAAGGGCTGACGTGACACCACTGGGTGCCAACATGTGGATTTACGTGGTCAGCTTGGATGAAACCATCAGTCCGTGAGTGCCTATTCAGAGCTATCATGATAACGGAAAGGGATCTCATCTGCGCCTCAATTCCTGTACCTTCCCGGGTTTTAGGTGGACTAGACGGACTTTTCCATTGGGACCAAGTCCTCTTTAAGAGAGGTAGATAAGAAATGCCGTTTGGGTGCCAAAATACGCAAACAGTCCGAGCCGAGTCCTCCTTTATCAACTTTTAGATACGCAGTATCTTTCTCGTCCTCCTTCCTACACAACCGTTGCCTAAGACATATTCTTGACTGTCAAGATGGATACGAGCGCTGATGACTTGGAATACATCTTCCACCATCTTTTTCTGCCATCTGGGCTACCGCAGGAGAATGACTATGCTTCGAAGCGGGAAAATAACCTGCTGTCAGCTGTTATCGACGGTTTAGTTGCGTGGAAAAGCTGTATCAAATCTTCGCACCATGGGCAAGCCGATACAGCTATATCAATGCTGCGTAAAATGCAGCAGGTGCACTCAATCTCGGATGGCTCTTTGATTGAGACTGAGGTACTCAGATTACTGAAACAGCTCGCTGAAGGTAAATACTATTATATGATACTGACTGGTGACACGTGCTAACGAACAGTAGGCGACGCTATACCGCTTTATATTCGCGAGCAGAATGCCGGAGTCCTTATTAGCAGACACGGCAATCATGTCTTTTTTGAAGTTTTCGAGATCTGCTCAACCAATGTCGCGATCATGACTACGAAAGGCAGACTCAGACGCTCTTTTCCTGGAGCAGCCGTTGCACTTGGAGCATCCCAATTCCAGCAACGTAAACTTCAAGAGACAATCGCTCATACTCTGGCGGAAATGAGCAAGTATGCGATTGAGGCAATGCTACCAAAGGTGAAGAAAGCGGACAGTGTAATGCCCGAACTTCGTGATACTACACACCCTGGCATGGTGTCTGAGCTGTTCATTGGCTTTCTTAGGTCGATTGGCGAGCCTGTCGAGTGCCCTGCCATTATCAAGAATATACGTGATGATGTGCTCTGGCATAATTCTTATTTGCCATGGCGTCGCTCACCGTCGTGGCTACTCGTTCGTGTCGCTCTACAACTCGAATTCAGTCGAAAGTCGATTCCAGCAAAATCGGATACCGTCTACAAGGAGGCAATGCTTTTTATCTTGCGTCATATCCTTGTTCTCGCAACGAAGCTGTCCCTCTCGAGCCATGTACTCTTCTCGATGAATGCGAAACTCGCCAGGCGCTTGCTTAAAAGGGGTCAGGCCATCGACGATAAACTCGGCCTCTATGTTCGGAAGGCTATGCAAGATTCTCATGCTATCATTTCCAATCGCTGGTCTGTAATCCAAAAGCGAGATCCTCTGAAAATCAATCTTTCACAACTGTCCGACCTTGACTTCGTCAACGATAGTCATGTATCTCTTCCTGACCTTGATCAACATATCATTTGGATGAATTGCAGGGAACAAGAACTCATTTTCAGTGAATTTCAGCCAACTTCGGCGCTTATAGCACTTTCATCTAAAGACCTGCCTCGACTCCAATCGTATTCTTTTGGTGAGGGCACGGACTACGCCATCACGAATCTAGAAGCCTTCGAGACTTGGGTGGCTCTTCATTGTCAAGAATGGAGTCAGAACAACCAGCAGATGGCGTGCCGTGAGATCGGTTCTCTTATTTCTGAGTATCACAAGCTAGCTTCATCTAATTACTTGAAGAATCCTGAGGCACTTTCGACCATGGTACTTACTATCCTCGAGTTATGGGTTGCTTTGGATGTTGCAACCGTTAGCTTGTGCCCGTTGCTTGGTCAATATCGACCTGGAGTCCCCTTGGATCTGCTCCAGAATCTTCTTTTGCCGTTTGTATCTCAGATGCGGAGACTGCGCCACGTCGAGAACTATTTGGTCCTTCGATCCTGGGCCACGTTCACACCTACACAGCTCTACTATAGCCTGGATAGCCAGGAGTGCTTCCCGGTGAAGTTTTATGACACCTCTGTAGAGATGCAAGAGAAATTACAGGAGATTACCGCGGATGCTCGGAAAAAAAAACAAGCCAAACTAGCAGAGCTGGGTAGTTTAAAAGCGGAGTATACTCGTCTCCAGATGCTTGCCGGCCAGATGCCATGCGAGTACGAAGTTGTATTCGATGACATCGATATGGATGAAGGGTGGCGCCATAAGCCTAGCTGCCAGAAGTGCAAACTCAAAGCCCAGGCAGCAAATCTTCGGATTAATATCCACGAATGGCCGCTTCCTAAAAACGATTTGAAAGCAAAAGCCGTGGTTTTCGAGCTATGTATCTTACCATGCTTCCAATCATGGCGTCAAGCGACATTTTATCTTTTGCAGGACGTTCTTGGGATGCAATACTCATTAGAGAACTCTCCCCGCTCAAGACATGAGTTGTCTTCGGATCCCCATCTTCATAGCAGCTCATCTCTCGAATCGAACATTGGGCTTTTGTCCGAGGATAAGCCTCAAGTAGTCACACACCGGAGGGTACTGCTGGTCTCCACAGCTACAGAAAATAGTGTCTGTGTCAACAACGGGTTAAATTACCGATACTTCGACTTCTCGAAAAACACATTCGTCGAATCTTTTGTGCCAACCGAAAAAGTTCTTGAGATGTGTACATATCACCTCCCTACGCGATCCAAAGGTCTACAAAAGTACTTGTTCCGCCCAAAGTCTTCACCAGATGGTCCTGATCCGAATGTGGCTCTTGCAGATCAATCCGAGATTCCAATCCATATGGGTGTTGAAGAGGGACGGGATCTAGCCATGTTGCCCCTTGGTCACCACATTCAATTGTACAATATTCTCGTGCAGCTGGCCGCTCCTTCGCTCGATTTTAAAAAGGAGGAAACGGCAATTTTTATTCTTCAATGTTTATACCAGGCAGGGCCACCTGGTAGCACAATACTAAGGGCCGGTCATGATATTGCAGATGATGAGAGATTTGCTTTTCGTCTTCTCGAGAATGTGAGAATTGCCTGGCAAAGAGTCAAGGATAATTGGGAGTCCGCTCATGCTCTGAGAGTATTTGCTGCAATCACAACACGCTTGCTTTCGCTAACCTCCTCAGAAAAAGTAACAGAAAGCTGCTTCAACCTCCTCAGTACTCTCCGGGCCGGTGCCTTTGCTTGGATTGAGCTCCTGAGAAATAAGTCATACACCGCCACTACCCAAGATGATGTCGCATTCTTCAAATCAAAAAGCATCGACATTGCTCTTATCTGTTCTTCTTGTTTTGATGTCGAGCAAGGCCATCTTTCTAGGATCTTGGAATCAGACGCCAATGCTTCGATATTTGTGCAATGTTCCATCCTCATTCAAGAAGGAAATTGTGAATACAGTTCAGTTTCTGAGCTTCCATTCGCTTGTCTTCACCTTCGTTTCCAGAGGCTGTTATATCGCAGCTCTCCCATTCTCTCTGCGACACATTCAGGCATATCTGACGCTGTGAAAAAGGCTTGGTCGGCATACCGGCCAGTGGGTGGATGGCGACTGGTGTGTAACTCCACGCACTGGCTTGTTACAGAGACAGCATCAGACAACGGACTTCCTCATCTCAAAGTCCACTTCAATCTGCTGAGCGGGGAGCTCCTTGTCAATGGCCTACCTTTGAGTCGTCCGCCTGCAGCATATGAAGCTTCCCCGTTATGGAAAACACTCTTCGGTCGAGCTGCAATGGAGGTTATGCCTACCTCCGCCGCCGGCATGCAATTCTCTATCAAGAGAGAATACAAAGGCTACATTATTTTTCTCGGTCTGAATAGCACCTCATCCAAGGGATCAGATTTGGTCGTGCAAGCTTCCAACTCTACCGCACGTTATGAGATAATACCAGCTCGCCAATTTCAGGAAATATTCCCGGACCGGTTCGTCAAAGACTTTGTGCATTGGTACAACTACATGGAACACACAATAGAATTTCGACCTCTGGCAACCCCTTGGAATTCAAGCGATTCTACATGGATCTTATCCAGATCTGACGTTGGTTGGATACTGAAGAGAAGAGGCAGCGCTGTCCTTGGTATGAAAAGTAAATCAGCTACTGCTGTTGCAGACATCCTATCTCCACTTGCCGATAAACTCGATATACATCTGTTTCTCCAACCCTCCGACCGGCCTTTACTCGAGGTGGAAATTCCCACCCTCCGTTTTGGTTTTTTTCTTGCTTCGGGTGAATCTAGTCTTCGATCGAGGGAATTCCCAGGCATGGTAGTAGATGGCGATCAATCCCTGGGCACCTTAGTTGGCTTCACAAACAAGCTCATATTGAGAGATCATGACTGTCGACTCCTACTTGTACCAGAAGGTCCGGTATCGTGGAGACCCGTTGACGATCATACGAAGGTCGAGATCTCAAAAACATCTATTGTCAAGATACATGCACTACATATAGATAGTGTTCTTGGACGGCTGATCGATAACGGTAATCTTCAAGGCAAGCTTTTCGTATCGTACTTGCATGCTCTGACATCTTATTACCTACCTGATCCTCTTACTAAAACGACTGGGGTTGAACAAGCATTATTAATATTGAACTCGGCTGCCGTCCGATCGTTCGATCGCTTGTCGCAGCAAAACATCGACATCCTTGTGAAAATTGCGCGGTTAAATCCGATCAGACAGTACTATCCCCAGCATGAGCGAGTAATGCAAACTATATCGTGGACTTCCAATCTCAATTATTTGTCACAACATGACGGGTTTTTTAAGGCCGTATCTATTATATTCGAACAGGCAAAGCAGATGAGTTTATTCTATCCCGAGTCAGGAAGCGAGGAACTAGATATTCGCAAAATGATCCCCACTAGCGATTTTCTGATGGAACGTGACTGCATCCGTTCGTCCACTTTCAGGATTTCAGAGTTTGGCTCCGAAGCACATACGACAATTCACGATGTTACTTATCCAAGTCGCGATCAAAATCAACGTTCGGATCGAGGAACTAATGCGTACATATTGTCAAGAATTTTGTATGCTCAGCATACCACACTTCATACAGCGGCTCCTCAAGGCGGAAAGCTTTGGACAATTCTTGCTACTTCACCATCGGTTGAAGGCCCCAACGGGGGCTTGTCCCTGTCGCAGTTAAAGTACAGTGCCGACGCGGCTAACTCTGGATTGGACCTGTCTCTGTGGCTACAGCTGCACCAAATTCTAGCATCGCGGGCTGTCGTGGCGCATAGGTTCAGCATAATGATTTGGCTATCGACCATAGCCGCTCACGAAGGAGCAGACCTCGCCCTTTTGCAGGTGTTGGCGCTCTTCTTCACTACTGAGGAACTCATAGATATAGAATTACCCATGATTCAGTCATGCAATCCATCAAAAGGATATCAGGCCAACATGGGCGTACTAAAAAGCTCCGTGGACTCCCATTGCTCAGTACCATTCCGGAGCTCTCCTGAAGCAAGACTGCCTGCAAACCCAGGAGAGAGCGAGAGCGACTCTCATAGTCGTCGCCATAGCCAATATCAATCCAAAAAAAACGACGCTGTTACAACTCTCGTGTCAGAAATTTATAAGCAGTGGCCAAGAGAAACTCTACCTGCGTTAGGCCATGTGGACAGGACAATATCTGACTACATCATGATAAGCAAAGTCCAGTCTACTGTGAGTAAGTTGTTCGAAGAGTGGTTCAACAATCTCCTCCTATTCAAATATCTTCAACGCATCGAAACCGCCTTATTTGTTTTGAGCCTTGTACCTCTCGACTACTACCGACCTAAAGTGATGACACTGACTCCTCCCACAAGAAGTCGCACCTTCGTATCTGTGCAGGACATTTTCGCCGGTGCGGCACCCTCACTTCCGATGATAGTAGCTACACTCAAACTTGTACCATTTGCTGGTAAATATACGCAGCAAAACCCCCGCCTTGAAGGGCTTCTTGGCGACTTAAAAAAGACAGCCCTTCGGTCTCAGTACGGACTCTCCTATATCAAGGAGCTTCAAAAGAGCATGGCATCTCTGCAAGGCCAAGAAAGTGAGGCTGATTTGGATTTGCGCAAACATCACGTCGCATCTCTGCGTCAGCACTTGGATGATTGCAAGAGAGTCGTAGATGATATTTATCTCCAGCTCATAAAAGTAGATGTTGTTCGTACCTGTATGTCTGAGCTCGGACATGGCCCGCGAATCTCCCCGTTGTTATTCCTGCGTCGTCTAAGCAACGAGGCATGGGAACATCTTGGTCAAGACTGGAAAGAATCCGTCGTTCAATTTGGTCTTGCTCTATCGGTTCTTCAAAAGGCAGAAAGACTCGTAAGAACTGCTACCAGCCTACAAAGCAACGACGATCTTTTGAAAGAGCTGAATAATGTCGGGCATCAAAACTGGGATCCAATTGAGCACCCGGAATGGCTTCTTCTCGAAATAGAGAGCGGCATCATTATCCGTGATGTGCAAAAACTGATCGCCTCCGAGATGATATATCCACACTCTCGCCGCAACTCGACTATGCAGCTGAATATGGGCGAAGGCAAAAGTTCTGTAATCGTACCAATGGTAGCAGCGGAATTGGCGAACAGGTCGCAGCTTGTTCGTGTAATTGTTGCAAAACCCCAGTCGAAGCAGATGGCACAAATGCTGACTTCCAAGCTGGGTGGCCTATTGGGCAGGAAAGTCTACCACATGCCGTTTTCCCGTGCTCTGAACATCAAGTCAGCTGAAACGGCTAGAGTCATTGAAAAGATGTTAAAAGATTGCAAAGACAGCGGCGGTGTGCTGTTGCTGCAACCAGAACATATTCTTTCATTTCAATTGATGGGACTTGAGCGTTATAATGACATAAATATTGAAAATACGGCTGTCGGTAAAGCGGTCATACAGATCCAGGACTTTCTCGATAATAACTCTAGAGACATTGTCGATGAGAGTGATGAGAACTTTAGCCCAAAGTTTGAGCTCATCTACACCATAGGATCCCAACGGCCGATCGAACTAAGCCCTTCTCGCTGGATATGCATACAACAGGTGCTTGGCTTGGTTCGCTCTGTTGCCACCGATATTACTGTGCAGCTCCCGAATTCTATGGAATTACATTCTCGACATGACGGCCGGTTCCCTAGATTACGTGTCCTCAAGGCGGATGCTGGAAAGCTTCTCGTGGAACAGGTCGCGAGATGTATCTACCTACAAGGTCTTGATGGTTTCCCGGTAGCAAGACAGAAAATGCGCGTTAGAATGGCTATTTCCAAATACATTACGCAATATAGCTTGACCCGAGACGAAATCAGTGCCGTAGAGGAATCCGGCGATGGAGGGTTTTGGACAGAAAGCACGAAACCTCTTCTTTTTCTCCTCCGCGGTCTTCTAGCTGGAGGGGTCCTTCTATTCGCACTCAGTCAGAAGCGATGGCGGGTCAACTTTGGACTCGCCACCACCCGTATACCACGCACGCAGCTGGCAGTGCCATACCGAGCGAAAGACAGTCCGACGCCTCGTTCAGAGTTCAGTCATCCCGATGTTGTCATCGTGCTCACGTGTTTGGCATATTATTACGACGGCCTTGAAGATGAAGATTTGTTCATCACACTGGGGCATCTTATGAAATCAGACCAGGCAAGTGTTGAATACGACGCTTGGATTAAGGACAGCCCGCACATGCCGACTTCTTTCCGCCAGCTCGAAGGTATTAATCTGAAAGACCGTCCTCAGTGCATCAAGGATGTCTTTCCCCACCTAAAGTACGGAAAGAGTGTAATAGATTATTTCTTGGGGCATATTGTGTTTCCAAAAGAGGTGAAGGAGTTTCCACATAAGCTCTCCGCCTCTGGATGGGATATCGGAAAGGAGAAGGTGCATTATACGACAGGGTTCAGCGGTACTAATGACTCCCGCGGACTTCTGCCGATTGATGTGGAGCATCTTGATCTTCCATCGCAGAGCCATACAAATGCATTAGTCCTTGAGTATCTCCTACAACCGGAAAATTCTGTCAAATTACTACCTGACCGACCCGATGCCTCTGGGACGGATGCCAAGCACTTTCTCGAGACGGTGGTCACACTCGAAACACCAACACGAGTGATTCTCGATGTTGGAGCTCAGATACTGGAGCTGAGTAACCAGCAAGTCGCTGAAAGCTGGCTTCAATTAGTCCCAGACACCCAGACACAAGCCGCCGTTTTCATAAATGACGAGGATGAATTGTCCGTCGTTGACCGTCGAGGTAGTTTGGAGCTCCTCCAAACATCCTCGTATGCGACTCGACTCGACTGTTGTCTTGTATTTCTGGATGAAGCGCACACGCGAGGTATTGACCTCAAGCTTCCAAGCAACTACAGAGCCGCCGTGACCCTTGGTGCGAATTTGACCAAGGACAGATTGGTACAAGGTAAGCTCTCGCCCAGGATCTTGAAATTACAGTTGTTAACCCCTTTTAGCGTGTATGAGAATGAGAAAACTTGGAAGAGGACAGTCAGTTGTCTTTTGCGTGGGCGCAGAGATTAGGGCCAAGATTCAAGAACTTACCGCCAAACCAGCAGGTGCAGCTATCGAAGTAAGAGATGTTCTGCACTGGGCTATTTCGGAGACCTTCGCAGAAATTAAGCGAGCCTTGCCACTCTGGGCCGTCCAGGGTGATCGCTTCTTACGTCAAGAAGAGCTTTGGAAATCGACCCAGGTTGATGGTATCACATCCATGTCACATACACACGCCAAGTTGTTCCTCGAAGATGAGGCACAAACTCTTGAAGCCAGATATAGACCAAGTCCAGAGGTTGGGATATCCATATCTGACATTTTACACTCAGGAAGTCAGAGATCATCGGAGATCATTGACCGTTGCAACAAGTTTGAAGACTTACACCTTAAGTCAAGCACGCTGGAGGAAGAACAGGAGCGCGAACTATCTCCAGAGATCGAGAGAGAGCATCAAGTTCAAAGGCCAGCGCCTGCATGGCCTGTCGACCACTTTCTTCATTTTGATGTTGTCAGCTTTGTTCAAACAGGTCGTCTGGTGCCGACATCGTCGGCTTACATGCAGGCGTTCCACGCACTCCGCAACACAACGGCAAGTGAAGTTTTTGATGTGTCGCAACTAAGTAGTCCGAACCTCTTCGTGACATTAGATTTTGTTGATACGATAGAGATGTCACATTTTAATGACACGTTCGACTCATACCAGCGCCCTGTGCAATGGGTTCTCTCGAGTCGCGTTAGCGGTACCAATGTTATCGACGTTTTATTGATCATAAGCCCATACGAAGCAGAGAAATTATTGCCGGAGCTTGAGTCGGTATTCTCGAGTAACGTGACGTTGCATCTCTACAAGCCGCGTTCTCATACCATTCACTACGCATTCGACAACCTGGATTTCTTCACTATTCCGTATCAGCAAAAGCCACTAGAGCTTCCTCGTTCTCTTCTGGTCCAGTTGAATCTTTTCGCCGGGCAGCTATATTTTCACACATATGAAGACTACCTAGAGACCTGTGAATTCCTGGGTCTCGCTGCCCACCTGCCAAAAAGTGGTGAATCCATCGCTCCTGATGGATATATACTGTCTGACAGCAACGGCAAGTCTAAATATGACAAGAGCCCGGTCAAAATTTTCCAAATTCTCACGTCTCAGATCCGGCGGAACGGTCAAGGTATCTCCAAGACTCACGTGGGCGGCATGCTGGATGGAAAACTGCTTCGGAGGTCGGATATTGAGGGATAGGATGGTGACATAACCAGGGATTAGATTTGCTAAAGTGTGCCCTGCCCAGATTTGGCGACTTGTCTCACAACATTTTCTTACTGGTAGCCAGCCATTGGAGTTCCAGGTTAGATCTATGTAGATAAGGTGGGAGGGAACCTTAGATGTCAACAAGCTTTTTTGTGTGGCGTTTCCTAGGATCCAGACACAATCTTACCGTGGCCGGCTGAAGGCAGACCCTTTGTGTCGCTCGATCTTTTCAGCTACTGATGCTACAAACGCCCGGTTTCGCCGCGCTGCAAACCGAAGTTTCCGTAGTTCCTCTCATTGAGTGTGATGATCAGCAAGCTCCTTCATAGGAAATGGTGCTGGATACATCATTAGTAAGGAATCTCAAATACGCTTGAGATGTTCGGCGTAGACCCAAACATGTTGACCTTCATCTCATCTCTTTACGTAGATACTTCCCATACGCCTAACGCTAACAGGCGAGTCTGCATCGTAATTTAAGCCATTGCCATGGGGTTTCTATATTCCGGTTTGCCCTGAAGTGGTTTCTTGTTTAAGAGTAAGTGTTGTTCATGTAGGACACGGATGAGGAAAACTTCAAACGACGTTGAACTCAAGCATCGTTGTCACCCTCCCTTCCTTCCAAGCGGGGGGATTCTGTTGCCGCAAACTTCAAACACTGCACAAACATATATTTGTAGAGGATGGTTGAGTCAGAGTTCTTTTGGGACGGAGTGTGCGTGCATATCTCATCTTCCGTCTTGTGCATTGCGCTTGTTCTCTAAGCCGATCACTCGCTTATCAATCCGATAATTTCCAATCTAATACAAATACTCAGCACGAAGCTACATCCAACGTCACTTGGTTCTAGCTCCGGATTTGTAAGGAGTGCGGAACTCATGATCTGTCTATGTATTGCCGGAAGCCCGATGCTCTGTCGGTATATATCCCAGAGAGCACAGCATTGTCAAACTGTACCCGGATTAGTAGTTCATTAAATATATTCCTTGCGATAATTCGGCGTTTTCCGTCATCCAGGACCGTACTTGAGCCCGAACACCTCTGTTAGGTACAATGCCTCCCGTCCTGGCTGTAATGAAGAGCTGATACTTAAGCGGGTTGGACCAGCACTTACCTCTTTACATCCGTCATTGCTTGGAGGGGGGACCAGGTAGAACGAGGTCATAACTAATCACGTCAGTCGGCAAACGCATGGACCTCCTATAAGATGGTGTTTTGCTAACTCATCACCAGAAGAACTCCTCAGTGAGCGGGTGCCATCCGTGGCAACAAAACGAAACGCCACATTAGGCAGGGAAGGAGGCAAGAATGCAAACCCGAAACCCTGCGGAGGAGAGCATTAGACGACGAAGCAAGTTAAAACGGCGACTTCGAAGCCCAGCCTCGGGGTTGCCTGAAGAACAAGGCTAAAGTAGGGTTATCAGGCAGAGTCTTTACGGCGCTGGGTTCATAACACGATCGAGAGAAAACGCAAAAGCCGTTTGGACGCTTCTCAGCAATTGCTCAGGCCTCTTGGTAGAAAAAGCTGCACCTGATATGAAGACGGTCTAGCAAGCCCGAGCCTGGCTTGTCTGATGGACAAGATGTGTCCAATGGCACTATCTAGGTCGCCAAATCAGCATTAGGGAAGAAAGCCAGGATTTCGAAGTCGCAAGATCATTTCGCAAACCATCCCAGGCTGGTATCATTCATAGCGTTTGGTCACCTTGGCGCAAACTGCCCTCAGCCGGGCCGGGGTGTGGCTGTAAGGGATGGGCATTGTTAGAGCAACCTCATTGATTATCAGGGAGGGTACGGACGTATTCGTGTCGCATATAAGTAGTTCGCGTGCGCACGCTCCTCGGCCTTGAATTATTTCGTTACCCACCGCAATATCCTTTGCGACAATACTTAGGGATTTGTATGCTCCTCAAGGATGACTTGCTACGATCGCCATCGCGATTACCTGACGGTCTAGACAAGTCTGCTGCAAGGGCCTAACCCGTTGGGGAAGGCGGTTTTGATCTACGCATTTCCCAAGAGCGACATAATCATAATTGATTTATAACCGACGATAGGACGAGGTCGAAGGAGGTCGGAAAACTGTGGATAAATGCCTACCGACACTGAAGCATGCACAAGGCAGCAAATCGCGTGCGTAATAAGAGTTGCGTAAATTATGTAGCTTGAAGATACATAAGACAAATGAAGAGGAACAAAGAGCAAACTTGCTGCGCCCTCAGGACGTACACGTAGGTAGCATAGTCACGTGAGAGGTCAGTCAGTGCAGGGGCCTAGCCTGACAGTGCCCTGCCAGTGCATGCATTAGCACGGAGCCAGTCGTCCCCACGATGATTACATAAGCCGAGAGATCGGAGATCTCTCTTCATCCTTTGGATATGTGACGACAGGGGGTTTTTCACGTGTCCTTCATTTCGTGTCCTATGTGGCTGAGGATTACTCGCAGTAGTGCGCGGTGGCTATATCTGACCTGCATCTCAGGCACCGGTTAGGTATCACGTATGAAATACGGATTAGATAGTACGAGATGTACCAGTTGGGATGCTGGATCTCACGGTTCAATTGCAACAGCATCAACTACATGCATGCCAATGTCATGATGTCTGAGACATCTCGTAGAAGTGGTTAATTTCATTGAACATTCAATCAGGGACGGCTGCTACCTAGATCATCACATCACGTATCTATTTCTGGGGGGTTGTTGTAAGACATATCCGACCTGGCAGCCTATGATCTTCGTTCTTTGACGTCTTGCACCATCGTGGCCCGCCTGCACATCTAGGGAGGCCGGGCTGTGTGACATTTCCCAAATGGACCATGGACTGGGCAACCTGACTCATTGGTCTCGGAAAGCTGAGCGGCAAATTCAAGCTGGATTAAGTCGCAAATCATAATGTTGCTTTTTGGTCACGGTACGCCATAAACAAGGAGCAAACAAAGCTTGTGTGATAATTTCCCATATCCTCCTCGTCGTTATCTCCGCAGCCTGATCCTTGAATATCCATCTCAGTCACCGCCTTGCGAAGCCACGCTGTTGGGTCAGCTTACACACATCAACCTGGCTGTTCCTCTCGCCCCCCATGAGTACATACTGCGTCGTCCAGCAGGGGGCTGTGTTCATGATGTATCCGCGGAATAGGAATACGTACACATTACACAGATTTCAATTACATACTAGGAGGTCCACCCATAGTGAACTCCCCCGAGCGTAGCGAAGAGGGCGTCAAAACCTTGGTCCAGGTCGAAATTGTTCAATATCACGGACCAGGTTTCAGTGGTTGTTACGATAAGTATTGCTGGTTCTTTACATACAAATTCAGACACCTAAGAATTTCATCCAAGTACGTCCGTAAATAGCTTCATTTTTTTTTGAAACAAATCACTACCAACGTATAACGTCTTTTAAGACCAAACTAATGTCACTTACGGGTATACAATGCGCTTATATACTTCTATGTCTTTTTTGGGCTCTTTTCCCCTCAGATCTGAGTGCATTGTTCGGTTTTTACTAGTAAATTGTATGTAAAGTATTCCGTAACCTGGTCCATGATATTGACAATTTTGACCTGGACCGAGGTTTTGACGCCCCCTGAGCTACGCTCAGGGGGTTCACTATGGGGTGGACCTCCTAGTAACTACATCAGGAATTGGTTAAAAGGCCCAGGGAGATTTGAAAAGTCGCATTTTCATTGTCCACCCTTCCTCACAGTAAAATCAGATACTCACCTCATCTGTTTTTTCCACAAATATCCCTTGTTTGACTAGCCTCTCTCATATTACCTTTTACGAAAACCTCATTTTCAGGTATTCTCATCATCTGCTAAGCCCACAGAAATGTTCGTCGTCAGGGTTCTTCTCACGGCAACGGCCATTGGCGCTGCGACGGCACGGCTCCAGACCGTTGCCAAGCGTCACAACATTGAGAACCGACAATTAGATGATGACGGGGACCTCCCCCCTCAGTGTCAATCGGCTGTTCTCACCGCGTCGAACATCGCCAATACGATACCAACGCCACCAGCCGATCTCTACTCCGCGCTTCTTGGTCTTGACCTAACGTCAACAATGCCATGCCTCCCAGATTTCACCGGCGCGGTCCAAGCCGAAGAGATGTCATACATATCCGAGTTGGAGGCGTGGTACACCTCCAACAGTGTCGCGCTCAACAGCATCGCCACCGCCTGCTCCGGACTCATATCAGTCGGGCCGACCGATCTCCCCACCGATATTCCCATCTGCTCCGGTACCGCTAGTGAGTCTCAGGGAAGCGCGGCATCTACTATGCCGACGACCAGCTCGGCCTCCGGCTCTCACTCCCCCACTGCCACCAGTTCTCAATCTTCACCCCCCTCGGGCGCCGCGTCACGCGATACCGCTGCAGTCGGTGCTGCTGCTGTAGCTGCATTGGGACTCATTGGTGCCGCCGCCATGCTATAAATGAACTATGAAATGCAACCCGGATTTTCGGAAAACGTCCGAGACAGGACAGGCAGATGCAATAGCAACATCAAAACGAAGCCCCTCGGGGTTCAATTTATCAGTGGCTCACCTTACCATCTCATATACTTACACGAGCCTTTCATCAGGATATAAGTAGCGCATGATACCGTATAGATGGCTATGAGTAACCAAAAAGCAAGTGATGGGCTCAACAACGCGGATGGACGGGCTGTATGGGACTAATTACTGAGGGGAGAGACCACAAACGTCATATAACACCAATACCCAATGATCTGACAGATACATATTAATACACATTCATCAGCAACATCTCATTGATTCCGGCGCATAATGCAGTCTAAACCCGTGACGTCATGAAATTGAACTCCCTAACCTCCCATCAACAAACTACGTACACTCACATCCACATAAGCCACGATCGAGATCACCACAAACGAACAAGCAAAGCGAACATCCAACATGACGCCCCTCCCAGGCCGTTGCTACTGCGGCCTAATCCACTACACGATCACGCTCACGGACCCCTCGACCGAAGCGCGCACCAGCATCTGTCACTGCAACAACTGCAAGCGCTTCACGGGCGGGAACTACGGCATAACGACGAAGATCCCGCGCGCCGCCTTCGCCATCGACAGAGGGCGCGAGCACGTGCGCGTGCACGAGGGCGACAACGGCAGCGGCGTGCGGCTGCATCGCGAGTTCTGTGGGACATGTGGGGGTTCTCTGTTGGAGTATGGGGTATGGCTCCTCCTCATCGCGCCATATTCAGCTATAGTACTATGTTGTGTCGCGTCGAGATATCGAGGCGTGAAGTAAAGAGCTGACACAGCGATTGAAACGAAGGAAAATGCCGGCGAGAGCATCTATGTGTTCTACGGCACGCTGGACGACCATGCCCGTGGCCAGGTCGAGCCTAAGGGCGAGTTCTTTTGCCGCCTGCGCGATCCGTGGATGCCCGAGATCGAGGGTGAGATTCAATCCTTTTTTTTTAATTCCCGTTTCTCTCTTTCTCTTGAGATAGCTAGATGTAAAGTATTGCGTGGATGCTCACGAGGACCGCAGGTTTATTCCATAAGGACGAGATCAAGAATTAGGACGGCCCGAATCTTATCACGTGAGGTCTGATGTCGTAAATACATACGGATCCGTAATGAAATTCCAGCAGCGCGTCAACCCGATCTTGAAACCCATATTTTTGTAGTGTCCGTACGCCGAGTTAATGGGGAACGCATCCTGTCTCTTCAGCCGTGGTACGACTGAGGGCGAGTCGTTACTATAGGTATTGTACGACTCGGAATTCCTATTCCATCCCCCACAAGGTGTGCTTCCGCAAAAGCTCATAATCTTGTGTTTTTTCTTCTCGATCTTGTTTATATGTGTACAGTGTACGGGCGTCTGGCCAGTCCTTGATGAAGGAGATTGCGCAAAGGAGTTTTGATGCTCTGAAGTACAGACACGAGGGAGAGCGGGAAGTATCACTCGCATAGCATGTGGGTGTAAACTCACGTTATTAATATATTCCCTAGCTGCCTTGTAATTGATTAATTATGGCGTACGTTATTAACGTACGCTGCCATAAAATGAAATATATGTGTATGCGACTGCTTCCATTCTCCGACGGTGTTGACGGTGAGGAAGCCAGCATGAAACGAATTGTCTCGAAATGGACAGATATGAATCCGTGAAGGAATGGCTCGGCTTTTCGGTAGCGTTAAAAAAAGAAAGAGACTGGTCGTGAGTACGTACATGAGTAGCATTTGTCTTAAGAGTAGGAACATCGAATCGTAAACTCGTTACAAGGTGAGAACGTACATGTGAAAGACCCTATTGCAGAGACTTGGATTCAAGACCACGACATCGACACTGGGTATCTGGGTGGCAAATGAACTCCGGTGCGCCGATCGAAAAATGACAACGGAGGCCATCCATTCATGATAGAAACACCACCGTTCGGGGGTCAATGTGCAGCGGGAGAACCATATCAGAAAACATCATCATTTTCACTCTCCCAGGCTTCTCCTCCCTTTGTCCCGTCGTCGTATGACTCCACTTCGTATGTGGTCCCCAGAGCCTCCTTCCCTTGCCGGATCATGTCTCGGAGCCGGGCATTGAGGTCGTTGATACGACTGTCAGCTTCCATTCCCTCCCTCATTCGTCTCGCAGCCAGGTTTCTAGCTTTAGCATCTAGTCTCGGACTGTTGTCCTGCATATCATGTAGAGAATCACGCTTCGACAGTTTCATTTGTGCTGATGAGGTTGACACAGCACTTTGGTTCCGCCTATGGCTAAGTTGCGTGTAGGGGCTAGGGCTCGGTATCTTGGATGGCTGGGGTGTAAACTGGCTGGCTGCAAAGAGACTGGGGGTTTGTGGTCGAGCAGGAACTGGAATCCGGCTGGGGGTATACGCCGGTGCAGTTGATGGCGTGTCTGGAGATACAGCAGATATGAAGCCTGTCGACTCATAGTTGGTGACGGGGCTAACGGGAGCCGGATTCGGTCGATTGGGCTGACGATTGAAGGTGGACGTGCTGAAACGGCCAGCGGGCTTGCTCATACGACGGGCTAGCGACGATGCTGTTCGTGGTGCTGCACGGCGTGGCAACGCCCTTGGTGCGAAAGAGGGCTGGCGGGGTGCATTAGCCGGCTCGTCGACTACAACCCAATTCTTCTGCAATTCGTCATGAGGTCCCCCATTCCAAAGTTGCCTCCTCTTAGCCGCTGGGGGCGGTGTGGACTCGGGTGATTCAGTTTCAAAAGGAAGCGCAGAATGATCAGACTGGTGAAAGCCTGCCTGGAAAGGATTAGGATCGTGTGCAGGCATTATAGGTTCAGAATGATCATGCATAGCCTGATCATCGGTTGGTGATTGTTGCAGTGCGTCGCGCTGTGCCTGTGACAACTCGTATCCTTGACCACCACCAGCGTAGAAACCTCGAAAGGCGCCAGCTGTACAAAATTCCCATACCTTACCAACAACACCTCCGATGGTGCTGATCGCGTAAGAGCCCCAACCGGCTTGACGCTGACTGGCGTGGTCGGGAGTCATGGGCGTCGAGGCCGGAGAGTTGACGTCGCCGTGCAATCGTTTAGGTCCGAGAGCACGCCTGTAGTCGACATCGGAATAGACACTGTCCTCAATACTTCCAAACTCCTTCCGAGCCACTCCATCTGGCGTCTCTATCTGACCAGCAAGCACATATTGCCTGTCCCGTCCATCTGTGCGGAGGTCGAAATCGGATCGGTCGGCGATGATGTTATCTGCATTGCACGCGGCATCCCCAGTTGCCCCCCAGTCGCTGAAGGGCGTCGATTCTCTCGGCACAGTTCGCTTTCTCTTCGCGTTGTGGATAGCTGTGTTGGCATCTGATTGCAGGCTTGTAGTGGACCTGCCGAGATTATACATGGAGCTACTCGATACAGATGGAGAGGCTGGAGGTCGAAAAATGCCGGGATGCACGCCGGAGAAGGGAGCACCTCTACCGCTGCCACCATTGGGAACGTCAAAGTGAAACCCGGATGTGAAAACCTGAGGACTGTACGACATTTCTGGTGAGCTAGAAAAGCAAAGTAGGCAGCAGATGTGTGTCTTAGACCATGCAAGTACTAGATAGTATTGAAGAATGCGAGCTCAGGGAAAGATAGCAGGATTGAAAGGGAGGGAATAACTATCGTCGGCTGACATAGCTGTTCCCTAGGTAGTTAGTGGTGGTTATGTCGGTGAGGGCTGGGGAAGCTTGGTTGAACCGAACCGAACCAGAACCAAGTACCCAAGTTTACCGCCCCTGCTAACGACAACTCATAGACTCAGTGACGCCAAATTACGACAAACTGCTATAAGTACCTATAAGTAGATCGAGTGCGCGCCGCAAAGTGTAGGTATTTTGTTTGCGAAGAAAACCAATTTCGATCTTGGTACGAATTACGGAAGTAATGTACGAAGTACGGATCCGTAAAGAAGTAATCCGTACGGAATAATAATTACTTCCTGTGAATGATTGGAAGCTGCAGACTGACTAAGAGAAAGCTCTAAAATTGTTGTGCGCGTTGCTGGGTCAGCCTAGGGATAATTGTGGTTAAGCGTTGCCAGCTGTTCACTACTTAGGAACCGCTCTAACCTGTATTGGATAGTTACATCGCTCTAGGCTAGATTGGGTACTATTTAGTTGTCGTCAAGTACCTACGATTACGTACCCCTGTTGGCTTAGTAAGCTTTCTGGTGTAGGTACGGATCCGTAGGTAGGCAGTAGTAGTAGTAGTAGTAGGTAGTAGTAGTAGTAGTACCTAGTAGTAGTAGTAGTAGTAGTAGTAGTAGTAGTAGTAGTATAAGATACGTACGTCCGTAGGTGCCTGTGTAAACACGGCGTGGCCCAAGATGCCTATGTACATACGGTGCTGCTCAGCGCATAGCGCATTTCAAGCCGGGTTTTATCACTATGGAGTGTACCAATATTCGCCTGTCCTTAAAGAAATCACCGCTGGCACATACTGGTCTTCCTTTTACCGTAGCCAGACTGTTCCAGTGATTTTTCTTGCCTCGGTTCCCTCAAGCAGTTGCGCCGCTCTCTTTGCTGTAGTAAGATTTCTGCTGGCGAAGCTTGTCTGGGTCAACGCCACCGTTGACACCAGCCTCGCCACGGACGTGCGCTTCATTACCCCAGAACTCATCCCGCTCCCTAAGAAGCTCTTCTCCCCACTTCTTCGTCTCTGGAAGCACTAGATTCGCAGCGACATAGGCAAACTCGCCGAGATCAAGAGCCTTATTGGCACATTTCTCATACTCCACCATTTGCGTCAGCAATTCAACTTTATCAAGGTCGTGTACGAACTGGCTCTCTAAGGTCTCGGAATTTTCGTATTCCTGCCAGATCGCCCGAATCTCCTCTCCTGCTAGCCCGCCATGGACCTTGCCGAGTAGGTTTTTCGATATGTAGTCCATGGTCTCGGCCTCTCGCCGACTCTTTTCCGGTTTCGCTATGCCATCAACTGGAGTGATATCACCAACAAGCGACTCTGCCATGTCGTGGATGAGGCACATCTTCATGCACTTGAAGAGGTCAAGCTTCGGCGCAAGTGTGGGCGGACACAGCATTGTCATAAGCGACATTCGGTACATGTGGTCGGATATAGATTCACCTCTACAGTCGTCACCGTTAGCTTACTTGAACCTCTGCAAAGAATTCGCTGAAGAATGGTACTTACCTCTGAATACCAAAGCGCCGCCATCCCTCACGCTTGTTGGTCTTAAGCCTCTCGAGAATATGAAAATATGGAACAGGCGACTCGGCACCCTCGATTGGGGGTGTCGGAGTGATTGTAGCTAGCACTTTTTCTACGGACCATGGATCTGAGATGTCGGGTGTTGTCGTAATACCAGGTTCTGGAGGCTCTCTAACTCAGTATTAGGCGTGTACGAATGGAAGCATGGTGGCTGACCAGGAAAGCTACTGCTGCCACTCTTTCCCACTGCTAACGGCATGTTGAATCTTCTGTCTCGCTTCTGGATAGCCCTTTTCTATCAGCTGGTGATGGGGGACTGGTATTATGCGAGGAGGAAACGATCGTGTGAGAGAATGAGGGAAATTTTGGCTAGAAAAAAGCAGTAGGACTGTCGGGATTATGTAGTAGAGAGAGGAACGTGAAGCATGAATGGGCAGGAGTGAGATATTCTTACAGGAAGTCGTCGGCAGGTCTGAGATTTACATCTTTCTGGCGATGTATGCGAAGTACGTACTAGTAGGTACCTACATAGTGTAGACCTGATGTATACCTATCTGCATAAATGCATAGGTACAAGAGATGCGCACGATATGTAAATAGGCGGCACTCGATTACGCCAATTTGATTGGACCATTGCACATGCATGTAGGGCCGTCCGTCTGTAAGTAGGGATCCGTAGGTACTTTAGGTATTTTGTACATAGTTATCTACGCGTAGGTAATGAGATTATCACACTGTGCCGTGGTCCCTGGTACCCGTGTCTCCACTACCTCGGCAATATGTGGCTAGGTAATAAATACTTTATTGTGTCTTATTTTCCTAATGCGGGTTAAATAGGCATAATTTAAGCGTATCTCGTGCAGGTCTTAAAAGCAGCATTACGCAATCCCCAATCCCCAACTCTCTGGATTCACCTACCTTCGGCCACTTGTTGCTTCTAGCCGCAATTCCAGCACAAGATACGGATCCGTGATGTCGGAGTCTTCGCATTCCACTACCTAGAAGTATATAGTACTGTTCTGCTATCTACTCACGTCCTAGAGCCATCATGGCACCGCTCTTGGGTTCTCTGCTGCCAGCTCAGGGCGATGTCAACGGCTCTGTGAAGAGTGATGCCGACTCACACCTTAAGCCCAGCTTGGGCCAGATCCTAGCCTCAAAACGCATTCGCTACACCATGTCCGCCATCGCTGTTGTTGCATTCTTTTTCATCGTGATTCGCAACTATGATCAGATTCCGACCTTGGCCACTGTGCGGGCCAGCACCGGTGCTTCACCAGTCGCCATCAACACGAACTCGAACTGCCCGCCTGCTATCGCACCCTACTTCGATGACGGGTCCGTAGACTGGTCCCAGTACGCCTACACGCAATATGTCACCAACAAGGACTATCTCTGTAACTCCGTCATGATCTTTGAGACTCTGCACCGATTAAAAGCCAAGGCCGATCGGGTCATGATGTATCCAGAGAACATGATGAGCCCCACTGAGACCAGCCCTACTTCACATGAAGCCAAATTGCTAGCCAAGGCGCGAGATCAGTATGGAGTCAAGTTGGTGCCTATATCGGTCCAGCGAAGGACTGGTGGGGATGGTATGTTATCCGCGGCATGTGCACCGTTTTGATATAAGCTGTTTCGCTAATTCAAAATCACTTAAGCTACCTGGGCGGAATCTTTTACCAAGCTCCTGGCCTTCAACCAAACCCAATATCGGCGTGTCCTAAACGTAGATTCGGATGCCACTATACTACAGTCGATGGACGAACTCTTCCTCATGCCGCCTTGCCCTGTTGCCATGCCTCGTGCGTATTGGTTATTTCCCGACAACAAGATCTTGTCATCGCAGGTGATGTTAGTCCAGCCTAGCGACACCGAGTTTGATCGCATTATGAAACAGGTTACCTCGGCCAGCCGCAATGACTACGACATGGAAATCGTGAACCAACTCTATGGCGATAGCGCCATGATCATCCCGCACCGTCCTTATGATTTGGTGACAGGTGAATTTCGTGGCGACAGTCACGAAAAGTATCTCGGTACTGACCGGGAGGTTTTTGACCCGGTCAACATCTATAACGAAGCGAAGTATCTCCATTTCTCGGACTGGCCCATGCCAAAGCCGTGGATTGAGGCCTCGGCGTCTGTACGCGAGAATTTGCAACCGAAATGCGTTATCAGCAATGGACGGGAAGATTGTACTGCAAGAGACCTGTGGCTCGGCTTTTATAACGACTTTGCCCAACGTCGTTTGGTATGTTTAATCAGTCTTTAAAGTGATGAGCAAGACACAACTAATACGTTAAACAGGCCGTATGCAGTATAGGTTCGAAGAGCAGGCGATGATTAAAACATAGACATACACTTTTCTCTTCGCCTTCTTTTGGAGACAGCCGCCCAGGTCACGATTAGAATAGGAGCCATGAATTCCACAATTACGACATACGATATAATATACTACCTACTGTAATAGATTTTACGACTTATATTCCAGCCTGGCGGTCTCTTTGTGTAGGCGGCTTCTCCATTTTCCGATCTAGTTACTTCGCTGTTTCATGGCGGGCATGATTCGCTGTTTTGGATGGGTGTGGAATGTATATTCGATGATGCCGCCTACGGACTTGCCGAGGCGGGCGATCAACAGCGGTAGACAGACAAAATGAGCGAGTACACATTATATTTGCACATCCTTCATCTCAATCTTGTTCGTGCCTCTCCTTTCAATCCTACTCTTCGGCCCTTCTAGAAGCCAAATTCTATACACTACCTAGTCTAGATACCTGTTTCGAGAGTAAGACAATCGGGGTGCATGCAAGGCAGTCTGAAGGAAAATCCGTGCTGCTAAGGGTCCTTTGGTGCACTGTATACCTAGCGTAAGCCGGCCGGCACGGATGGTGTATCCCAGAATCCTCGGGGGACAGGATAGGTATGTATACGGAATTCGCATTTCTGTAATCCGTATTTTGCACATAAGCAGCTTCTACTCATTTTGGCGCTCGTACTCTTCATCCACTGCCACGGTCCTGGGTTGAAATGGTACCGGTGCTTACTACCTACTAGTGAGTGCACTGAAACCCACGATCCCAACTCTCGGTATTCCGTACCTAACGGAATAGGTACCTAGGTACGGACGTAGTTACCTACCTAGACCTAGGTATCCGCCGTAGCCGCTTCCCTGCATAACAAGCCACAGCACTGACGCGGGTGACTAATAAGTACGGACGTACGGATCCGTACCTGGTACCTAATCTTAAGACAACGCCACAATTCCAGTGGCTGAAAGCAGCTAGCGGAATCATGACGTCATCCCCAGCTTTTCGCGGGAGCTTTTCCTCCTTGGCGGTTTTTGCTTGTGAAAGGGGGTGCTACGTCATGTTTGCGCCCGAGAATGTACCCCCTTCTCGGTACGTTTGTCGCGAGCACATGCAGAACAGATGGGGAGAGCGCAGTACCCTGACACTCGATTTTCCATCTCGGAGGGAAAGTGTCAAGAACAAACACGTAGTAGAATAGGAAATACTTACGATGTTTCTGCTAGATAGATAGATGGGTACTGTGGACGAGGATGAGTGCGGCTTCTTGTAGAATTGTGCCCCTGCCCACTGCGTCTGTTCAGATACGGGTACGGAGAAAAATTACAAGTACTTTGGAGACCAAAGGTAGCCACAGCGCCAGTGACGTGATGCATTGCTATCTAGTACCTCATCCCGTCCCAGACAGGGAGCACAACCGCTGGTAGACTGACGTATGTGAGACATGTCCATCCCATTCAATCACCAAGCTTCCATTCTTCCACAAATGAAACTCTCTTTTATTTTCCCCTGATCTCAATCTTTCCCATTATTCCTAACAACTTCAGCCTATTCCGAACCTCAATCTGCGCCAACGAGTTGTCTATTCTTCGTAAGTGGTCTGCTCTGACGATTTCGACTTCGTACGACAGATTAGACACGTATTTATCTTTTCGACAACCTTAACTGCATCTCGCTATCATGAGGTTGGGCAAAATCTTCACCCTCGCGTTGGCGTCGGAGATTGCGGTTGCCAGCAGCAGCTGGTTGACTAGAACTGGTGCGTTCCTAATGTCTCTCATCATGCTAATCGTTGCATGAACTTATGGCTACGAATGGCTTGCTGACCACACATTCTGTAGCTTATAACAAGTGGCACGAAACCGAGCTCGAGCGCTGGTTGTCCGACAATAATATCCCCTACCCTACTCCTGCTGACCGTAAAGATCTTGAGAACCTGATCCAGAAGAACTGGGACAGTTATGCTGTTGCTCCGTACAAAAACTGGGACTCGGACAAGCTCGTAGCCTACCTGAAGTTCAAGGGTGTCGAAACCAAGGGGGCTGCCGAAAATAACAAGGATTCACTGATCTCCCAAGTCCAGTCACACTGGTACGAGACGGAGAGCAAGGCACAACACGCATGGGGTGATGTTAAGGACTGGATTCTGGATACCTGGACCGACAGCAAGCTTAAGTCTTTTGCCGATAAATACAATATCCCAGGTAAGCGTTTCGCGCTTCTCGTCAATAACTCGGCGTCTTTACTTACCGAATGCGTAGTTCCTCAGCCCCGAAAGCGTGATACCCTGCTTCAGCAGGTGCGCGCCAACTACCAAAATATCGCAAAGAAGATTGGAGAAACTGCTTCGTATCCCGGCGATTGGCTATACGAGACTTGGACCGAATCCGATTTGAAAGAGTGGCTGGATACTCATGGCTTTCCTGCGCCTCAGCCCACCACCGTGAGTCACTTTTCGCTTTCATTTCTTGCGGGCGCTTGCTAATATGCTTATTGTGAAGCGTGATAAGCTGATTGCTTCGGTTCGCCGAAACTCTCGTCTTGCATACCTCAACTCACAATCTCAGTTGGCTGCTGCAACTGCAAGCGCCAATGCAATATATGGATCTCTCACGGACAAGATCATCGATGCCTGGAGCGATTCGCAGTTGAAAGATTTCTGCGACAAGAATGGAATTAATGGTGAGTTGAAAACCTTGACGCGTGCTGAACTCGGCTGATGCATTTAATAGTCCCGCAGGGTACGAAAACCAACGAGATTCGGGCGCTTGTTCGCAGAAACCGGGCCAAATTCCTCGGAGATACCTTGTCAGACTCAGTTGCCAATGTATTTGGTGCGGCAACGAGCAAAGCTGGCAACCAGTATGCCAAGGCCACCAATGATGCCAGTCTTAGTGCCCGAGAGGCCTTCGACAATGCCGTGCAGACTTGGTCCGACAGCCGCCTGAAGGCGTATCTCGATGCCCGTGGTGTGCCTGTGCCTCAGGCGTCCAAGACTGACGAGCTTCGTGCATTGGTTCGACGCAACTCTCACAAGGCAGCCTCAGGATATAATGCATGGAGCTGGAATGATCTTTCATATCAGAGTCTCAAGGATTATCTTGTCAACAGCGGTGACTCGGCCGCGAAGAAAATTGCGGAAAGTTCCAGTGCCACCAGAGAGGATTTGCTCAAGGCTGCTCAATCGGCCTATTCGTCTGCCTCAAGCGCGGGCGGATATTCATATTCGTCAGCCACGAACTACCTCGCACAGGCAACCCAGGCTGCCAAGGACAGTGTGTTCGACACATGGAGCGAGAGTGAACTCAAGTCGTATTTAGATAGCTATGGCGTGGTTAGAGCTCCCTGTCTCCCCTTTCCAACTGACGACTTGAAGCTGACAAGTATTTTTTTAGCCTGTTCCGCAGGGGTCTAATCTCAATGAGCTTAAGGCAGAGGCCCGAAGACAGTCTACTTATTTCAAGTACGGCACCACGAATCCTGCCAACACTGCGTTTGCCAAGTTGAGTGGGAGCGTAAAAGGTGCTTACCAGTGGGTCTACGATCAGTTGAGCATGGGCTCTGAAGAGGCGAAAAAGAAGGCGGAGAATGCCAAGAACGAATTGTAAAGGTTCCGAGGACGCGAAAGGGAGCAGCGTAGGCGCTTCATCAAGCTAATGAACAAGATAGGTAAACTGAGAATGGGCGGCGCTGTAAGGTAATTATGAAGGCTGGAATTGCTGAAAGTGCTGGTTGCATATTTGGTAGGCTCCTAGGAGAGTGTGTGCGTGGGGGTTACGGGTTTGCTTCCATTATCTTATGTAGTAGTAAACTAATCCGTACAATACATGGTTTTAATAGCTATTGGTATGTACTTCCGCTGGTGCTTGCAAAGACTTGATAACCTGCGATTTGATGATGAGCTTTTTGCCTGTAATTTGCGGGTAGAGTTGAGTTGAGATCGTAGTTGGGTTCTCGTCGACTGCACCCTGGATTTCTGGCGCATAATGCGCTTAACTGAATCAAATGTGATTAGGTAAAACATGACCGGGTAGGTCACGACGCTGATAGGTACCTAGGTAGGTAGGTAGGTTAGGCACTTTATGGCTCCACAGTTGATAAGAGCTTTTTGCTCTGAGACTCGAGGTACGTACCTACGGATTACTTTATGCAGTATTATGCATATACCATGAATATCGGTTTACCCCACGTGTTAGGTTCACATGTATGCATATGTGCGTGTCGGTCCTACCTACGTTATACTTGAAGTCCCTACTCGGCACAGCAGCAACATGCCATGCCGTTGCCTCGTCACCATCTACTATTCATCTACACAAAACCTTCATCAGACTTCACTTCATCCTGTTTTAGATTATCAGCAGCGAGACTCACTTGTTCTGCCTCTGACTTCATGATACTAGATATCTTTCGTCAACTCCAATTAGCTCATAATCATACGTAATAACTCCTTCCCCTTACTTCTGCGACTTGGGGGATCTGCTCCAGCTTGGTCCGACACAGTGGTTTATTCCGGGGTTGATTACCATCGTTTTTTTGTTACAATTATCTATATGAGCACAAGCCGGCTTGTGCTTAGCCGATATTCAACTCTCCTCGCCAAAATTTATCATCCTCCTAGTACGCTCTCTCATCTGCTTGTAACTCCGATGAGACCCTCACAGCTTGGCTGTTTACAATAGGAAGAAAAAGGATACCCACGGGTCTGTTTACATCTATCTATATCAGACATACACGACTGTGGCTACACTCTCCTCTCGTGTATGACTATCGTGCGCCCGGTCAACACGGGATGTACGCTCTCCTGACTGTCTCCACATCTACATCTAGGTATACTGTAAGCAGCCATATCGCAATATAAAGAAGTGAAGCCGGTACGATGGCGGCGTCGACGCGGGGATCCACCACCAGGAATCCGGAGCCACCCCTTCGCATCTTGTGCCTTGGCGACTCCCTCACTAGTGGCTACCCGGATAACACTCCGTATGCGGGTCAGCTGATTCGGAAGATCGAGGCGGCTTTCCCGGGTCGTAAGGTCCAGTGCGATGTTGATGGATTGGCCGGCGATTTCGTGACCACCGGCAAATTCACCAGCCGGATGCGGAAGATGTGTTAGTATCCCGCCTAAGATGTTTACGAAATGCCTCGAATAAGAGCGATACTTCCCGTCCCTCGCGAGGCGTGTTTCTTTTCCCGCGACTCCTGTTCACTTTTTTTTTTTTTTTTCATAATTACAGCAACTATGTATGTGGCTGATACGTGCGTCCTCTAGGGGAATCAGCACGCCATCCATATGACTGGACGATTGTGCTAGGTGGAACAAAGTATGTACCTCTACTCCTGCATTGTAGATTTGCAGTCTTCGCGTCATACCTCTTCCTCCAGTCGATACACGGGAACCAGTCTCGTCTCTTTACAACACGAGCCATGTATACTGACAAGGACATGGTCTAGTGATCTGGCAGTAGACAAGCCTGCACACCAGCTCATCCTAGCCTTAAAGGGGGTCTGGGGCATACCTCTATCGAAAGGGGGTAAAGTGCTAGCGCTCACGATTCCGGAAACGAAGGCTTCAAGTCTTCATCTCACAATGAGACGAAACATCGTGAACGACGCGATCAGAAATAACGAGAGAGAAAATTAGTGAGTGTGACCTTCCCCTCTTACTCTCCCTATTCACCTCAACTATTCGATCTTCCGGCTACAACCGGCCCAGTACAAACAAAGCATTGAACAATAATCACCTACCAGCCCCTTCTCTCCTCTTTTCTAATAAGAGCTTCTCAGTTACTACTTTGACCTATGGAATAAGTTTCCTTATCATCAGATGGAACCCGCAAATCGAGGCAGATACTGGCGTCCAGACGGCGTGCACTTCCAAGCGGCAGGCTATGACCTCATGGGCCAGATGATCGGCGACGGCCTGGTGCGAATCCTGCGACTCGCCGAGGCGCAGGGTACAGATATCAGCAGCATCGTAACAGATCGACGGCAGCGCGAGGCCATAGAGGATCTGATTTTAGAAGAAGAAGTTGGGGACTCTCGACTGTTGAGTCAGGGGTACATAGTAGTTCGCAAGCGAGATCTCGATTAAAAGCGCGACTGTGACTAGCGAGATTGTTTCAGTAAGGAGGGTAAGGAAGTAGAATAGTCAGATATAATTAATGGTCCTTTTGGTTTTTTTTTTTTGGTTCTCTCTGGCTTTTTCTATCTATTGAATTCGTGGGATTAGAAAACTTTTGTCCCCGCGCTCTATTTGGGTCCCGATCCTCCTCTACTAAACTGCCGTAGACCCAGACCTCAAAACGCCGTGAAAAAAAAAATTTCTAAACGATGGGATCCCCGTGCCTCAATACTGACGGAAAGCGGGTATTCATCCATCACGTCCGATTAGTCATGCACCGGTCTCAATCGACCATACCGAGTAAAACGCCGTTGCAAAGTTCGTATCTATCATAACATCGTATCATTGCGTAATTATTCATGTTTGTTTTGGTTCCATGTTGGGGGGAGAAGGTTCGTCTATACCACCAGGTTGGCGGCGACGAACTCGGGGAACTCCCGCTGGAGGGCGTTGGTGACTTCTTCTACCTCCTCGGCGAGGCCCTGCACATTCGCGTCCCAGCGCCGCATCTCCTTGCCCACCGTGACCTCGGCCCGTCCGCTTCCCTTCTCCCCGGATGCCTCGCCGCGTTCGAACCAGATGACCTCTTCGATCTGGTCGATGCGGCCTACTAGACGGCCCTGCTCTATCATCCTAGCCGTGGTGTCCTCAGCCCGGGCCACATCGAGTCCGAGAAGTGTAGCTAGGGCATCGAATCCGATGTTGCAGTACAGGCGCGAAGCAGCCAGTAGATTGTGCTCTACGACAGCCTTGGCAAGCACGGTCGAGCCGTCCGACGTCGTAGCAAGCTGATGAGGGGCGAGACCCTGGGCAAATTTATCGACCTCAGCGGGCGCGATCAGGCGGTCGAGGAAGACTTTCTCGAGCATGGCGAACTCGTCGAGATTAACGACGCGTTCGTCTTTGTACAGGCGGCCGAGGGCGCGGCTGCGGAGCGGGCCGGCGGGGGCGAGAATGGCGCAGCGCGCGGCCATGGCGAGTGTGTGGAGACGCTCGTCCTCTGACACGGCGGGTGAGAGACTGATCTCAAGGTAGGCGCTGCTGGCGCTCAGAAACTCGCGCTTGGCGTCCTGGATGCGCGCCTGCGAGAGGCGGAAGTGCAGGTTCAAGGTCGGGTCCGAGACGGTGTAGATGACGTTCTTGAGCTTGTTCAAGTATGTCTCGGCGGAAGTGGTGTCGTCGACCTCGAGGTAGTTGCGCACGATGCGCACCCACAAGCCCACGCGCTCCTCATTAGTAACCTTTCGTTGTGTGGCGTCGAGCGGGACGTCGACGAGGACCTTGGCGGCCTCAAAGAAGTCCTCGTTCGTCTCGTGGGCGTCGGCCATCAGCTCTCGCAGCAAAGCGACCTGGTCGAGGAAGGTGGCTGATGGCTGGGCGGCGATGATGTCGAGGGTGTGCTGGCCTACATTCACTGACAAATTGGGGTTTTTGCAAGACTGGAGCACACTGATAAAACGCTCGAGAGTGTGTCTAAGCGCCACGACCCGCAAATCGGTGGAGAAAATCGATGTTGCAATCGCCTTCATGTCGGCTTCCACGGTCATCGGCGAGGAGTGTGATTTGAGGTTGTCGAGAAGTGACTCGTAGGCGGCGACTTGGTCGTCAGGTGCTTTGGCCTCGGCCTCCGCCAGGAGTTGACTGATACTAGGACTTGCCATATTCGACGGATTTTACAACATATAAGCTATGTCGCTGCTGGTTTGTGCTGTATGATATAGGACACACTACGGAGATTCCGTGCTTGTACAATGTATGGACCGCAAGTAAATAGATTTACCCGGTATTCCGTAGTTAGACGAGGGGCAGGCAAGCAAGCTTGTGGAAGACCAGGTACGGATCCGTAGCTACAGCCATGTCGTCCGTATTCCCTACAGGCATGCGTTTTACAGGTATGTAGTTCTTCGTTTACATAGATATTCATTTAAGCACATATGCAACAAATGCAGCAACTTTTGTCAGGTAGAATTAGGATTGCTATCAAGAAATCCGTGTTCAAGTTACGCTTCTCCTTTTCTCCCGAGCACCTCTCATCCGATTTCCAATCTTCAATCTTCGTATATCCTACCTACCCTATACGCGCAAAACATGATGATAAATGTCTCAGATGTCCAGAAATTAGTCCAGCGCTAGCCGCAAAGGCTGTGAAACATCCTCTGAGAATTGAGCCATGAGCTCACAGAACTGACCCATAAGAAGCTCTGCGTCACTTGGGTGCATTTTATGACTCGAGACGACAAGTTGGACCCATAGCCTACCGCTATTTGGAAACGTGACGACATGGAAGTGAGGTTGAATACCAAAGTCAATATTTTTCCATCGAGATCTAGTGGCATCACTCATCGAACCGGTGAGATCGACATTGCGATCCTGGTGGGTGACAACGCTGCCGAAATTCGTCTCAGGAGGCCACGATGTAGCATTTTTCAGAATGCTCTGAAAGTCTAAATTGGCGTAGGGCATGCTCCGAGTATATTGGTTCTGGACGTGGTCTAGTAGGTCTCTGATGGTCCATCCAGCTTGCATGGATACTCGGAAGGGAGACATAGTAATGCAAGGGCCAGAAATAGCATCGATATTGACAAGGGGTGCGTCTCGTCCGTTGATGATGTGGCCAAAGACAACATCCTTTCTCTTTGTATTTCTGGCGAGGACGACAGCCCAGGCTGCTTTGACCAAGGATGCCATGGTTATCCCTTCAGGAGGAGTGGGTAGAGGGACTTTTCTCAGGGGTTTGACAATAAACTCTGGTTGGACATGAGCCTGCGGGAGCATCTCAAGTCTCGTCATTTCCGATTCGCCTAAATATCTTCTCCAAAATTGATGCACTTCTCTAGAGTTTTGACTTAGTCGATAACGTAAGAAGTGAGCAAATGGGGGTGCATTGGATGTCAATGTGGTGCCGCTGTATGCTGAAGTGAGATCCTTGGTGATAATAGGAAACGATACTGCATCATACTGCGCATGGGTCATGCGGAGTGCTAGGACGTGGTCCGATTGAGATCGCGAGATCAGCGTTGGTTGGAAGTGGAGAGAGCCAAATGGTACGGTTGGAGTCGAATTTTTGGTGTACCATTTTTCCGAGTACTCCAACGGATCTTCGTCGCATTCAAGTTGTATCATATTGAATGATGCCTGGCGCAGTACTACTTGAAGGATTTCGCCGCCGTATGGTACAAACACAGTACGAAGTATGCCATGTTTGCGAACAACAGCTCGACAAGCCTCTACCAAGCGAATTGGGTCGACCTGTGTATTCATCTGAAGTCTACTGTAGGTCACATTCTTTCCGCCAAGGAGTGAACTCTGAAGCTCGGTAGTAGGAAGAATGTCTTCAACATCATGGCTCTGATAAGATAACATCTCCTTTGAAAGATACTGGTCAAAAAAAGTGGCGATGTTTGTAATACCCAGCAGAGACCCAGGTCGATATTCTTCTGTTGAGACAGCAGGGGCTAGCATTGTCATAATTCGAGCTTGCTCCGATAAAATTGGATGCCGGAAGATCTGCGATACAGGCAAGTTCAACCCTTGTTTGCGAGCAAAGCCGGATAGTCGTATGGCGGCGAAAGAGTCTCCGACATTCAGGAAATTGTCGTCCACCCCGATATCGTTTTGAGAGATCTTCAAAATCTGGGCCCAGAGAGACTGTAAAATCACTTCTTGCTCAGTTGTCGGCTTTCTCTTAACAACTGGCCTGTTAGATAGGGCCTGAATCTCTTCTTTAGAAAGCTTGGCGGCCTGCTCCCTTAAAAGTCGTCGGTTTGATTTGTCGCTGCTAGTGCGAGGAATCTCAGGTAATTGCACGAACAGAGAGGGCATCATGAAACTTGGGAGAAAATTGGCAAGCTTGCGAGTTGCGGCTTCGGACTGAGCCAAGAACTCTTCAGTCGGCTCATAAAACAGATTGTTCGTAGCATAAGTAGGCGATCCGATCTTACTTGCAACGAATGCTATTAATGTTGGAGTCGTACCATTGAGCGTGACCACTTCAGAAACCACATCGATAGCATTGGGGAATGCATGTCGCACATGATATTCCACCTCTCCTAGCTCAATTCGCTGTCCTCGTAATTTCACTTGAGTGTCAGCGCGTCCCAGGTATCGAATAGTACCATCAGTGTTATATTGAACAAGGTCTCCACTGTAGTACACTCTTGATTCGGAGTGGCCCTGTCTGAACGGACGAAGCCAGTGTGGGTTTGTCACGAATGTGGCGGAGGTCTTGTCCGGATCACCAAGGTAGCCGCGAGCAACTACAGCTCCTTCAATGGCTAGCTCCCCAGGTGTCCCTATGGGTGCAAGACGAGACGGATCAGAGGGCATAGTGACCCATCCCACACCGCCAGTGACATGCCCGAGAGTACCCTGCTTCCAGTCGCTCGCACTGATGGGGTCCACTGCGCAAATTGTTGCTTCCGCAGGCCCGTATGCGGATACCAAGTTGACCCTTGAAGCCCACGTACGGACATTCTCTATGCTGATTGCCTCACCCCCGAGGAAAATGGTTCGTAAACTGGGGACACTTTCGGGGTGTAGGAGTGTCATGTACGAGGGTGTGAAGAGAGCCCAATTCACATTGTTTTTACTGACGAAGGATGTCACATCATTCATACGGTCGACTTCATTTGGTATACAAATGCAGCCACCATTCAAGAGAACACCAAATATTTCATAAATAGCCGCGTCAAATGCATATGAAGCGAAGTGAAGCCCACGACTATCCTGATCAAGATGTGCTTCGGCACTGTATCCCCGAATGCTGGTGGCAAGGTTGGCGTGCTCCATAAGAATTCCCTTTGGTTTTCCAGTGCTACCCGAGGTAAAGATAACGAAAGCAACATCATTTGGTCTGACTCGAAGTGGCAAAAAGTCTTCAGCTCGGGGCTGTTGACCTTGAATGGGCACTGTGACGAGCCTAGTGTTTTCAAATGCCAGAGACTCTCCATGTGTCGAGGAAGCTAAAGCGACCTTGGCCTGTGTGCGGTCTAGGATATCTTGAATTCTCCCTTTCGGGTGTGTCGGGTCTATATTCACACATGTGCCTCCAAGTCGGTGAATTGCTATCATGGCAACAACAAGCCATTTGGATCTATCGAACAATAAAGGGACCCGCGATCCTGCCTGAATGCCGTAGGACTGTAATTGCTGAGAAAGAATGGCGGAAGCGTTGTCGAGATCTTTGAATGTCATGTCCCCGTCCCATGCGCAGATAGCGTGAGCGTTGGGCCGGTCAACAGCATGCTGTAGAACTAACTCATGAAGACATGCATCGTAGGATGGTGGAACTACCGAATTCCACGTTGCTAACTCTTGCTTATCTTCGGGACATACGAGTTCAATGTCCCGCAACTGAATAGATTGGGACTCGGGGTCTCTCTCAGATAGCTCGATTTGACGCAAGACATGCTCAAACTGTCGAACCATCCTCGTTGCCTGCAGTGGTTCGACTATATTCCTGTCATAGCTAACAGCCACAGCAATGTCCGTTTCGCCGACTGCGGGAAGGTGACATATAATCACGAAAGCATAGTTGGAAAAGGCTCCGTAGTCTTGTTTTGCTAGACCATCAGCAAGAAGCCCATTGTCAACACTATTTATAGGGACTTGAATGGCCAAATGGCATTGAAAACTGCAAGCTCTTGCTGCGTCTGGACTGAGGGCGCGCATATTCTGCATACCGAATTGCTGGAATGGCATGACTGCTGCTGTTTTCGACTGGATAGATGCCAAAGAATCCCGAACTGTGTGATTCTGGTTCAGATGCGTGCGCACTGGGAAAGTCGCGAAGGTTGGACCGGTAACCTCTTCTATACCCTCCACAGGGCAACTGCGCCCATTGACTGTCATTCCGTATAGGATTTCTTGGGAGTCGGTATAGCAGGACATCACAATGGCCCAAGCTAGGCTGATTGCGCTTGATGTAGTGTAATCCCCAAATTGATGTCCAATCGCAGACATCGTATGCGTTAGAGACGTGCTTGGATCTGGAATGTAGTTGGAGGACGGCAGAGTCGGGAATATAGGGGCATTGAATTCGTCAAACTCAGACTTCCAGAACGCTTCGGATCCTTCAACATTAACTACGTACTGGATAAAGCGATTAAATGGTGACGGGGCCAACGACTGTCCATGGTAAGCAGACTGGACTTGGCTCAATAGGCGTGGTAGTGAACCTCCATCGTATAGTGCGTGGTGAAGAGTGAGTCGGAACTTGTAACCCTCCCCAGCTCGATCTCTGGGCCGAATCAATGCAAAATATACTAGTTGGTTTCCCAAACCCATGCTTGTTGCCTCGATATATGCATCACAAGCGTGTTCGTCGTTGAAGTTTTGCCAATCAACGAGGTCGTGCATCACGATTTGTAAGAATCCAAAAGAGTCCGATTGGATGATGCGGGTTCGCAAGATAGCATGAGCAGCCGCTGTAGCATTCCATGCAACGATAAATCTCTCAATATCAATATCCTCAGCAATTTGATACTGGAATGATGCGATATAGTGGCCTGGCCGTTTGGCAGACAAGGCAACCAGTCCCTCTTGCAAAGATGTTGCAGGGTACACATCTTCGATATGGCTGGCAGGTACATCACATTGTGCACTCGCGAGTTCAATGAGTGTTTCTTTAGTGGCCTTATCGCTCATCAGAGAAAATGGAGCTATCGTAGAATGAGCGGATGTAGTGGTTGGAACAGATGAACTGGCGAGGTCAGCGAGCTTGGGGTTGTTGAAGATATCAACCATATTGATGCTGTAACCTGCTTCTCGGGCCATAGGAATCAAAGCCATTGCTAGTATGCTATCGCCACCTAAGCGGAACCAGTTATCCTCTCTCCCGATTGTATCAGCATTTACGTCAAACATCTTAGCAAATAACTGCTGGAAGTGCTGTTCGGCTTCGTTGATCGGCTGGGTCTTCATGACTGCTGGTGCACTATAGGTACTAATATCATCTTGCGACAACATAGCGACAAGCTTTCGCAGTACATCGCGATCAATTTTGCCACTTGAGTTGAGAGGCATTCGTTGGAGTGGTAGATACAGGCTTGGGATCATATAGGATGGCAGCCGTTGGTTTAAGTTGATCTCAGTTTGCTGTACTTCAGAATGAAATTCAGAACAAGGACGAGCGAGTATCTCCTCAGATCCAGGGGGCTCCGTGGTCGTAACGTATATAAATGCGACCAAGAATGGTCCGCGGGATTGATCTTTTGTTGTCACAAGTTCGGCGACGGCATCTGCAGAACGAGGGTAGCAAGCTCGTACTTGGTATTCAACTTCGCTTAATTCCAGCCTTTGACCCCTGATCTTGATCTGAGTGTCCTTCCTTGAGATGAAATGAGTTGTCCCATCTGGACTGTATTTGACGAGATCCCCTGTCTTGTATACTGGAGATGGGGTTTTACTGAATGCCTTTAACCAAGTGGGTTGTTCGATGAACACGGCGGCCGTTTTCACAGGTTCATTGAGATAACCCTTAGCGACGGTGGGCCCTTCAATGAGAAGTTCACCGATAGCACCAACAGGAAGCAATCGCTCGTGGTCATTCGGATCTACGACCCACGATCTGCAGTTGACAGGAACCCCTATATTTCTTCCGCTTGTTTTCGCTGTGACGCGCCTAGTCGCACTAGAGAAAACGGCGCACTCGGTCGGGCCATAGCAAAGACGTAAGTCAACTCTATCCCTCCAGAGACTCACTTCCTTTTCAGTGATCAAGTCACCGGTCAATATTACCGTTTCCAGTGAGGGAAATTTGCTTGGGTCTAGAACTCTAGCCATAGCAGGCGTGACCAGGAAGAGATTTGCCCGCATACGAGCGACAGCTTCGGCAAGTGACTCCTTTCGCTCTTTGTCAGATGGAATACAGATGCAACCACCAACCAAAAGAGTTGTCAGGCTCTCAGCCATGCAGACATCAAAGGAATACGAGGAGAATTGCAGAACACGAGAATATCGGGTCATCCCCAGGGCTACGCTATGCTCCCGGGCGCTTGTAATAAAACTTGAATGTGAAACTTGAATGCCTTTCGGCTGGCCAGTTGAACCTGAGGTAAAGATAGCGTAAGCAATATGATCTGGCGATACACTCGGAGTTTTGCTAGACCCAGCGTCCATCCATTCGTGACGGTGGTCTCCCACGGTTATAACGTGCCGTGCAAGAATAGTGGCCAGTGCAGTTTGCTCCTCGGACGCGATAGCTAAAGAACTCTTTGCGGTTCGGCACATGGATTCCAAACGCTGGGAGGGCTGCGATGGATCTAAGAGAACAATTGCAGCGCCGGATTTCAAGACCGCAAGCATGACGACAGGGGTCCATCTAGACTTCTCGAAACAGACAAGGATAAACGTGTCTGGGCCCAACACGTACTGCGAAAGATGAAATGCGAGCTTCGAACTTAGCTCGTCGACCTGGAGATATGAAAAAGGGCCGTCCCATGCGTCGACAGCAGGCGCGTCAGGCTGGGCCAAGCATCGTTGATGGATCAAATCGTGAACAAGGTCCGCAGAAGGTAATGGCAGGATTCCGCTCCATTTGAGCAACAGTTGACGGCTGCGCTCGCCAACAACTTCTATCGTGGCAATGGACGCGTCAGGCTTTTTAATTATTTCGTGGATTATTTTGGAAAGAGAGTCCGCAACGTTGCTAGCGATCTTGTGGCACATGAAAGATTCCAAGTATACCAGTGTTATGTTTACACGCTCAGTTCCTACCATAATATGAACTACAATATCGTACTGTCGAACTGTTAGCCGGCTTCGTGGTTCACTTAGGGCGCTCACATTAACAATACCTCTGATGGGTCTTTTCCTCCAATAACCTCGAGCCGAACCGACGATTGGTCTGTGTCAACACTCTTAACATTCTGGAGTGAGATGACCGTATTGAAGAGTGACTCGCCGCTTGGTACCTGCGAAGCATGGAGGATATCGGTAAGAGAATAATGTTGATGCTTTAGGCTATCTATGTAGGAATTTTGGTTGCACCTGAGTGCTTTCATCAGAGGAGTCGAATTAGATAGCTCCATTTTGCAAAGAAGCAAATTTATGAACGGCCCCATGGCGTCTTGAACATGCGGAATGGGAACATCTCGACCTTGTGACAAGTATCCAAAACAGACAGAATCAGAGTTGATATAGGATTTCAGCAGAATTCCCCATGCCACTTGGAAAATATTTGACAGCGTGAAATCATTTTCCTCGCAGAACTGCCGGAACATCGAGATATCTCCAACATCTATATCAAGGAACTGCGGAGCATCGGCCGTGCATTCGACCTCATTATCATAGATAGCAGGGAAATGACAAGGGATGACACCTTTGAGATAGTTTGTCCAGTATTCATTTTGCAGGGTGATTGACTGTTCGCCAAGATAGGCGATGTAGTCGTAATATGCAGGTCCTGCATATGAGGGAAGAGTAGCCTGATACGCAGACCGGAGCTCATTCAAGATATTTTGGTTGGTAGTGGCGTCAGACAGTGCATGGCTTAGCTCAAGGCCGCATAAAACGTCCCCGGTTGAGGTTTGGGCAATGGTGAGCCGATGGGGTAGTCTTCCGTAGCCAACGATAGGCTGTCTTTGTTGGGAGAATCTCGCTATCAGGCTGCTCTCCTCATCAGATGGAATGACAACCACTTCTGGAGATACACTCTTCAGAACAACCTGGTCCACAAAGTTATCTCGAAATACGCTAGCGACAAATACGGTTCGCAAAATCGTGTGACGGGCTACCACTCTTCGCCATGCAGTCATGAGCTGAATCATATCGATTGAAGAGCACTCCATAGCTGTCATCCTCCATATGATGTGCGTTTGATAATGATCCGCAACTTTGGCTTGACTTAGTAGCATTCCACGTTGTATCGGGGAGCACGGGTAGGCACTTTCGACATTTGAAATTGATACATCGTGTTCTTCCAGTGAACGTGTGAACTTCTCCAATGTTTCATAGCTGAAAGGAAGCAATGGAAAGTCGGCCAATGTAAAAGCCGCTGGTTTTGATGGAAGCTTATCTGCCAACTCCATGAGAGATCTTTCACAATTCGTAATCCATTCCAGAATAGGGCGGTTGGCAGCTGCATGCTTGTTGTAGATGAAGTTAAAAGAAAGACAGCCATTGCTCAACTGTCCCACGACGTCAATTACGGAGAAGCGGCCCAAGTTCTCGGATATGTCATCAATGCGAGTCCGTGGTCTAGTGGCCATCTGGAACAGTGCATCCGAACGTTCGAACTGCTGGTAAAGTCCAGCGAAGTTGAATGTCACCTCTTTAAAACGACCGAAATTCGTATATTCCTGAGCTTTGGGGTGGAGAGAGGAAGTGAAATGCGCCCAGCCATTGCTTGGTACAGCTCGTAGTCTGTCTTTCGTGCGAATAATAGTATCGAAGATATTGCACCCTTCAATTGCAACAGACAAAGGCCACATTGTCGTAAACCATCCAACAGTTCCAGACAAATCTATATGTGATGTCCAGGGCTCACGGCCGTGTCCCTCGTTCCACAACGATGGAGGTGACCGATCCCGGAAGGTTTGAGCGAAGGAGTGAATCAATGCCGCTTGGAACAGCTCGACCGGCTTTGCCTGCAAAGCGTAGTTGATCGCTTCCATTAGTACTGTTGTGGCCTTCTGACTGAGAGTGAACTCTGTATAGTTGGTGTCTTTTTTCAGATTGGATCTTCCGGTCAAACCCCAATAGTCCTCAGGAGGCTGGGGAAGATGAGTATCGAGTCTTGAGAATTCAGGGTCCAGGTTAGCAACAGCATACTCTTTCTCTAAAGTACACCAAATTTGGAAAGAAAAAGGCGTAGTCCCAGGCATGGAGCTGTGGGTCAAGTATGTCTCAAGCTCACTGAGTATGATTCGCCACGACACCAGATCTGTAACCAAATGATGGCCAGCGATGAACAGATATTGCTCGCTACCTGCAACATTTATCAAATCTGCTACTAGAAGAGGGCCACTGTGTGCATTTATTGTCAACTCGCTGTCCGAGAGGATGGGACCAGCAGAGTCGAATGATTGAATGATATGTTCCTTGTATCGATAGCTACCAGAAACATTTGAGGTAATCGTTTGCCTCCATTCCCCATCCTGGCTAAGGGAGAAACGGGCACGAAGCATTGAGTGTCGCTTGATAAGCGCATGAATTGCATCATGAAGCAGTTCACCGGAAGTGGGCCTAGCTATGCGAAGGAAGGAGCTGACATTGAAATGGTGGTCACCACGAGGCGCAACCTCAAAGTAGAGTCTTTGAGTTGGCGACAGTTCAAACGGTATATTGATCCTCTCCGGTGGATAGCTGTAAGCAGAAGACTTCTTTAGAATAGCTGAGAGCTGGGAGATACTCTTATAGCGGAAAATATCGGCCATTGTGAGAGAGATTCCCGTTGCCTTACATTGTGCGACTACTTGCATAGCCGATATCGAGTCACCTCCTAGGCGGAAGAAATTACTATGCAATCCTATAGAACTGGGGTCTTTATTCAGGATACGTGCCCAGACCTGCTGGAGGAGGATCTCATCGGTGGTCATTGTCACTTCATTTGTTTTGCTGAGAAAGTCGTACTGTTCAAGCTGTTGCGGCGTAAGGAGAGCGGTCATTTCGCGGAGAAGCTTCCGGTCCAGCTTCCTGCTCCTTGTCAATGGCATATACCGAATTGGGAGGTAAACTACCGGCATCATATAAGTTGGGAGATATTTGCTCATGTTGGCTTCTGCATTTTGAGCTCGTGTAGAAAATTCCAAGCTAGGTGGTTTGAATAGATCCTCACTCGTGTGACTTTCCGGTTCCTGCAATTTCGAGTCACTGTATTCCATGCAGACAAAAGCCACAATCATAGGCTGACGGCCGTCTGTTGGCCTGATAATCTCAACAGCGGATTCAAGAACCCCAGGGAAAGATGCGTAGAGCCGTGATTCGACCTCGCCCAGTTCGATTCTGTTCCCTCTTATTTTCACCTGTAGATCCTTCCTCCCAAAAAACTGTAGTACTCCATTGTCGATGTAACGAACCAGATCGCCGGTCTTGTACATGCGACTAGTAGGTATTTGTTGAAACTCGGCTAGCCAACGAGGCAATTCAATGAAAGCCTCCGCCGTTTTCTCAGGGTCATTCAAGTAACCCAGACCAACATTTGGTCCTTCAATTAATAGCTCACCAACAGCGCCAATAGGGAGTAGTTGGTCAGCATCATTAGGATTCACAATCCAGGCCCTGCTACCGAGGCAGCGGCCGATGGTGCGGCCATCCGTTATGTCTTTAGTTACCATTTGTGCAGAAGTGACCACGGTACATTCGCTTGGTCCATAAGACAAAAGAAGGTTAACATTAGAACGCCACGCATTCAGTTCTTTCTCCAAAGTTGACTCTCCAACTAAAATGAGCGTGCGTAGCGTCTTGAGATCAGACGGGTCGAGCACCCTGGCCACAGCAGGGGTGAAGATAGTCCAGTTTGCCTGAAAAGTAGCAATTGACCTAGCGATATCCTGCCTTTGCGAATCTGACGGGATACATATACATCCACCCATAGCCATCGTGCTTAAATGCTCCCAGACAGCCGCATCGAACGCGTAAGATGCAAATTGGAAGACCCGGGAAGATGTATCCATTAAGAAAGCATTTCCATAAGACATTATACTTGAAGCAAGCGCTCGGTGCGGTATCATGACTCCTTTTGGTTTTCCGGTAGAGCCAGAGGTGAAGATGACGCAAGCAGTATCTTCAATGTCTCTAACGTAGGATTGAAGTGATGAGCCTGTATTCTTCCAGTTGACAACTTGCTCATCAATAGGTAAAACCTGCGGTACTAACTGAGCCGCAAGCGTGATTTTCGATTCTGATGAAAGCACGATAGATGTTCCGGCCAATCTGCAAATGTCCTGAAGTCTCTCAACTGGATGCGAAGTCTCTAACAGTATGAACGCACCACCAGTCTTGAGCACCCCAAGTGCAGCAACCATAGTCCAACGTGACTTTTCGAAACAGAGAGGGACAAACTGATTTGGTCCGATACCACGGCATTTGAGTTCATCAGAAATCAGGTCTGAAAGGTTGTTGACTTCTGCATATGTGAAGTTTCCGTCCCAGGCGTTGATAGCTTGTGCTAGGGGTTGGACTAAGCACTGCTTTTCAATGAGGACATCGACAAGCTCATCTGCAGGCTGTGGGATTCGTTCATTATACTTGCCAATCCTGTCTTTACAGAAGTTTCCGAGCAGATTGATATTATTTACTGTTTCTTGTGGCCGTGAAATGATGCCCAGAAGGGCCTGTTGAAATGTGCCTGAGATATTTTCAACCTGCTCATCAGAAATGAATGTCTGGGTATATTCCCATGAAATATCAATGTCATTTTCTAGGACTCCAATGTTTAGGCATATATCGTACTGGAAACAACGCGTTAGTATCACGTTGGTTTTGCGAGTGGCCTGTTGGGGTTTAAATTACTTACCTCGGTCAAATTAGCCCCCCTGAAATCCCCAAAGAGAAGGGCGGATGAGCCATAGGCACTGGCGTTTTCTGACTGTACAGACATAAGCGTGTTGAATAGAGTAGAAGCCGAGAATTTGGCGGCTTTCATCTTGTCTGTGATGGAAATATGCTGATGCGTGAGGCTCTGAATATAGTCGTCCTGATTTCTCTTTAGCAAGTCTAGGACCGAGTCACCTGCTCCAAACGCTATATTGCATATGTGCATGTTGATAATGGGTCCAACAGTGTCATCTATACCGGCAATAGGAATGTCGCGTCCAGATGTCATGTATCCGAAGCATGTAGATTCCGAATTGACATAGCATCTCAACACCAGTGCCCAAGCAAGTTGAAAAATGTTCGCCAGTGTCAGCTCATGCTGAAGAGAAAAGCTGCGCAGCGCCGGACTGAATGGCAAAGCGAAGCTGAGGGCCTTCATAGCATCTTTGGTCTCATCAAGCAGTGGGCATGGCGGCGATGGAGGCAGGATACAAGATTCAGCTGACCGAAGATAGCGTTCCCAATAGGCCATGGACTCATCCACTGGGCGCGCGTTAATGTATTCCACATAATCGCCATATGTTCGCTGAGGCATTATAAGGTCCAGCTTATTCTCGTATGCCAGACTGAGATCTCGCAGAATTAGTTGTCTAGAATAACCGTCAAGGATTGCGTGGTTGGCCTCTAAGAGACATTCAACATCGCCCGTAATTGATGCACATATGGCTAGACGGTGTGGTGGACTCAAGTGGGATATATCGAATTCATGCCTCTCTAGTTGTTGCACTGGATCTTCACTAGGTGGAAGAACAATCGACATGTTGTGAAGCGGCCATTTGAGCACCAGCTGATCGTAGTGACCATTCCCACCGGGATTCTCGTAAAACACGGTGCGTAGAAGGGGGTGTTTCTGCAGAACCTGTTGCCAAGCTCCTTGAAGTTTCTCTGGATTCACTTGGGAACCACTACGTGACCTTACTGACCAGACGAACCTGTCCAAATATAGTTCAGGTACTTTGGCTTGTGAAAGCAGCATGCCATCCTGAACTGAAGAGCACTTGTAAGCGTCCTCAATTTCTAGTAATCCGACCATGAGCGGAATACCAATATTCTTGTTGAAGACCTCCAGATCAGAGTAGGAATAGTTTAAACGCGGAAAGTCAGATGCAGTGAAAGATGGCTCCTGCTGAGCAAGAAGCACAGATGCAGACTCAAACGAGTGCTTTGCCTGTTCAATCCAATCTCGGATAGATAATTGGTGGTGTCGCATATGCCGATTATACGTAAACTTAAACGACAGTCGAGAATCGCGAACCTCAGCCAGGATATCGATCAAGAAGATGTGGGGCGCTATTTGACCCATTTTCCCACTCGTTGAGGCATGAGGTTGCAGAACAGATGCCCTATCTTTGGTGAAGCCCGGATGATAGTTGAATAGGATCTCCAACGGTCTATCCGCCCGAAATTGAGCAGAACAGTCAGGGTATTGATAACACGAAGGAAAGGAAGCCCACCCCTTGCGTTCGAGTTGTCGGCGCGTATCCTTGGTTTTTCGCACGATGTCCATAAGACTATCGGCAGGCTGAACAGAGACATAGACAGAACATAGAGTTGTGAACCAGCCAACGGTTCTTGCTGGATCAAGATTTGGGTCCCACGGCTCTCGATCGCGGCCCTCAATGAAAAACTCAGGAACGGGTCTATCGGTAAATACATTTGCAAAGGCCTGTAGAAGCACCGCATGTAATATCTCTACTGGCCGGGTTCTGAAGGCATGGTTAGCATATTCAAGGAGAACCTGCGTCTCTTGCTCGGAAAGCACGAATCCGTCATCTATCACATCTCCCCAGATATCGGTTTGGGTGTCGAATTGCCAATAATCTTTGGGAACGCTTAGTAGATCGTTTCGGGGTGCCTGATCAGAGTGCAGACTTTTCGCCGCTTGCTTAGCTTGTAGCTGAGTCCATGTCTGGAAAGATAGAGATGGTGGTACTGGTAATCTTTGACCGGTGAGCAGGACTTCGATATCCGATAGGACTATCTGCCAAGACACATTGTCGATGATGAGACGATGAGCGGTAAACGAGAGGTACGGCTGATTCTCTTGGCCAACAATCAGAAAACGACAGATGAAAAGAGGACCATGTTGAATGTTTAGGCTTTCCTGGTCGGATTGGACCAAAGAAGCTGCTTCGTCGCGATTAAGAACCATACTCTCTTGATACCAATAGCTTTGGTCCATCTCTGTGATTATCATCTGCTTCCATTGACCCTTAGAGTTTCTCGTAAAGCGGGCACGGAACATGGAGTGATTAGACACAATCCACCAAATAGCTTTCTGGACAACCTCAGAAGATACCGGCTTTGAAAGACGGAACGATAGACTCTGATTACAATGATTGTGGTGTGAACCAGATTTGTCGAAGAAAATCTGCTGAATCGGCGACAGATCAAACAGCACATTTTCCCGCTCTGCCGCTCGTGCGGGCGTCGAGTGCACATATTCCGTTCTCAGACTCATCTGCGCTATGGTTTTTCCATGGAAGAGAGCCATAACCGATGTCTTCATTCCGGCAGCAGCGCATTGGGCAACAACCCGCATGGCTTGAATCGAATCACCTCCAAGTCTTATCCAATTATCGTCCACACCTATAGAGCTTGCCTCTATATTCAAAACACGCGCCCATATTTGTTGCAGCGTCCTCTCAATGTCTGTTGAGGGTGCACGCTTTGCGACCTTGGCTTCCACTGAGTACTCCTGGATCTGGCTAAGAGACAAGGAGCTGCATGCGTCTCGTAATTTGCGACGGTCTAACTTCAGATTTCTGGATAGGGGAAGCCTACGGAGAGGCAAATATACATACGGAATCATGTACGAGGGAATAAAGTTGGAGACCCCATCTTTGGCCTTCTGGGAAATCTCACGGAAGGATATTGTGGGTTCGTAGAAGAGGCTACCAGCGTCGTCTATAGACTGTTGGCCCATCAAAACGGCGGCGACCAAGAATGGCGCCCGTCCTCCGTCTGGAGTTATAACCTCAGCAACAACTTCGGCAGCAATCGGGAAAAACTTTTTCAGATGATATTCAACCTCTCCAAGCTCAATGCGCTGGCCTCGAAGCTTGACCTGCGACCCCTTTCGGCCAATAAATCGAAGGCTACCATCCGCGTTATACTGAACAAGGTCGCCAGTCTTATACAAGCGGCCATTAGTACCAGGCGACCCAAATTCTAGCAGCCAGTGAGGTGGTTTGATATAAGAGGCTGCCGTCTTCTCTGGCTCGTTTAGGTATCCTCTGGTCACTTGGGGCCCCTCGATGATGAGTTCGCCAACTGCACCAACGGCAGCTAACTTATTGTGGTTTGAACGATCGACGATCCACCCACGACCTCCCATAATACGCCCAATAGTACCAAGTCGCTCTTCCGTAGATGATATCTGGTGCAGAGAACAGCAGACAGCACTTTCGGCAGGACCGTACCCGTTCATCAAACGTACCTTATCCGCCCATCGTTTCACAAGTTTACTCGTGAGGATTTCGCCGGCGAGAACAAGCGATTTAATAGAAGGAACGTCTTCAGGTTCCAAGAGTGCAAGAGTAGAGGGAGTCATAGCCGCCGTGTTGATTCGCTCATTGCGAATAACAGCAATTAGATTGTTCATACGATCATGTTCCGACACAACGCATAAACAGCCTCCACAGGCCAGCCTAAAGCAATTAAAAGTTAGCAATTATACAAATAAAAAAAATAAATAAACAAGAAATTATGTGAAACTCAATAGTTTTCGAGTGAGCCCACGTGTATTGCTACCATGATCGAGGTAAGGAACTGAGAATTTAACGTACGTAGTAAAGATCTCATAGATGCTAGCATCAAATGCATAGGATGAGAAGTGCAGGGCCCGCGTTTCTGGACCGTAACGCATAACCGCGCCGGCACAAGATAAACTTGTGCTTAAATTCACGTGCTCCATGACTATGCCTTTCGGAGCTCCCGTACTACCAGACGTGAAGAGGATAAACGCAACTTGGTTAGGTAAGACGGTTGGCAAATGGATAGCCAGTAATGGCAGACTGCATATGAAATCCGAGGAAATATGGATTTCCCGGGCTACAAGCCCTTGTACCAGCTGCTGATGAGTTGCAGATACAATCATCAGCTCAGGGACAGCTCTCTCAATTATTTCCTCGATCCGGTCGCGTGGATGTCCAGGGTCGACAACAACACAAGCACAGCCGGAGCGAAGTACAGCCAGGAACACCACGATGGACCAGCAAGATTTTTCCAAGCAGACCACTATCTTTGACTCCTTTAAAAGACCAAAAGTGAGGAGGTGCTGGGCTAGCCGCGCAGATGAATCATCCAATTGACTGTAGGTTAACATACCATCCCAACTGCTGACTGCCTCTGCGTTAGGCCTTTCACGACAATTCCGGAGGACTAAATCCTGCAAGGTTTTGAATGTTCCACAAGAAAGCTGGGCATTCCAGGTTGCTAATTGGGCCGAATCCTCCTTGCTAATGATTTCAATTTCCCGAATAGGACGGTTTTGTAGTTCAACGACTTGGCGAAGGACACCGTGGAATTGCTCCACCATCCTTTGCGCTTCTTCTTGTTGAATGACGTATGAATCATAATTGACCAAAACATGTAAATTGTTAGACCCCTCTTGCATATGACATACCATCACGAATGCGTAGCTGGCAAACCCTTTGTAGTCTTCGATCCTTTCTTCTTCAGCTTCAGCGAATCCTTCGAGATTCATTCCCGATGTGATGCTTGGAGGCTGCAGCACTATCTGACTCTGAAAACTACAAGCCTGAGAAGTATCACAGTTGATCCTGCGAATATTGTGCAATCCTGTGTGTGTGAAGGGTATAGTTGCAAGGCTTCGCTGCTGTAGATGGGTCAACGAGTCCTCCACAGTCTTATCCATGTCTAGTAATACCCGTACAGGGAAAGTAGCGATAGTTGGACCAGTCATCTCTGCGATTCCTTCTACCGCAGTGCTTCTACCATTGGATACAAGCCCGAATACCACGTCGGCTGAGTCAGTGTAATGCGAGACAACGAGTGCCCAAGCGAATTGCACCATGGTTGAGAGCGTATGATCTCCTTTATAAATTGGTAGATCGGCGACAGAATGGCAGAGGGATTGACTTGGGACCGGACTATAATCGACATGTGGCAAGGCCGGGAATTGCACAGCATTGAGGTCTCTCATTTGGGCTTTCCAGAACTCGTCGGGGCCATCAATATGTATCACATGACGTATGAAGCGGTTAAATAGCTGAGGCGAAAGCGCTTGTCCGTGATAAGCTTTGAGAGCTTGTTGCCATAATAAGTCGAGAGACCATCCGTCGTATAATGAATGGTGAACTGTCAAAAGGAACCGATAGGATCCACTTTCATTGGACATAGGTGCTAGCGACAAATACACCAGTTGCGATCCCAGAGCCATGACTTGAGCGTAGGAATGACTTTCTTGTCCCTCGATGGTGTCAAAGGCATGCCACGAAGGCAAATCTTTCAGGACGATCTGGAAGACGCCGCTGTTACCAGACTCGATCATCCTCGTACGAAGAATTGAATTCGACTCCAGTACTTGATTCCAGGCACTCTGGAAACGAGCCAAGTCGGTTTCTTGGGGCAAGTTGTACCTGAACCGACCAATGTACATACCAGGCGTCTTCACGGAGAGTGACATACAGCCTTCTTGCAGAGGAGTACAAGGATATATGTCTTGAATGTTGTCTTGATGTATACCACATTGATTCATTGCATCCGTTTCAATTTGGCGCCGATTCATGTCATTGTGGAGGAGAGACAGCGGCTGGAGTCGGTGCTCAGTACCATTGGTATATTTTTGAGCCCTTTTGGCTAGCGAAGATATAGTCGGATTCTCGAAGATGTCGGCAGTGCTTAACATTAACCCTCTGTCTTTCGCCAAAGCAACTAAGTGCATAGCGACGATAGAGTCACCGCCCAACCTCACAAAGTGCTCCATTGTGTTCAGTTCATCTATAGGAACCTTCAAAGAGTGAGAAAACAGCTCAAGAAGCACAGACTCCTCGGCAGAAACAGGTTTACCCTTTCTGGGTTTTGCTGGCTTCACATATTCGTCTAAGTGGAGCTGTGCTGCCTTGGTACGAAGCAACTTACGATCGAGCTTCCCGCTTCTGGAATATGGAAATTGATGGACTGGGATGAAAATGGTGGGGACCATGTAAGTAGGGAGCAGGAGTTCGAGCTGTCTGGTTGTCTCGGCGGCTAAAGTGTAAAACCGCTGGTCAGACATTTTGAAAATATGCAGCTTGGGCAATATGAATGCTGCAAGAGCGGGCCCTCCTGCTCCTTTATTTCTTACGATAACCTCGGCGACGACTTGTTCGACCTCGGGAAAGCATCGGAGCAATTGATATTCAACTTCACCTAATTCGATTCGCTGTCCGCGGAGCTTGATCTGAGTTCCTGATCTACTCACATAGCTCAAGGACCCATCCTTAGTGTACTGAACAAGGTCACCGGTACGGTACAGGCGACAGGTACCCCCCGGTCGGAATTTTGAGAGCCACTTGGGGTATTTTTCAGCCGAGATGAAAGACTCTGCGCTCCGTTCAGGATCATTAAGATACCCATGTCCCACTATCGGGGATTCAACGAGTAGCTCGCCTACAGTCCCGATCGGAGCTAAACGATGCTCATTTTGCACGTCCACTACCCAGCAGACGGCGCTCGTAGGAAAGCCGACATTATTGAGATTCCTCAAGTCACGGACATTACGATGGAGTGTAGTGAGAATTGCACACTCAGCAGGGCCGTAGACGTTAAGGAGACGGGCGTAGGGCAACCAAAGCGAAATGACATAGCTAGAAATTGGTTCACCTCCCAATAAGAGCGTCTTCAATTTAGGAACTTTTTGGGGATCGATGATGCGGGCTACCGATGATGTCAAGCAGGCCCAATTTGCGCCAAGATCGTTGATTGCCTGAACCAGATTTCCGCCGTGGATATCCTCAGTTTTTGGGACACAAACACACCCGCCAGCGACTAGAGTCAACAGATTGTCGGCTATACTGACGTCAAACGCGTAAGCGGCAAATTGGAAGACTCGCGACTCGGGCTCTAGATATAGACTAAGGAGGTTTGCCTGAGCACTTGTACACCACGAGATGTGAGAATGGATTGCCCCTTTTGGAATTCCGGTCGAGCCAGAAGTGAAGACAGCATATATCGAGTTCTCTGGGGATACCGCCGGATTCGACACATATGACAGTGTTTTGGTCACTTCGCAAGGTTTCCAATCAATCCCAATGATGACTGTACAAGTTGCGATCTTGGAAGCCAATCCTACGTTCTTTTCTGAAGACAAGACGAATTGCGCCCCAGCTCCACGACATATTCCCCGGAGACGTTGGGCTGGGTGTGAAGGGTCTAGAAGTACAAATGCACCCCCAGCCTTGATGACGCCCAGCATTGCTATTGTCGCCCAGCGAGTCTTCTCGAAGCAGAGAGGGACAAAGACTTCGGGGCCGACACCGCGCTCCATCAAGTATGCAGCCAGACTTGAGGACAAATTATCCACTTCCGCGTAGGTGAAGCCCCCATCCCAGGCAAAAATTGCGGGCGAGTTTGGACGCAGTTCACATTGCTTTCGAATGAGATCGTGAGCACAGGTATGGACGGGTTCTGGTAAACTTTTGTTCCATTGTGTCAGTTCCGCCCAATCTTCCGGACTGGTTGTATCCAGGTCACGAATCACCCTACCGCTCTGAGAAGGATCAAGTTGTTGGAAGATGTGTCGCAGCTGATTTATCATACGACTGAGTTGAGTCTCTTCAACCACTTTGGGGTCGAACGTCACGTCGATCTCGATTGACCCTGGCAGCTGTTGACAGATCAAATTGATAACATAGGTGCTAAATGCATCTATGGCTGTCCGATCTTTTGAATTAGAGAACAGTAATGGGGCATCATCACGATGAGGTTGAATGACCAGCAAGCTCTGAAATGCGGAGCAAGCTGATGCAGATTCTGGACCCATACGACTGATGTATTGAAGACCAGCCTGCTCGAATGGAATCAGAGCCACAGAATCATCGTGTACTTTCTGCAAATGGTCGAATATGGATTCATCCGGTCTAAGATAAAGGCGGTATGGAATTGAGGCAATCGTCGGACCAGTCATATCTTCAATTCCGAGTACTGGTGCTCCGCGTCCATTAACAGTAATTCCAAAGATAGTATCTGGATTGCCTGTGTAAAGAGAGATAAGAATCCCCCAAGCAAGCTTGAGCCTATTGGGAACACTGTACTCATTCATTCCAATGCTATCGACTTGGATTGTGAAAGTACTCTTGGCCGTGGGATTGGGCGTGTAGTTTGCGGAAGGCATTGCCGGAAAAGTAGCGGCTTGCAGATCAGAAAAGTAACGATTCCAAAACGCTACATAATCCTTTTTCTCCCTAGATATGTAGTCAATGAAGCGGTTGAACGGACGCACTGGTAGAAAGGTGTCCCCATCGTATGCTGCTTGAACCTGCTGTAGAAGCAATGGCATCGCCCAGCCGTCACTGAGTGCGTGATGAAGGGCAAAATGAAAAATATATTGGCATCCTGGGAAGTCTGCTTGGCGAAGAGAGAACTGAACTAGTGGCCGGCCCATTTGCTCATCGTCCCACGCCATCATTTTCCCGGATGCGAGATTAGAATTTGTCTCTGATTCCCAGGGTATGGCGCCGCGAAGAATCACTTGATAAATAGTATTAGTGGTCGATCGTATGAAACGGGTTCGAATGATTGGGTTAGCATCTACAACAGTATCCCACGCCTGTTTGAATCGATGAATATCCAAGCCGGAAGGAAGCTCGTAATCAAAAGCAGCAGTGTACGCACCCGGCCGCCTTGATGTCAGAGAGATGAGTCCTTCCTGCAGTGGTGTACAAGGGTATACGTCCTCAATATCACGTCGGTCTCGAAGCCGGCAAATTTGCATTATCTGGCTAATCAGTCTATCGCGATCTTCGCTCTTCGGGATTAAAGAAAACGGTATGATCGCTAGTAGCGCATCCGTAGACACGTGTTTGAGAGAGAGGGCCATATCGGCGAGACTTCCATGGCGAAATACATCACCGACAGTCAGTGCGAGTCCCAGCCGTCGAGCAGCACCCGCGAGCTTCATGGCGTGGATCGAAGTACCACCGAACTCCATGAAGTTGTCGTCCAACCCAATATCATTAACGGGGACCGCCAAAATACTTGCCCATAGCTGTTGGAGTGTCCTCTCCATGGAAGTGAATGGTGCGCGTTTGACTGTCAGCATCGGCATAGCGCCATATGATTGAAGTTGATTCTGGGTCATTCTCGCGGTCAGGGAAAGTAGGCTTCGCCTATCACTCTTGCCACTTGGCATGGTGGGCATATATTTCAGGTACAGAAAGATGCTTGGAATCATCCATTCGGGGATAATTCCATGCAATTGTTGCTGAACCATCTTCGTTCGCGCATGGAAGCCCTCGTTCGGCTCCAGGAGCCAAAACTCATCAGGATAAACATGGTGCGAAATTGGTTGAGTATCTGGCAGAATAAAAGCGACGAGAGTCTCCAGCTCATTGATTTTCACAACATCGACGACGATTTGGTGAGCGTCAAGTAGAAGAAGTCTCAAATGGTGCTCCACCTCAGCCACCTCGAGTCGTTGACCGCGAAGCTTTTTCTGGTCATCTTTCCGCCCCACATACCGAAGCGAGCCGTCTGGATTGTACGTGCACAAATCGCCTGTTTTGTACAATTTGTGTCTAACCTTTCCTGATATAGCGTCGGGGTTAGGACGGAGATACCAGGCTGGTGGGTCAATGAAAGCTTCGCCGGTTCGGGCCGGATCGCCAATGTACTCTCGGCCCACTGCAGGTCCATCCAGGACGAGCTCGCCCACAATTCCAAGCGCTGCCAGCTGGTCATGATTGTCCGGGTCTACCACCCAGCAGGCCACCCCTACCCCAAACCCCAGATTTGCATGGTCGACGTCTGCAACGCTGCAGGGCCGAGCCAAGTTGACTACTGCCGCTTCGCTCACCCCATACGCAACGTAAAGACTGAGGTGTGGCGCCCATTTTTGCACGTCCTTACTGTTGATTGCCTCGCCTCCAAGAATTAGTGTTTGGAGCATAGGGAAGTCGGCTACATCGAGAATTCGCGCAACGGATGGCGTTAAGAGAGCCCAGTTGGGCTGCAACCGATGCGCTTCCCCGACGAGATTGCTGGCACGACCCTCCTCGGACGGGATACAAACGCAAGCGCCCACAATCAGGGCGGTTAAAATTTCTGTGAGACATGCATCGAATGCATATGAGGCAAACTGAAGCACACGTGATGTTGCATTTAAGTTGATCGCCGCCGCGTGTGCCATAGCACTACTGCAGAAGGCCCGATGCTCGATTGTCACGGCTTTAGGCCGGCCAGATGATCCGGAAGTGAAAATCGCATATGCAGCATTGCCGTGATGAACATCTACCGTCAGTCGACTCGTTTGGTACGGGGTATGGGCACAGGTAATGAAGATTTCAGGGGCAAGTCGACTCGCGATATTCACATTCTGTTTGGAAGCGACAACCTTCGTCGCACCCACGGTTCGACACATTTCTTCCAATCGAGCTATCGGATGAGATGGGTCTAGAAGAACAAAAGCTCCGCCTGCCTTCAACACGGCAAGCATTGCCACCGGGACCCAGGACGACTTCTCAGAGCAGATGGGCACGTATACCTCGGGTCCCACTCCATGTTGTGTCAAATGTACAGCAAAGGAAGTCGAGAGGGCATCTAGTTCCGCGTAAGTGAATTGGCCGTCCCAGGAACAAATCGCCATTACATCGGGCTGAGCACGGGCGCGATCCTGAAACATTTGATGAATACAATTGTTGTAAGTCTGGGGGAGTCGAGAGGACCATGATTTTAGTTGCAACGACTCGTCGTTGCAGTGATCAACCTCCATCTTCTGCTCCAGGAAGCTTGGCATCTTGGCGCTCTCATTAGAATCAAAAACTACCATAAATAGAGAAACCTGACAGTTGTAGGGAAATCCTCCATCAACGGTGCGAAGAGTGGGAAAAGAATGGCTTATATGGTACACACCACGCAGCGTATTAGCAGGCCACGAACATTGAAGTTTGATATTGAAAAATGATACTCAGTTATCAGACTTTCTACAATTTCATTTGCCAATGCACTCTCTGTACTTATTTACAACCAGACCAATCTGGCCATCCCTAACATTCCTCTCGCACGACATAAGTACCACGGAGGTTTAGGCCACTTAGCATCGACAAATCTCTATACTCATGAGGAGGCTTGATAAGCAGCCAACTTGGGGTCAGGTTACCATCACATACATGGACTAGCAGTGGTGAAATCGATTATTGTCGAAATATTTACGAAACCTCTTACTGCGGTACCAGGCTTAAGTTTATGTCCTTGTTCAGGTAGTTTGTTAGTGTACCATACTCCGGACAGCAGAGGTAGGGCCCATAGTACATTGCCTTCTTCTTCACTTAACGCTGCTCAGCAGTATACTGTGTCTGAGCATGCTGCCAAACCCATGGTTGAGAGGCGGTTTTATGCATCAATAGATGCCTAGGACATAAACTTACTGGGGTTACCATAGTACATACCTAAGTGATCACGAAGGTAGGTGCTCGGGATTTGACCCTGACAGCTATTAGCTATTGAGGAGGTACCTGATCAAAGCAGAAGACCTCCGGTACCGAAAGCTAGCATCCACCGTGCATGTGACTACAATATCCATCTTCCTTGGTTTCACTTAGTTAACCGCAATAGCCTACAGAGACTATTTACATGCAAGTCGGCTCGGATAAGTTGTGAAGTAACATGCATCATAACCATCATATTTTTCAGCCGTTGCAGCTAAGATGTATAGGAAGGACACGTGGTGGGATAAAAGGCCTTGTCAACATGACACCAAATAAACAGGGTCTGCGAAGGCGAGATTTCCTGGGGTTTGTAGACGTTGCCGACCTGTAATCCAAGATCGTGGGGTTCCGTTGTCCATACTCTGTACATAGTACTTACTGCTCCTTGCTTATGAGCACCACCACAACATACGACATCAAGGTAGTTGTACATCAACTCCTCTTCGATTCCCGTGCGGTGAAAGAGGTCTAGATCTAGTGCCCGAGTGCATGCATATTCCAGAAAGGTCAAGCCATAATACGTGACATGTATGTATGTATTCATGTATGTACGATATGGAATGAAAGACTATCTAAGTTACTATATTAACCATGCATACCTGTGCAGCTTGGCATGCGATTGACGCATGCCTATTTGACGTCGGCAGATTGAACCGTGAACGGGACACCCGTCACAATTAAGACCGGGGGCAGGCCGCAGCACACCAGGCCTCTGGCATGTAGTTACCCGACCGTCAACTGTCGGCTGTCGACCGCCAAGACTAATCCACTGACCGTATTGATGTCTTGGCGATAGAAGACCTAATTGTACCGTCTTAGAGTCACCGGCTAAACTTGGCCCAAACATCGCGGTTGATGGAAATAAGTCTGCCGACCAATTGGGCCTTGGCAAAGAGAGTCAGCGCGATGGGTTTCCGACACAATCAATTCGGATAGAGGGTAGGAAGAATGGGTTCGGTAGATCGAGACGAGTTGAGGTATGGCAACACACACACCACATGAAGATCACGACATATATAGCCGACCTCCTCCTTAACCTCTAGTGGCGCTTCAGCAAGATTAGTTGGTCTTATTGGCAGTTTACCACTGACTACGGGACCTGGCAAACTCCATCCAGTATTGCAATCAGTCGCAAACAAATCATACGTATTATATATAGACGCAGATAATCACTGCAGCCGTGGAGGAGATATCACCATGTATACTCTCCGCCACTTATTCCTCGGCGGCCGACTTCAAAAATATAAGCCAGACTGTCACCCACTCGGTGTTCTAGTGCAGCTTTCACCGGAATCCTCCCTGATCTCATCGGGCATATATGTAAGCTGTACAGAAGCACAAACAACCATCCTGTTTAAGAGGCTGTTTATGTCTGCACTCTGTAAGTAGTAGTGTACATAGTGTGTATTCCGTACATTAGAAATCGACCCATTTCAGCGGCATACATACCTATGTGCTGTGATAAATTGATAATGTGCATGGTTTCCAAGGACCCCAGTAGTGAGAAGGAGAGGAGGGAGACGGGGGAGGAGGTGACAGGGTTTTTCTTTTAACTGTCTCATTTCCTTTGTTCAAGTTCCGGGCCTCTGGAAAGCACGGTGTGTTATTAGATAGTCTACACCTATCCCGGCCCCAAGAATGCTAGTACGATACAAAACCCATGGTTGGCGCTTTGCCCCGAGCGCAACTGTTGGTCGAGATGTTAGTGTACCAAAGGTATGTAAACCAGGCTCAATCACTTGTCCTCGGTTTCTGGTCCGGGCTTCTGCTCCTTGCACCCTACCTACTAGCATTCTTGAAGCCGGGATAGGTCTATACCTAGGCTGGCAGTCCCGGGCGGGGCGGGGCTGCGCCCCGCAGGGCAGACATAAAATACAAAACAAACAAACAAACAAATTTCCATGGACCCCGGGCGGCCCCCATGTCAATTAACCGAATCATTTCTATCAACTTCTTCCTCGTCGACTTCAATCCGCATCGTATATTAAATTCGTTGCTTACATGCTTCTTTTGTAGGTTTCACGACATTTATCGGACCTCCCGGCAGTTTGAAGTTAAGATGGTAGTACCTTCATGATACTACATCTTGTAGACAATTGCTACATATGTAAAATGAGTATTCAGTTTCTGCTGACAGCTGTATGTCGTATGGTGAGAGATCATATCATCCTCAAGGCATGCGATCTCATTAATGAATCTCAAGCAGCTCTTCATTAATACATGGCCTCCATTACTTCAGCAATATTCTTACCCCTCGAATAGGGGGGTTCGAAGGGATTGGAGAGTTGTATAACCCTTCAATGAAGTGAATTAACTTCAATACGACCTACGCGCCGCAGCAAGAAGAGCCGACTGATAACCTCCTGACAACTTCATGTCTGTGGAGTACAGCAGGTCACATATACCATATGTGGCTGACAATTCAGGGCTGCAATGCATGTTGGCAAGGCCTTGACAAACGCCAGCAACAACACCATTGTGAGTAACACAGCGCCAAAGATCTGCCTATTTCGCCATATTCCCCTATATTCCCCTATATCCATACCAGCTCTTAATGATCTCTATCTATAGAGTGAGTTAAAGATACCGAATACTATCAGGCATTAAACGCTCACGCAACGGTCACTTGTTTACTCCAACCATCGTATGGATTGATGTCGTGAGAGGAGAGTCTCCTTATGAGTATCAGACTATTATAAGCAATGAGAGTGTCCTCTTTTATGGGAGACTACATCTTGTATATCATGTCACTGGCTGGGACAGAGGAGAAGTAAATATACGTTCGTAAGTTCGTAGGTAATAATATTTTTTTTGACGAAGTGAACCACTGCGGCACCGCTTGTTAGTGATGACTCAGCATATATCCTATCATCTACCTATCATCTAATAATAGGTACCATCTTAGAGAACTCAATCGTAATCGGTGGTTCGACTAATATCGAACGTCACTAATTTGCTTTTGCCTATATCAATACCGCCCTACACAGATATCTCCAAGCGCCACATTATCTATGGCTTTAACAAGTGATGCTGACGCGAGTAACGGTTCCAGTCACGGACTAGGTACGTGAAGGTGTCATGCGTTGTGGATCACGTCTGATTAACTGCGGATTGCCTAGGTCAGCGTACCGGTACCGTGTCATCACACTGCCATGTTGCCAACGGTGCTGCTATTGACATACCTACATATTATGCGGTACTCTACCGATCCGTAGACTGCATTATATATTGATGATTTACTATTATTACTATACTTTGCAAACCAGCAAACTGCCGAGGGAGCAAGAATAGAATGGTTCTTTTTTCCACGTCAAACCTCCCACAGAAACACAAAGGTGCTACCTAGATCGATACATTACCTATCTCGTGTAAGTCGACATGGGCAAATATTGATGGTCGCTAGTTTCTCCCACCCTGGCGCCATGGATATTCGATTCTGACCTTTCTTTTCCTGCATAAGCCACGTGAAACCTGTAATTCTTGACGCCAGAACTTGAATCGACTAATGTACCTAGTATTATGGTCACATGTACAACCTCCAGTTGTTTATAACAAACAACACATGTTTGTAACTCATGCTGTATAGTCGACCTCTCAACGTATATTGATCCTCCGCATTCTGGGTGCCGGTGCGCTGGGCTGCCTGGGCCCTGAGGAAGCTACAGGTACTCTCATCACCTTTTCTCTTCCAGGAACACTGCGGCAGACGCCGAGAGAGCACACATGGTAGATGTCTACTGAGATGATCAGCTTTCATGATATGACTTCACCGTTCTTTTGGGTGGTGTATCCTAACACAAGAGCTGGTGCCTGTTGGTATAATTTAAACGTAGCATGGTGATTGTTAACGCTCGGATCGAACACCATGCCGGAAGCCCAGTGGATCTTCAATGGAACACGTCCTCGTTGAAGATTCTTTTCATAACCCGCTGCGTGTATCCGACTCATAGTGGTGACTGTCAACCACACCATCTCATATATATCCTGCCACGTACAATGCTGCACTGGTACCACAAATCAGTGTAGTATATTGTATACTGCATCACACAGTCACTGAAACCATTACCATGTTCCCCAGCAAGTTAGAACCTCATGACCAGCCCCGAATCCTCGACATACGTCAAGGACACAACAGTTTCAATCTGGGAGACGAAATCACTAAGGGACTGAGGAAGTATCCTCGATCAATTCCATCACTTCTGCTCTGGGACGATAGCGGTTTAGAGCTGTTTGATCGGTTCTCACAAAGACCTGCTTATTATTCATTCCATAGTGAGATTGAGATCTTGAGCCGCTATGGATCTAGTATAGGAGCAAATATACCAGCAGATAGCTTACTGCTTGAGTTGGGTTGTGGGTAAGTCACAAAGTCACAAACTCCTCACCACGAAGTAGGGTATCATTTTATCCTCTGCAAAATTCCCTATTCATATTTCTTGATAATTACTTTACTAACAAGCTCACGCAGCGCCATACGCAAAACCAGATTGATCTTATCCGGCCTTCGCAAACAACCAAAGCCCATTCATTACATCGCCCTAGATGTATCTCGCGAGAGTCTTTATGCTAGCCTCGCTGAGCTAGAAAGAGAGTTTGCAGACTGCAGATTCATCTCGATCGCTGGGCTCTTGGGCACATACGATGATTGCATAGCATGGCTCAGCGGACTCAAGAGTCTCAGAGAGCGCCAATCTGTGACGATAATGTTCCTAGGCAACAGCTTCGGGAATATCAAAAGCCCGGATGAAGCCAGTGGCTTTCTGGAGCGGTTCAGCACAGCATGTCAGCACGCACAGCTCGCGTGCCGCTTCCTTGTGTCGACCGACATTTGCCAAAAGCATGTCAAGGTGCTGGAAGCATACAATGTCCAGACTCCGGAATTCCGAACTTTTTTAATTAATGCGCTGAGATCAGCTAATCTGGCCTTAGGTTACGAGGCCTTTTCGCCTGCTGACTGGATCGCTTCTAACTGGCTGGACATCTACGAGCGCACCCTTCGTCTTTACGTGACGGCCAAGCATGACCTGCTAATCCCATTACCGTTGCCAGGTAATAAGAGTGGCACCGTCACCATTCGTAAAGGGGAGCGCATCCACCTTATAAACAGTGCCAAATGGAATGAAGAGGACATGGGCAGTATCTGTAAGCAAGCGGGATTCCAAATTCAGCAACGCTGGAAGGATGTCACTGGCGACTATTGTAAGCACTTCTTATCTCACTCGTACCCTGAAAAGGGGCTCAAAGAAGCTAATTCATGCTTGATGTAGGTGTGTATTTGCTCGCCCAAGATGCCGGATGGTAAGGTTGGCAGATGGACTCAGTTCATTCCATGATTTTCTATTGAACTGGGTGTGACCAGATAGGGATACCTCGTGCCTGTCATAGGATTATGTTACTCAACACTCACTGATACGGTTGTTTCACTGCATTTTCTGCCCTGCAACCCGTCACCAATGTGAGTCGTTGCTCTATTTTCTGATGTCGGCTCGGAATTATATGGTTTCATGGATTTATGAGAGCGCTCGCACATTAGGTGCTATGATAATGAATTAAGTGACTCGCTACGATATTGCACATGGTTCACTCTGATGAATTCGAGGTGGTTGACGATATACTCAAGCATATGGCGGAGCATCCATAGCGTAGTACCAGTAGAGGGTACCACTATTAATCTTATACTCTCCGTCATAAAGGAGGCTTCATTCCGGTCTACCTAGGTCGTGATTCTTTCAAAAGCAACCCCTTCAAAGGGATAATAGCATTTCGCCTCCCCGGAGTCCAGCCTCTCTGTTGTGCGTATGGAGAGACATAATCTGCGCTCTGCCTTCATTCACTTCCTAAGAGAACTCGGATAAGGTGTGTCCCTGGGCCAGAAGTGCGTGCAACCAGCAGTGAGAAAACTACCTAATGGATCGATACATCTTACTGTTTATTGCATATACAGGACAGGCCAGATGTGAAGCTGCTATCGCTGTTACAGCGTCACCTGACCTGGCACTATATCTGAGGAATTTCTTCTGTAGCTTAGCACTTATCCACAACCAACACCAATACAACCGCCACTCGTCATTCTATTACATTATTTTTTATTGCCGAGTCACTTACATGCCGTGAAAAGAAAAGCCACTCATTGGTTAATGTCACCTGGCAACGTACATACATGATCCCTATTAGGTATTAGTAGGTTATTTTGTCCTGCGCCGGGGTTCGATATCCATGCGTCAGCGTCCGTCTTTGACCATCGTGAGGTTCATACACACCCCCAGTCTCAACGTACCTGGTATTCCACGCTCATGAGTCATCGCTTAAATTGAATCGCTTAGATCGGGCTACTTATTAGGTAAATTATCAGAAGTCTGTCGTTTTTTGTTTTGTGAGATGCTGGGCAAACTCCCTGCTTCACAACGTCTCCACTGTTGTAATGTTGCAAGCAGCTTACCACGTTTTGTACCGGTCAGCAGGCTTGAAAATCGTGTGCAGCACGCTGATATGGTCGATCAGCACAGCATAGACCACCAATTCTGTTTCCAGGTATTGTCGTCTCCGGCCGATTGTACGTCTTCGGTCTGACGCTCATTGTATTCTTAAACTTAGAACATTCATGAGACTACTTGACTACATTCTCGACATTATCCTGTCCATCTTCTCACCTGCCGACAATGTCGGCTCCGGATAAATGTACAAGTTCAACCACAGCTGTCCCAAGCTCTGCTGCAGAGGCTACGCTACCGCTCGTTCTCGAGAAGACTGCCAATCAAGCTGCCCAAACGCAGTCGCCTTCTGCCGCCCGAGATGGAGCACAGACAGAGCGTATTATCTCTTCTAACTCGTCAGATACAAACGCAACACCAATGGAAGCATTTGATGAAAAGCAGTATCCTCACACATGGAAGCTAGTGTTGCTAACAATTGCTCTCTGCTCGGCGCTGCTGCTCGTCTCTCTGGTGAGTTGCAGCGGCTTCTACGATACCCATTCATTAGCTTACTCCCGTATATTTAGGACAACACCATTCTCGCCACCGTCATCCCCATAATTACCACCGACTTCCAGTCGCTAGGCGATGTGGCATGGTACGCTAGTTCGTACCTGTTCGCCGTCTCCGCGCTGCAGCTGTTTTTTGGAAAGCTCTACGCTATGTACTCGGTCAAATGGGTTTTCTTGGTTGCTATAGTCCTTTTCGAACTGGGGTCTGTGGTCGCCGCCGTTTCTCCGTCTTCCGCCGTCCTCATCGCCGGACGAACTATTTCTGGTGCCGGGTCCGCTGGGATAATTGGCGGAGCCATCATTCTCATCGCGATGTCGGTTCCTCTTCGACAACGACCCATTTATACTAGCATATTGTCAAGCATGCATGGTATCGCTAGTGTAATTGGGCCACTGTGAGTAGAGCTCGTCTTTGTCAATTTATTATATTAACATCAGCAGTCTCGGCGGTGCGTTCGCAGATCATCTAACATGGCGTTGGTGCTTTTACATCAATCTCCCCTTTGGCGCTCTCACAATCGTCTTATTATTTCTATTTTTCCCGAATGAGCCCCCTTCACAACTTGGAATACCATTAAAAGACCGGCTCAAGGAATTCGATCTGCCCGGCACGCTTTTCCTAGTTCCTTCAGTCATTTCTCTCCTCCTTGCATTGCAATGGGGTGGAGCGAAATACCCCTGGGGAGATGGTCGTATTATTGCTCTTTTTGTAATTTTTGGTGTGTTAGGAATTATATTCTGGTGCGTTGAGATCTGGCAAAAAGATTCAGCTATAATCCCTTGTCGCATGCTGAGAAATAAAAACATCACTGGCGGCGTATGGTATGGCGTATGGACTGGTATTGCAATTTTTGTCTTCACTTTCTATCTGCCCATCTGGTTTCAAGCCATTCAAGGCGTCTCGGCCACCCAATCTGGAATCAGAAACCTCCCTAGTATCCTAGGTTTGGTACTCTTTTCCATGATAGGAGGCGGTTTAGCGACTGTATTTGGCCAATATGTTCCTCTGATACTTGTCTCTTCTGTTATTATGGCAGTCGGCTCAGGCCTTCTCAGTACTCTCGAAGTCAATTCCAGCATCGGATACTGGCTTGGATACCAGATCCTAATGGCAGGTGGTGCGGGTTTGGGAGGGCCGAATGTCATGCTTGTTGCTCAGGTCGCTGTTCCACAAAAAGACATGGCTATAGCCACCTCCCTACTCACATTCTCCCAGACTCTCTCTTCCGCCATTTTCTTGGCCGTCGCCCAGAACATCTTTCAGAACCAATTATTCAGTAACCTAACCGCACATGCCCCCGAAGTTGACGCCGCCTCTGTTATTAGCATGGGTGCCACCGGCTTCCGGAAAAGCGTCCCTCCTGATCAACTTCCTGCCGTACTGCGGGCTTACAATAAAGCTATTATGCAAACCTTTTACCTGGGTGTTGCTTCTAGTGCTCTTTCAATCCTAGGGCCTATCTTTATGGACTGGATATCCTTGAAAACGCCGGAAAGAGAGGTCATCAGAGACAGTACCAGGCACTCAAATGTTGACGGTCAGTCCGTCGAGAACAGTCACTGAATAGCACGTAAAGAATAGATTCAGGTTGAAGCTGCAACGACCATAGATATGCACCTATGTAATATTAGTCACATAACGACTACCTACATCTAAGTGCATCTTCGATAATGCATTCTTTCCCCTTTCTGCTTCTTTGGCGCCCTTGATCTTGACTACTAATACCTAGTCTTTCACGTGATATCAAAGGAGTCTTCCTTCTCAATAAGGGCCATCTCTGCCCCTATCAACTATTGCACCTTCACTTCGTCTACTAAAGCTCCTAAACCCATTCTAATCTTCTTCCTGCGCCGCCGCCACTCTTCCTTTAGGTATTCTTCCACCATCTTTGCAACCATCAACTCCGCCTACGCTCCCTTTGCAGTGTTTGTTAGCTGCTCTATCTGCAACCCTTACTGTCATTCTTTGATCCATCGCTGTTGCGTTCGGAGGGTAAAAGATTAATCGTTGTACTCTCATTTGTCCTACGCCGTAATAATATATATACATAATACCGTGGCAATAGAGGCGAGTGACTTACAAGGCTAGATTCTACAGCCCGCATGCTTCAACTGGAACATGGAGAGTGGACAAATATGGACGACAAAGACGGACAACTTAGACCTCCTTGATCTCGAGAAGACCACTCTGGTATTAGAGAGTCCATTAGGCAGCGGGCCCGGGGTCAACCATATATAACGGAACAACTCCGAAAAGTGCACACCTTCGGCCAGAAAATATACTTAATTAGTAACTTCGGATGAGATTCGAAATCTATGGCCGCTGCGCTTCTGATCAGGGTTAAAGTCTCGCTCCTAGCAGTTGGCGGGGGTTGGCCGGTCGAGAGCAATGGATTTGATCACTCTTGGACTCTGGTATTGTCGACTTACCGAGGCGAGAATATGCAGGGGCGCTGGCTTGCAATAAATGCCCTCGATGGGAACTACAGTACTACACGATGTTACTAGGTGTGTATCATCAACGACAGACACGTCAAGATAATTCTTCGAGTCAGCTGGTTTGGAGTCTAATGCCGGCAATAGTCTGACGGGCGCGGAGAACAAAGACGGTTTCACGGTTTCACCAATATTAAATCATTACTACGACTTCGAAACAACAAGAACAACAGTAAGCGAGGACTGTTGTGGAGTATAACGCAGGGTGAATCGTGATCGGGTGCCGGAAGTGACGCTCAAGGTGGTTTATACCTGTTCTTAGGGACAACAAAAACAAACAGTATTGTTAGGAGGGACATTATGACGAGATCTGTTCAGTCCGAATCGAAGCAGCGGAAGACTAGGTGATTGGTACCGGGCTCGCTATCGACGAAGGTCCAACCACCTAACGGGCGAAGGAACAGCGAGAGTATGAATTCCGAGTCCTCATGCATTGCACTGGCACTATGAATCATAGTGATATTATGAGAGAGAGTAAAAGGTCACCGTAGTATCTTCCACAGGTACCATGCTATATATGCCCCGTGATAGATTTCACTACGAGGAACCTCGATGCGTGAAAAGGGTTTGGATCACGCACGATCGCAGTTTCGTAGTGAGCTGAAGCCTCGGAGATTTCTGGCTCTGCTTTACATGTGCTGCTCTTTGACGGCTCCGGATGAAGAGTCAAAGGCGACAGAGCTTGCCTTGTATGTAGATCTGCTTAGTGGCAAAAGTGCCGATATAGACACACTCCCAAGTCCTACTAGATGCGCCATCTTGTCAATGGTGATTAGTCACACTATAATCTGCTGGACCCCAATGTGTGCATGGTTGTGTAGGAGTTGAGGTATTCAACGCGAGCCTATTGCGCTATTCGGAATCCCATAGATAGATCGTTCAGTAAGTCCAAGCGGTTCTCCTGTCTTCCTCACGGTAGATAGTTCTGCAAGATTGCTTACCGGAAATAACCCCAGAGACTGCGGCATTTTAGGAGTACAAAGTGTATCAGCCTGGTCCTTGTCTGCCAACGTATATGTATGTAAATCAGAATTTTCAAAGGCCGGTGAGACGGGCTCTGTTCCCAACGTTGCTGATAACCTATCCCATATACATAACCATACCTGTGTTGTGTAATTATTGTATATCATACTTAAGCGACCCGTCTTCTCACCAGACCCAACCAGGATCCTCTTTCCACGGTTTCACTGAACCACCTACTTCTAGGTGACGTATATAGTGAACGGCCAGTAGTTCTGGTCGTATGTGTTGCACTAAGTAATTGTACGGGCGCCACGCCGTGCCGCGCCGAAACCGTCGAGAAATGCCAACCGAGCGTGATTTGCGGCATCCGCGCCGGTATGGCATCATCTTTCCCTCATGGCTGGCTGATGCCAAGAGTCTTGGAGGTAATGTAGTGTACATACATAAGTTGAGGTTGAGTCGTGGGTTTGAGAAGATGGGATGCATGTCATCATAAATTGATGACTTCGCTGGAGGGTCGGCTCCTGGGCAGTGCCATCTCGACGCCGAGTTATTTCTTCATTTATTCAAGAGAGAGGGATTCGGATCGAGGCCCGGTCGATGAATCTTTCGTGTAAATAAGCAAATTTATTTTGATTATGGAGGGGGCTTCTCTCTTCGTATTATCAATACTCAGACGTGAGAGGACCTAGACTGGGAGAGTATTATATGCGCATAGGTATGTTGTAGGTTTGTATCGACACATCACATCTCGCTCTTTTAACCTGAAGTGCAAGCAAGACATCTGCAAGAAGATCACGGACTGGACTGGACTGGACTGGACTTCCTGGACTTCCTCCAAGAATCCAATATAACATAGTATGTTAGAATCAACGTTGCTTGTGTCATGAGCCGGGCTATGCCGTTCACTGCCCCACCAGTCCCAAGGTGGGGTACATACTATACTACCATCCAATCAAATATTTTATACCGTGTCGACTAACGGCAATTGGTTATAGGGAGTGGATACGTGTCCAATTTCGGATCCATTCAGCCGGGGCAAGGCCATGCCCAAGTCTCCACTACCTACCTAAGGTACCTACCTACCTGGTCTGACCTACCCGTGGCCCCATGCCAGGGTCCCGCTTCGGTCTCAGTTTCGTTCAAGGTTCGTCGAGTTATTAAGTAAGGGCTTTATTGACTTAATATATTCCGTATGCGTCTTACCGGCACATTGGAGCCAGTGATGTACGGACCCGTAGGTATTACATATATGCAGATAGAATGTGAGGAGTCTATTCCCCCCGCATACTTATATAGTGTGATTTTGGAGTTCTTTCTAATATTAGGTACCTAGGTAGTTAACAATATCTCTCGTGCCTCGATGCTGGCCTACGACGGACATTTCCTCCAAACGTACGAATACATACCTACTAACTAGTTTGTTTTTCTTGCCCAAGTTGAGGTCCGAGATGAAGCGTAATGGCTGTTCTTCACGGGTGCTCGTCACTCGGTGGTATGTTCACTATCCTGGCTTCTTCAAGATCTATCATACAAGTTAGGTGCCCTTCAAAGTACGATTAATACTGCGTATCCTGATGAACGACTCGTACCAATATTGCCTATTGTCCAGTGCCTCCCTTGACCTTCACACCCTCATTACTGGGCTGAATATTACTTCAGCGCATTTGCTAACAGAGACGAACACTTTACGCATTATTGTTGACGAATTTATTGAATGCAGTCATAAGAGACCGTGATTTATAATCTTCGTTGCCACTAACTCGGCCAGTCCTCCCTGCACGTCCATTGTAGCTCGTGTACTTCAGGCCTAGCGGCTGGTGCCGCAAGGCCCATTCCAAGCTTTGGCGTTAGGAACTTGATGTATGTATTCAGTGTTGTCATGACAATAGAGAGCCAACGGAGTAACCTCAGAACGCGATGGGCCCAAAGGATTCTTATCCAGAGGTGCACCTTGTAACGTATATCATGATTGGCGACAAACACATGTTGAACTGCAGCGTCTTGCGGACAGGTTTCCCCCCTATTAACAAGCTATCCTATTCAAGCTGCCGCAACGCCGCCTTCTTTAGGTACGCTATGCTCACTGAAAAAATCCGGGTTATTCTCAAGTTCCTCCTTGATCTGTGTAAGTATGGAGATGTCAGTGATTTGCATATATATGTAAGAATGTGTCTATGAAGTCCAAGTTTTGAACGTAGAAGGGGGGAAAGCGTATAACTTACGATGTCCAGTCCGCCAACCAGTTCACCATCCATCCAAAGCTGAGGATACGTGGGCCAGTCCGCAAACTCCTTGAGGCCCTGCCGTACTTCATCATCGGCAAGGATGTTAAAGAACCCGTACTTTACACTGCGTTCGCGCAAAAGCCCCACTAGTTGCCGCGAGAACCCGCACTGTGGCGCACCGGGCGTGCCCTTCATGAACAGCATGACGGGCGCAGCCTTGACGAGGTCTCCAAGGCGCTTAAAGAGTTCCTCCTTTGCCTTCGCCGGATCGGGCTGGGGCTCTGCCTCTAACTCACCGGCGCTGACTGCCGATGTGCCGTTTGTAGGTGCAGTCTCGCTAGTGATCTTTGCATGCTTTTCGATGGCGGTACGGACTTTGACAGCGCTGCTGCCGCTAACGGCCTCGATGACTTTACCGTCGCGCTGTAAGACGAGGTAGGGCACGGCGGTGACGTCGTATGTCTCTGAGATTTCGCTGAGCTCTTCGGCGTTAATAGATACCCAAGTCGTCTCGCCGTTCGCGGGGTAGTCTGCCGCCAGGGTTTTGAGGACTGTGGCCATCTGTGCACATGGTGCGGCCCAGGGTGCATGGAAGGAGATGATGAGGAGGGTGGTCCTAGGGAGTGCGTCGACTAGGGAGTGCCACTCCTCCTCGGTCGTGATCTCTTTTATGGTGGACATTCTGATTGCAGTATTCTCGGATGGCTATGGAAATGAGCAGGAGAAGTCGTCAAAAATTGCTGGATAAGATGGTGATTTGAGGTTGATGTTCGTTGAGTCTGTCGAGATGATTTAATGATTATTCGACTTGCTTAGGTAGGCTTGTAGGTTGATTAAATCTACCTACCTAACCTACCTAACTTACCTAGCAAACAGCTGCGAGCTCCATACGATTCTCCGATACAGGTGGTTCGCGACTGCTCAGCATTCTGATCTCCTTAGGTATGGAGGGGCACTTGATTACCTAACCTAGCGCACTCGCGCACGCTAGGTACCTACCTAGTTTGATCACGTATGCCGAGGGGCAATTGACGCTACCGAAAGAACTTACGCAGCAGGTACCGACAAAGTTACTTTCAGTACCTAAGGGAGCGGATATCCAGCGACCCTCGGCGCATCGGTGGTCTACTACCTACGTACCTACCTAGGTATGTAGGAGGCTACTTCGAGCCTGTTTAACAACTGCATTGCTGGACACGTAAGAATCAACTTTGCTGAAATACTTCTCCATACGTACCTTAGGAGGTACGGATCCGTACCAATTCCATTGATACGAAGTACATAACAGGTACTTCAGCAGCCCGTATTACCTACCTACTTATACCTGCCGGTATATTTATGTGGGCCAGACCCGGTATGGACGGCGATAAACAGCTGGCAGCCAGTGCACGCTAGCGTGCAATCACCAATATTCATCGAAAGTGAAGTTCGGAGTTCCTTGATCTTGTTTCCCTGTTCAATACGGATTACTTCGTAGTAACTGCTGAGGATTAAGGTGTTCAGGTTGGCTCTTCCTGAGACATCTTCTTCTGTGCCTTCAAACTCGTAAACTGTTTGATATACATCGAATTATCTAGTCACTCATCCGAGCACCCATCAATCTGCTGCTCACATGACCCCCATGTCACGCAATCTACAGTACGCAGTATACATAGTCAGTACACCCGCTACTGTTTGTTGTTTTGCCGTGACTCAATATGGAGACCGCTATACAACACTCCATATTCCTAACGACAACCAAGATGAGGCTTCTCGGACACTCTTCGTCTCAGAGGAAACAAATCGACTGTCGTCGAACAAGGCCGGTGTCTGATGCAGGGGAGAATAGAAGCACCGACGTATAAAGAGACCAACAACAGTCCACAAGGAGACATCATACATATCCCCCTATCATAGGAACTACATCCAACAAACGAGCAAAAAACCGAGAGGAACTAACACGTAACCAAAGGAAAATCTACAAAGATATTGTATTTTCTGAAAATGACAAGCCCATCCGAGTTCGAGCTTCACCCCATAAACTTCGTGTGCAAACAGGGCTGCTTGCACACCGACTCTCCAGGCAGCACAGGCCTCCTCGTCGCGCAAAAGCGCAGATCCGCTGATGGCGAACTAGAGATCATCGTGCGCTTGAAGCATAATCTCCTATATCCAGAGCCGCCAAAGTGGCACGCGCTCCCTATCGCGCAGCGTCTCCGTGGCGAGGCGCCCGATGCCTGCGCCATGCGGGCCGCAGACATAGAGATGGGTCTTGGCCGGGAGTCTTTCCACTTCAGGGATCAGGACATCCGCCAGGTCCAGGGCTGCGTGTCCGTCGTGCTCGCGACTCCGGCGAAGAAGATGGGGCCCTGTGTTGGCCATTACGAAGAGAGCCTATACACCTGGGTGCCCGTCTCCGAGATCATCGAGTTGGAGGTCGGCGAAGGTTGTAAGATCGGTAATTCGGACCTGCGCGCCCTGCTTGAGTTGCTGCCCCCGCCCAAGACAAGGGGCATCATGCAGAAGCTGAAGCGCGCGCTAACATCCGGGTAAGTAAATCTTTGATTTTTCTTTTTTTTCATTTTAGTCGTCTGATTTACCTAGAGAGAGAATGAGAAAGCGCCGAGTTGAGCTCGTATCTATTGACCGTTGAGCAGCTGCGAGTCGCATAGCCTTCGATCCAAGGTTATGATAGCTACCTACAATATAGGATCAATATCAACATCGATATAGATACAAAGTGTATGAGAGATAATTCAATTTGCTGATGCGTAGTAACGCGTCGGTCTGCAATTGTACCTATCAAGAGAGGATTAACATTCAGTGCTCATAGACGTGTAGACCCTCAGGTAGACAATAATGAGCACCTAAACAAATACACGGCTGCATTAAGAATCGCCCAACTCCTATTGAATACATAAATACTAAGACGTGCTCGCGAGCAATGAAGACGTTATCTTCGTAAGAGACGATTAGCCTCTTGGCTAAGACTTCGCCGAGCCATGCGAACCATTTGTGTCCTTGCAATACCTTTCCCGTCGCCGTATACCCTAATTCCAGTAATTTAGCCTATACTCCTGAGAGAACGCATGCCAATGTCTAACGCCCCCCGGCAACCTCACTTCGCACCTAGCCAGCCCTGGCGCGAAAGGGCAGGCATCCAGGAATGACCTCACGGCCTTGAAATCGACGTATACCCGATTGACCCCTAAAGAGGCTGGCTTACGTGAGAAGGCCGATCCGACCGTAGGCAGTCCATGGTATCATTACTATCGTCCTCACCAATCTCGTCATCGAGAATAGAACGTTCTGCCTCCGCGGCGAGCACTGTTTTCCGCCGTCGCGACCAATCTTCTTCGATCTCTGTGACCTGGCAGAGAAGCGCCTCCTTCTCCAGCCACTCCTGATGGTAGACCTCTTCCAAGTCTTTGCATTCTTCCCGTAAATCCTCACCTTCTTTAGTCGCCCACTTTACGTTTGCCACGCATAGCTTCCATAGGGACTCCATGTCCATAGCCAGCTCTCTGCTCGTGAAACCTTGCTGTTCTGTTAATGGGGTAAAGAAATCAGCAGTGATGTCGCTGGTGTCGCCATCGTCAACAGTATCGTCTTGGCCGGCTGCGTGTGACTGTGGCGTTTTGATTATAATTTTGAATTTGTTGTTCTTCTTCTCGCCTGCGTGCTGCTGCATCGCCCGGGGTACTGGGTCGGAAGGCCGTAAGGCCTCGGTTTCATGAACTGTTCGCATATGCTTTGCTAGAGCATCTGACCTAGTAAAAGCGCGATCACACTCTATACAGAATTAGTGAGCATGGGGTCTTCAAGGGGCGCAACGAGAGCATATCGAGGGTCTTTACCGGGAAGATAGCAGTAGAAAGGTTTCTCTCGTGTATGGCTTCGCATATGAGCCTTGAGCGCATACCCGCTGGCATGAGAGAGACTCTTCCGCGAACAGCCATTCCATTCGCAGGTATGTTTCTTCTGGCGATTCTCGATATGATCGTTGTGAATATGTTCGACTAGTTTGTCCATGTTGCCCAGATCGCCCGCGCGACAGCCATCCCAAGCACAAACGGTTACCTGCTCCTGGAATTCATCTTCGTCTAGTTTGGCGTTGATGGGGGAATTAGGCACATCGCCTGAAGTATCGGAGGAAATGTCGGCATCATGGAGGTCATGCTCTTGGTCGGGTTCGTGTTCAGGTTCAGGATCAACATGGACGGAAGACGAGGCACGGGACCCATTGCCAAGTTTCTGGCGCTTTGGAGGAGGAAGAATGGGCTCGTCAACTACGGTAGAATCTTCGTAGTCATTCTCAACCTCCTCGGACTCGTCGGAAGACAACGAGCTAATCGCGGACGAAGAATCGGAGAGCAACACCATTGTGTGTGCGTGCGATCACGTAGAATATTGATGTGGTACCGTATCGCAAAGAAACTGGGTTCCCAGTAGGGGAGGGAAAACGTGTACGTTGATACCTGTACAGGTTATGGATCTACTATGTAGGTAGGTACGTAGGCAATTTCTAGACTCGATCGAGAAGAGTTGATGAGAAGGAAAATAGGTCGGTTCCGTTTATGTAAGAACTGCAATTGGAAGATTGTTCCATGCCGCTGCGTCTCTGTGGCACATTGCCGTACTTACATACCTGTACCAACCTAATCCGTATATAGGTAGGTAGCTATCTTAGGTACCTAGGTAGGTACCCAGAATAACGCCCGGGGCAAGCTAATAGGTTAGGTACCTTAGGTACGTCCGTAAGGTATTCGTACCTGTGGAGGGACTCTGATATTGGGGGTATACATCGGGCCGGAAAGACCTGCCAGTATTTTGACGGCCCGAGAGTAGTGTAGGTATGGTGTAGGAGGTTTCAAGGGGTTTAGAAAGCCCTGAACATACGGATCCGTAGAAATTCGAATAACATAGGGTACGCACACCCAGCTCCTAAATAGCATCAGGGCTACCTTATAAATGGATTCTATAGGATGTCGGACCTTTTGGCAGAAATAGGAATTTCGTACACAGTTAAGATAGGTACCTTATGTAATCTTGAGCCGTCAGAAGTTTGGCGGGCTTTTCCGGCTCGGTAGAGGCCCCTATACCGGAGGCATATGATACGGGTGGTTAATGCTTAAGAGTACGTCCGTACAAAATACAGGATAACATAGAAGGGGTGTGCCTACCTACACTACCTACACCTGTCTCTGAGTTGACGGTGTCAGCGTACCAGATGGTTAGGGATTCGTATTGGAGTTTTCAAGAGCTCCAATTCAAAGTGTTCATCGGTTTTGCCGACCGTCAAAGTAACTGGCGGGCCGGAACAGACCGGAAACCGCGTATACACTACGTAGATAGTATCGCGGCAGCAGCAGCTCAAGGCAAAGAGCACACCGTACGGATCTGTTCAACACGACGGCTGGAAAGCTGGCAAGTTGGCATGCTAGGTAGCAAGCGAGCAGGGATGGTAGATATTCGGCTACCTAGCCTATAAGTGTATGTACTTAGGCTAACGGTGCATCCGTTCACAGTCCAACCGACACGTTTGCTACCGGTACGTCAGGTAGTATTCCGTACTTACCTACTTCGTACGTCCGTAATCCGTTAGGTACCTACTTATACGTACATGTACACTACGGACGTAGTACTTAGGTGCTTTAAGTGCCTAAGTAATGAGGGGCTCCGGGGAGCCGATACGTACCTACCTAACCTAGGTAATTAAGCACCGCCTTACCTCCTGTCCAATGCCGACAGTGCAAAATACCTACCGTTGGTAGTACCTACCGTAGTCAAGGTAGGCGCACAACACCTAAAAGTACCGTATCCCAAGCTCTTAGGCAGTCACGCACGAATTCACATAACAAGACATCGCCAGCCACGATAACGAGTCTTCTACCTATGATATATTTCCCCCTCATTACGTGTCTTCCGGTGAAGATTATTTAATCCTTACTACTATAGAATAGAAAAAGCCAATTACTATCTCTCTTCTCCTTCTTCCTTCCCTGCCTCCCCTTCCTCTCCTTCACCTTCCAGGCCCTCTTCGTCACACTGTTCGGTCCGTTAAATTTCCATTATTTCTTATCAGGTAACGTCCCTACCAATTTCTGAGCTGTCGCCAGCGTGGCTCTGACATCACCCCCACCCTCCACCAGTCTGCACTTATAGTATTTCTTCGGCGTGTGCAGTCTACGTACGTACACTTTACGCTATCTACCTATCCCCCTGGCCTCCCTTCTTTTCTAATCGGCAATAGTTCTAGTTATCCGACAACGCCAGCGACCGCTCTGTGGCTGTTCATCGCTCGACCAAGTCACCAAATATATCACTGTCCAGGATGGCCTCGTTAAATCTGTCCGTCAATGGACCCTCCATCAAGAGCAGCTATCAGGGAGTCATCAATGCCTCGGCGCCCCCGGCTGGTAGCTCTTCCACCTACGGCCAATGGGTTCTGCTCTACGTTCAAGCTCCCCTGGCCAGTGCTTTCCAGGATAGTAGTAACAAGGAAAGTGTACTAAAAGTTCAGTCAACTGGTGACGGCGAGTTGGAAGATCTCCTCGAGGACTTCAACGAAGGCAGAATCCAATTCGCCTTTGTCAAGGTCAAAGACCCCAATACCGGTCTGCCCAAGTACGCCCTAATCGCATGGGTCAGTAATGGTCATCTGCCCCTCGCCTTCATTCGATAGAGCGCTAATGGCCATCAAACTATATAGTGCGGTGCAGGTGTTCCTGAACGAACGAAAGGCTACTTTACAAGTCACCTAAATGCTGTCTCTAAAGTCCTCCATGTGCGCGAACCGTTTCCCCTGCTCCACTACAGCTCATCGGACTTCTAATGTCATGCCAGGGTTACCATGTGCAAATCACCGCTCGCTCCGAAACCGACCTCGAACCTGCCAGCATCCTCAAGAAGATTGCCGATGCTTCCGGCGCAAACTATACCGCTGGCGGCAGCGCCCCTATTAAGCCAAAAGGGCCACCACCCGCGGTCAAATCGAAACCCGTCTTCGCCGCAGCTACGGGCTCCACTGTGTCATTTAACCCCCTTATTGCCGCACGCAATGCTAGTTTGAGGCAGAAGACGGACGATGATGGCTGGGGTAGTGATGCGCCGCCAGTTTCTCGCAGCGAGATTCAGAAAGTACAGTCGGCTTATAAACCCACAAAGGTTAACATGGATGAACTGCGAAATCAACCCCAAGCACCCTCTCGGTTTAAAGACGCACCTAAAGCAGACGATGGACCAAGTGATGTAATTGGAGGGGGCTACAAACCTGTCGGGAAAGTCGATATCGCTGCCATACGGGCCGCCGCCAAGGAACAAAAGGATATCAGGCCCGCTCCGGTGAAGGGTGCCTATGAGCCTGTGGGAAAGGTGGATATCGCTGCCATTCGCTCCAAAGCTCAGAAACCGAGTGAGGCCGAGTCTGAGGATGATCATCATCCAAAATCCCTTGCAGAGCGCAGCGCTGCTTTCAATCAACCGGAGCGCCTTGTCGAATTACCTAAGCCCAAAGTCGCAAAAAAATTCACCGGTGCATCTACTTTCATGGGAACCAAAGCACCCACGCCCGGAGGAATTGGGTTTGGCGGACCTTCTCCAGCTGCTGCTGCACCTGTTGGTCAGGCGAGTCGAACTTATGCAGATCAAGGAGGCAAGACGCCGGCTCAAATCTGGGCCGAGAAGAAGGCGCAGCAAGGCGTTATACCTGTGACCCACACAGGCTCTTCTACTTCAACGCCTCCCGTTGTGGCTCAAAACAGCGGCGGGTGGCAGAGCGGGTACACCGGCAAATCATGGAAGCCTGTCTCAACAGGAGCGTATGGGCGCGGAATTCCTGGACAGAAGACGGATGAGACTGCCAGCAGCCAAGAAGTAGCTGAACCCCCATCAGGGGGTGTGAGTGCTATCAGAAATCAGTTCAATGAAGCGCCACCACCGGTTCCCTCGGTAGCACGACCCCGTGAGGTTACCGCGGATGAGCAAGCACCGCCTCCGCCACCCATGGCTACTCGTCCCACGGAGAGTGGTGTTTCTGGTGGGTTCGCCTTGCCAGGCATGCCGCCTCGACCAATACCTGCTGGCGAAGAAGAAGAAGAAGAGCCCGCGCCTGAGCACGAGCGAGAACACGAGCGAGAACACGAGCGAGAACGCTCCCCATCTCCTGTGCGAATTGCAGTGCCTGTTCCTCGAGGACCCGAACCTGAGATTGAGCCTGTCCAGGAGCCGAAGCAATCACTTCCTGTACATCCTATCGAGGAGGCGCTGCCCGCAGAGAGTGATATTCCCTACGAGGAGGAGGCTCATGACGCACGAGCGGCCGCGGTGGCTGTGGCTGCAGCTGCGGCGGAAGAACACATGGCGCATGAACCAGCGGCTCAGGCTCCCGTTACGCCGGCCGGAGGCAAGCGAGCTCTTATTCAGTATGATTACGAAAAGGCCGAGGATAATGAGCTAGAACTGCGTGAGGGCGAATACGTGACTAACATTGACATGGTTGATGAGGATTGGTGGATGGGGACTAACTCGGCAGGCGAGACTGGCTTGTTCCCCAGCAACTATGTTGAGCTCGTTGATGATGAAGCTGCGGGCGATGCTCACGCTGCTGCAGTGCCGTCTCCACCGACGGTGCCCTCAGCACAACCTGCGCCAGCTGCCGAGCCGGAACCGGAGCCCGCTCCGGTGGAAAAGGATGCCGGACATTCTGCAACAGCGCAGTTCGACTATGAAGCGGCAGAAGACAACGGTAAGCTACTTTTTATAACATGACCATGTAAAGGGCATTTCTGATGAACTGGATGTAGAGCTGAGCTTCCCCGAGGGTGCCAAAATCACCCAACTCGAGTTCCCCGACGAGGATTGGTGGTACGGTCATTACAATGGACACACGGGACTGTTCCCAGCCAACTACGTGCAGCTTGATCACGCTTGATCGATCAATCCTAGGACAAACCGAAAGTGAAGGGAGCAAGTATTTGACAGGAGAGCATAGCGACCCGGTCAGCATTGAGAAGAGATGACGAGACAAGGCAGATATGTACTGGTAAGAAGAAAAAATATTAAGAATTATTGAATCGTAAACGCCTCGTCCTCTAGTTATGTGGTTCAGTCCGGCATTCGTAGTCTACGTATATATGCGAGTGGTCAAATGCCTGTACTGCTGCATAGTTTCGTAGTGTATGGGCAACTTTTGATCGTAGGTAGGCTTCGCTTTCGTTGAATATGGAAGATCACGCGGACGCAGTCTACTTCTTTTTTTTTTATAGGTATATGTTTACGAAGTACCCACGACCGCACCTGATGGCGTGTAATGAATGCGGTGCACAGGCCGTACCTATAGGTAGTAGTAGTACATGTTACCAACCAACTTAAGTATTGATGCCCGGCAACTTGGCAGCGCGCGTGGTGTACAGTCGTGCGCCGCGACAGCCGGTGGTACCTATATTACTGTACTGTACGTACTGTACGTAGTACCTATGTGTATCATAGTACTATGGGTGCGTTGCGCGCGCCTAGGAAATCGGGCGGATGATGTGGATATTTACAACTACCTAAGGTACATATTTATGTAGGTAGGTACTTCGTACGAAGTTACCTAGGGACACGACATGCAAGGGCATCGCGGAAGTTAAGATTTGGTGGTGGCAGGGGCTTTACTCACTTATTAATACGGGCGGTCAGGCTTGTTGGCTTGGCGTTACTTGGCGCTCAGCCCTACGGTTACGGTTGCGGTTGCGGTTCCGGTTCCGATGGGGGATCGGGATCTGTCATGTTGTCATGGGCTTTTATGCGCTTGTCATATCTACCTAGGTAGGTAGCGTAGTGTAGGTAGTATGGATGGAATGTTGGACAATACGGCGGCGTCCAGGCTGCTGCTGCTGCTGTTGTTGCTGTTGCTGTTATTGTTATTGTTTTTGTTGACGTACACGTACATTCATAAGTGAGTGTCTGTGGCTGAGCCATCTGCATGTCGCAATGCGCATTCGGAGACGGGGGCAGTGAGGTATGTACCTAGGTACATTGGAGGTACTAGGAATGCTACCTCCTACCAAACTTCCACGCGAAGAAGGTGTGCGCCAGCACTTAACGTGTAATGTACTTAATGTGTGTGCCTATCTTGAAGATACACGAATAGGTAAGTCCGTAAATGGATGGATTCTCTTGATGGGAATCAGGTGACTTTTTCCTTCACGCCGGACTGTTTCAGTGATGTCAGAGCTGTATAAGAAGTTCGAAGGCCGTTCTGACGTTAACTTTCTGTTATCTGCTTATTAGTACCTGCCTAAGGGTATTTGTTGGTGAAGAAGAAGGGTCCAATGTAAGTACCTAAGGTACAAGATACCTATGAAGGGTACCTATGGACTTAGGTAATCATCAGGCACCTACTCATGTAAATAGGTACCCTACCTAAGGTACCTTAGGTATCCTACTCAGGCATTTCCGAATTCCGTACCAAGATAATTTTTAGGCACTGACGGCAATAATGCTGTTTGGTTTTGTTCCGGATGGCGAATTGGCATTAATCAAACCACCTACCCAAGACTGGACAAGGTTAAGTACCAAGTACCGTCCAGCAGACCCCATTGCTTGATCGGCAAAGCGGCAAGGTACAGTAATAGGTACCTATACGTAGATAGGTAGGTAATCAATCGTGTTATGGGCGCGCTGGTCTATACCTACCTAGGTAGGTACCTAAGAGAATACTTGCCTGAAGTATTCCGTACTTCGTACCGCGACGACAACGACGACGACATCTCATCTCATTGTCCTGCTGGATGCTAATGCGGCAGGCACTCCCCATCTACCTTTGTGTACGGACGTACTTGCCCGGCTACAGACAGACAAACATCCTGGCTCGGTACGTCCGTACCTGCCCTACTGTCAAGATAGGTACCTGAACATTACTCGTGACACGCGCCTGAGACGTAGGTACCTAAATTAGCGTCGTCATCGGTGGCTAAATGCTCGAGTAACGGAAGGTACCTACCTACCTGGCCCGTAACTACCATACCTGTACGGACGTATTTTCTTACGTACGGCAGATCGTCTTAAAAGGCAGCTTGACTTATTGACCATCGCCTGCAGCCACGAATCACACTCGCTCTTGCTTATTATAGATCCTCACGTCCTCCCTCCCCCCTCTCCCTCCCACCCCCAAAAATTCCAAGTTTGTACACGCACCCCTTTTCTTTCTTCTCCTTCACTCTTGCACTGCTGCATATTGCCAGTCTCTTCTGAATTCCTGTCGTTCTTTTCATCCTTCCCACTTCTCCTACCAGGATTTCAACATCTAGGCTGACTTAAGCATCCTCTCCAATTGTTCGCGCCTATACCCGTGTGAGTGTGCCGTCCCTCTTTATATATCTACCTATAGCCGGGGTGTACACATACATACCTACGTCCAGGTTCTACCTACCAATCGCCCTTCTTGCTTCTCACGAACTAACAGCCTCCATCTTTGCGCGCGAAGTACGGAATACAGTCACCTTCAACACAAGTTACGTTCTTTCACTTCTACCTACTACAATATACTACCCGCCTACGCCTACGACATATCACCATGTCCAGTCACGACTACTATCAACAAGGTCCGCCTCAGGGCTATCCTCAGCCCGGCTATGGGGGTTATCCTCAGCAGCCTCCCCAGGTACGTCGGCCATCTAGGTATCTTTTTTGCATCGTCCTCATAAATCCCGCCATGTCTCCATATGTCTGTCACACATCCGCATAAGCGTCCACCTGCATATAGGAACTAGGCTCGGTCTAGGCCAGCCTGGTCGCCGAGGCTAGCACGCATTGCCTACCTGCTTGTAACGACACTAGTGCACTTCTTGGCCGTGAACATTGTCTTTCATCAGATGAGAATAGCCCCGCTTACTATTACTGATTGCCTATGCCTCGTCGCCGACAACCCCTCTACGGCAACAATTGCTCTCCCATCTCTCTTGTTTTGCAGCGAAAACGATCCACATATCGATGAATGACTGACTGACACATTATAAATTCAGGCCTATGGTGGCCCACCACCTCCCGGCCAGTACTACGGACCTCCACAGGGTCAACAGCCCATGCAATACCAACAGCAACCTCCCCCTCAACGATCATCCGGTGGTGATGGATGCCTTAAGGGATGTCTAGCCGCTCTGTGCTGCTGCTTCGTTTGCGAGGAGGGTTGCGAGTGTTGCGCCGACTGCTGCGAGTGCTGCCTTGAATGCTGTTAGGCCCTCGTCGTTAAGAAATCTTATTCACGAACCCCTCCGCGAATGGCATAATCATAACGAACCGTGATTTTGAGGACAGGGATGATTTTAAGAGAAAGGGTTTAGTTTCTCAAGAGGGATACAGCCAGATATCGCAAACCTGGAGGCTCATAATGATAAGTACGCCACCGTACATTGAGCCTGCGATATGATCTGTTCGGTGGCATCGTCTCATAACATTGCACCATTTGGCAGAGTGCGACTCTGTTCTTGATCGTTTCGGCGACGGGTATTCCGGATTTGGTTTACAGTGGCTCACATATCGGATTGGCTTCACAACCACCGCCTGTACCTTTCTGTACCTTTGATAATTTTCCTTTGGAATCAGGGAATGCATTCGTCACGCGTTAATTTTAACTGAATTGACATTAACCTTTGTCACCAATATTTCCTCACTCTGCTGCTCTTTTTTGGATTGTCTCGTGAACTTCATACCCATTTGGTTAAGGCGATTAGGCTCAGCTGTCTCTGCCTCTAGAGACTTTGAGAGTCCTACCTCGCACTGATCTTGGCATTGTATATGTTTACCCTATATACCGAACTCTCTCGTTCTCGTAGAGACTGGTATTTCAGTTTCGGACATTCGTATTCTTCTATGCCGACACCAAACGTCTTCGTCGCGAGTAGGATACGTTCCAATGACTTGTCCGGACATGTAATCGTAACATGCCGTCTCCCCCTCCCCCCTCCCCTCTCTCAACACAAAGAACAAAATCAACCCACAACAAAAAAAAAAAGAAGAAAGAGAGAAAATGAAACACCTACCGACCCTTCCACTGGCGCTCAGCAGCAAGATTCCGAAACGGAAAGCCGCTCGTGCGCTTATCGGCGCCGGTGCGACGGCTCACGCGCGCCTTCTCGCCTGCGAACAGGAGACACCAGGTGCCGAAGGCGGCGAGGACGGCGCTGCCGGTGAAGCCGAGGGCGTGCGCGGCGCGGTCGGAGGCGCTGTAGTAGGCCCAGCTGTGGAAGGCGGTTGTGGCGTGGTACAGGGTTGTTAGGAGGAGGGTTGCGGTTTTGTAGGGGGAGGAGGGGTCGTCTTTTTTTTGGAAAAAAAAAATTAGTTTGATTGGGTTGGGTTGGAAGATTTTGATTGAGGGTGGGAACGTACTGTCTATTATTGAGACGAGCGGGACGCTGCCGGTTAGGACTACGGTTATGAGGCCGAGGGCGAGATGGGCGAAGCCGAGGCTGCGGGCGAGGTAGTTTTCGAGTTCGATTGTTTGAGGGGTTGGGGGTGGGGTGTTGTAGGTTTGTTGGGTCAGGAGGGTTGTTATTAGTTGTGGTCCGACTTTGATGTCTTCGTTAGTTGTGTTCTGGACGGGTTGCTTGCTTGCTTGCTTGGTTGCTTGGGAGGACTTACGGAGGAGAGGGAGGGCTTGGAGGGCGTTCCAGGCGCAGGATGCGAAGCTGTATGCTGATATTGCCTGGTTCCATTTCATCGTGGTTAGGAGATGACGCGAGCTTGGCTTCGTCGGGTTCGGTCCTCGCGTTGTCGACTTACATCCATATTGGAATTTCCTTTCCTTTCCTTTCCTTTCTAATCGTTTCTTTGTTCTGTATGGTAGGTAATCCCCCGAGCGTCCCAGTCTCCAAAACCAGAAAGACAGCTCGCCTGAAAAATCAGAGTCTGAAACAATATCCACAAATCTTTCCCAAAAGAAAAGAAAAAAAAATGAAAAAGAAAAGGAATATGAGTATGAGAATGAATGGGTATGAGTAGGTATGTATCGAAAGGTAGGTAGGTATTGCACTTCACGAGTTAACGCTCCGTCGCCTTTCATGACACGACGTCATTATAATTTCCGCCTACCTAATTTAACCTGCGTATGTAATCTACCGGCACCGCGCTAGGCAAATACCTACCTAGGTACCTAGCAAGAATAAGTCATCCACGACACGTGACGTGATGTCCCTTAGCCAACTGTCTGGGTTCACACAGTACACTACGTCCCGACACAAGAACTTTCCCTCATTCATGCACAGTGCGGATCACACCAGTTTCCTTAGGTACCTACTTACCCAGGCACCTTAGGTAGGTAGGTAAGTACCTATCTCACTCCGGCCCCTCCCACAGAGAGCCGATCTCGCATGTCGCTGCTACCTAACCTGTGAGAAGAGTTGCATTTCAAAGCAAGAATCGCGCTAAAAGTACAAGTTCATACCTCCGTACGGACCTACCTACACACATATTACCAACCTACACCACAAACCCGCCCACGCTCTCAACATTTTCGATTCACATCCTCAGCAGAGGCAAATATTCAATACAATATATCTTTTTTTTTGGGAGGGGAGGGAGAAAAGAACAAAAATCAACATAAGATTTCATTTTGGAAGAAGACTGAAGAAGTTCACCAGATTAGTTTTAGTTACGCATTTCTCACTGGGCAATCGCCACCCCGAATTTTGCGGGCGCTCCCGATATTTATACCCCTTAGGCCCTTGCGCCACTTCGTCCCGACAACGCCCTTGGTTACAGATTTGTACTACGAGATTTCAGACACGTGCACACCATGTCGGCGATACTCTCTGCCGACGACCTGAACGATTTCATCTCGCCGGGCGTCGCTTGCATCAAGCCTGTCGAGACGCTACCAGCCGTCCCCGAGCAAGCACCCGAGAACGAGCTTGAGCATGAGGTCGTTATTGACGGCCAACACCCCACAGCCACGCCGGCCGCGCCAGCACAGATTTCCCTGACAGACTGTTTGGCCTGCTCCGGCTGCGTGACATCAGCCGAAGCCGTCCTGGTTAGTCTACAGAGCCACAACGAGGTCCTCAACATCCTAGATCAAGCCCCCGCACTCCAGATACGGCGCGACGATACAGACGGTTCAATAAAAGTAGAGGGCTTGGAGAATCCAGACAGCAAGCTCTTCGTAGCCAGCGTGTCGCCTCAAACGCGCGCCAGCCTTGCCGCCACCACAGGTCGAGGCGTTAGCGAAAGAGAGGCAGGCCATATGATCGCGCAGATGTTAGCAGGGCTTGACGGGCTGCGAGCGGGGGGGAAATGGAAAAATGGTTTTACGTGGGTGGCGGACACGAATGCGGCGCGAGCGGCGTGTCTGGTCCTCGGCGCAGAGGAAGCCATTGGCGAAAACAAAGTTGCCAAACCAATTTTAACATCAAGTTGTCCTGGTTGGGTGTGCTATGCTGAGAAGACACACCCATACGTACTGCCTCATCTGTCGAGTATCAAATCACCGCAAGCCTTAATGGGTACGCTGTTGAAAACAAGCTTGAGTCGGACGCTTGGTATCTCTCCGGACCGGATATGGCACCTAGCTGTTATGCCCTGCTTCGACAAAAAATTAGAGGCTAGCCGCGAGGAACTGACTGACTCAGTTTGGAACGGGAACGGGCAACCTGGCAAGGGGGTTCGCGATGTCGACTGTGTTATCACAAGCAAAGAGATTCTCATGCTGACAGAGTCAAGAGGCATCGATTTCTTCAGTCTCCCCAAAGAATCAATTCCGCTCTCATCACGTGTCCCCTTCCCCGATCCTACTTTGCAGGAATTCATATTTCCGTCTCGTCAAGGCGGCCGGCCTGACCCCGCTGCCGGCACGTCCGGGGGCAACCTATATTACACATTACAACATGTCGTTTCTCGGCATATAGGGTCGCGAATTGAAACAACCCGTGGGAGGAATATAGATGTTGCTGAATTCTCAGTAATATCAGCATCGGGCGAGACAATATTCAAGGCCGCCCGATATTATGGGTTTCGAAATATCCAAAACCTGGTTCGGAAATTAAAACCAGCACGCCCATCTCGTATGCCTGGTGCGAGAGCTGTAGGAGCCACCAGGAAGACCGCAGGTAAGCCTGCTCGTTTGGATTTTGACTTTGTCGAAGTAATGGCTTGCCCGGGGGGTTGCACCAACGGTGGGGGTCAAGTTAAGGTTGACGACCCCCTTCTTATTGAGCGCAAAGGGGCTGGATTTCAGCCAGGCCCCCAAGCGCAAAAGCAGTGGCTCGCAGAGGTCGACGAGGCCTATTTCTCGGCCGACGAATGCGAGTCGAAATATGGTGTGGAAAGTGAGAAAGTTGCATGGGAACAAGCTGATTTAGTTTGCGGTATTTCCCCATCGTATATTCGACATAGCCTGGCTCACTGGAGTAGTATAGTTGGCATAGACATAGATAGGCTGGTATCAACCAGCTACCGAGAGGTCATAAGTGATGTGGGCAAGGACAAAACAACCGATACCGAACGGATTGTTCAGCTTGCCAGTAAAATTGGTGGCGGCTGGTAGATGATATGGCCCTAAAATAGACTTTATCTGAATGGAACGAGTTAACTCAACCGGTCTTGGCGCCCCTTTTGGCAAACCCTTTACTGTTACCATCAGGACCTCTCGGTGATCGAATGATTTGATCTTCATCGCGTGGTGTGAGTCGACCTGGTGTGGGCGTGCCACCATTCCTTCTCTCTGCTGTGAAGCCGGGCTTGGGCGCGTAATTTGGATCGTATAACTCCCTTCCATTGGGTCCAGACTGACTCCCCGGTCGCTGGTTACTACCGCTGTCGGCCCGAATATCACTATGTCGACTACTGCTACCGCCACGCCCCCTACCACGACCCCTCGAACCGCGTGCGTCAGCGGGGGCGGTGCCGAAGATCTTTGCCCTGACCTCCTCATACCGGCGCTGCTTCTCCTCACGTTCACGCTGCTGCTTGGCGCGAATTTCCTCAGGAGTAAGCTGTACCTTGTTCTTCTCCTCATCGGGATCGTCATCTTCTAACTTGATCTGGGAGAGCGCGCCAGTAAGGGGATCCCGTCGCGTGATCATCTTGGGCGCTGGTTTCCGGCTGAGGACGGTGACTGCTGGTTTGAAATCGTTCGGGAGAGGAGGTTCAGAACGGGCAGCAAGAAAGTGAAAGGGTTCCTGGGGCGCTTCACTACGTATGAAAGGACGGGTTAGTCGTCCCGGGCCCGAGAAAGCTGTATCGAGCACTCACGCTGACTGCCAAAGCTTCTTGTTGGATTCGGCATGTTGGGCCAGGCGCTCGGCCTTTGTCATTGTCACCTGCGACTCTGTATCTGATTCTTTGGTCCCTGATGCTACCCGGTCTGCTTTAACTTCCCAGTCGTCATCGTCCCAGGCATCTGGGACTTTGGCTCCTTTCCCTGTCATGGATTCTTTGTGATCGAGGTATGTATAGCAAGGCTGGGGCTATGCTGTCTTTTATATTATGCATGTGCAATTATGGAATCAAGGATACAGTAGGTACTTAGACTAGTGGTTAATAGGAGAAAGAATTCGCAGGTATAAACACCGGTAGAGTGCTTTGCACGTGCCGTTGTTGTCGCACGCTGTCGACGTTGTATCATTGTGGTGGTAACCTGCCCAGTTCTCCGATTCGACTTGGATGGATCCCTCCTTCGGTGGAGCACACAAGCTTCCCACCAATCAGTGCCAGGCATTCAATTCATTGAACTTACGTAAGCGGGATGTTTGCCTTTAACCTCCGGATGCCTACCTACGTGCATCAGTGGCATTGGTACCTGCATACAAATGGAGACGCCTATCTACACAGTAGTACCAACTCTCAATTAATCACAGAGCTACCCGAGGAATATAGGTACCCGACATCAAAACTTGTCAACGTTATCTTCATTGCTTCGGGCTGTACTCACACCATGCAACAACACACTGCGAACTCATCACAGCAAATTGCCCCGCGTCCATCCGGGTCTCTTCATACCCCTACGCAGTCCTTCTGCGAAACGCAACAGTCTCTCGATTCCCAAGTCCCAGACTGGGATGATAAACAAGTCACTGAGTACGAGAATATCAAGAACCGGCTTTTTCATTCCAGGTTTAATATCAGTGAGATTTCCTTCCTAGTATTTTGGATTACTGCTCTCTCTCTCTCTCTCTCTCGCCTCCGTAAAGACACGGAGAGCACGTTTCCTAACTAAGCATTACTGTTTTAGGAGAATATCCAGACCCCCTCTTGCCCCGAGAGACATTCCGTTCTCGTTACTATCCGCACGGGGTTACGGCTGAGATGGAGAAGCATTTACTGGATGTTATTGCAAAGATTAAGGGCCGAGCTGCGTAAAAAGACTCATTGATCGATCCAGCAGGATGAATGAGCTTCCCGTGATGCGCCTGCTGTGGATTTATTGATTTTATCTTGGCGCCCTGGACCAAACACTGCATCATCACGTCATGTGGTGCCTTTACCGATTTGGTATATCTTTGCTAGGTTTGGGGCTCCAAGTGGACGAAAGGCTTCGCCAATATCATTATTGAGTTAATTTTGGCGTCCGGCGGTGGGACTGTACTGAGGATAATAAGGAATTACGTACGTAGCCTTTATGGCAGGCTCTACGAACGTAGTTTCGGCAAAAAGGGCTTGTGGTATGGCTTTTTATCTCTACGATGTATGAGATAAAGAAGACATAAACATCATTTTTCAAAGCCGGTTCCGGACACGAGTATCTGTGCTCGAACATCTGCATTACGGAAATTCCACTGTATTTATGGAGGCACTGGTTTATACGCACCTGGTAGATACTGGGAATCATCAGGATTTGGTGACGCATTGCAATGGTTGCCAGTCATTCATAATAAGTACTCCAGACTAGATGAACGAATGTAGAGAACAGACCATCAGTAATGAAGCCAGTAATGAAGCCACAAAAGGGTACACGATCAATAGTATGTTCAATAGAATAATATATAGAAATTGCATTGCCCGGCACGGCTTTACCGCGAATGCCGAGTGGCGGTGATGTGTCGGGCAACATTGAGAAATTTTCCCGCAGTTTCCGCAATGAATTATGCCATGCAACTTCAGGAAGGCACATTCCACACTTCTCCTAGCCACCCATTGAGCGGCCTAATAACTTACCACCCACACGTGACTTCCCAAACGCTCTTTCCTCTCAACTACACGAGATCATATATTTCAGTTAACCTCAACACTCTTATACCACTTTACAGACATTCTTCCACTCTTCCTTTTTCTCAAACTTCATTCTAAACACTACCATCATCATCAATATCATCACCATCGTTGCCGTCGTCGTTGTCGTCCCCTTCCGCATCCTCTTATCAAGATTCCTCCTTATCAATGTCATTGACCTGCCACGTACGCTTCAGTACTACCTTGGTCGTCTAATCAAATACTATTGACTGACGCTTATTATACTTTACAAGCTACTTAAGCTTTCTTCTTGCCCGCGGCTACCAAAATCAACCAAAATCTTGAGTGAGCACCCAACTGGGCCCCAACTGAGTACTCCGCCGTACTGGTCACGCTACTTACCACCTGGTAGCCTGCCTACCTGCAAATGCAAATCGCCTTCAACACTATATTGCATTTGCTTCTTGCCAAAAGCTAAATTGTTGTCGAACAATACGTTGAAAAATACGTACCCGAGGTAGGTTCTTATTCACTCAGCTCTCCTATATAGCAGCCCCTATTTCATCACGCCGGCCACCAACTTAGACTAACTTACCTCACAGTAGCTCTCTTGCAATACGATATTAGGCTTCATTTGATTACTACTTATCAAAATGGACATGCCCATGACACCCAACACGCCAGCCTGGGTTAGTAAATTGGTTCAGCAACCCACACCACCCCCGACGGTCCGCAGCGGTGACATCACAATTAGCCCCGGAAGCTGTCACGATTACAGCCCGGGCTCATCAACTGGTTGCCTCCTCTTCGTCAACACACCCGTTCAAAAGACCAACCAGGAACATGAGAGTTCAGACGATACATTCTCTGGGCATGCTGAAGAGGAACTAGGTAGTACTCGATGTCTACCTTGTCCTGCACTTGTTCAACATGGCGAGTTACAACTCGAACGTAAAGTTCAGGAGCAGACGACTGGGTCGCATACTGGACAAAATCACGGCGAAAAGGCGCTTGTTTTGCGACTGAAGCAAGACCAGCTAGCGTCACAAGATGACGAACAGCAATTCGACGAAGATGGCCAACCTGTGAGCGATATCACACGCTGGTTATACAGTTCAACAACTGTCGAGCAGCGTCGGAAGCGTTTGAACAGCCTTCTGCAATCATGGTACCCTTGCAACGAAGTGTTTAGTAAGTGACTCCCGCCTTATATGCTCTCACCCCCTTTTCTTGTGTCACTTATATCTTGCTAAGCGATCTTTCATGTCACATCTCGAATAAGTCACTAACACTGTTAATTTAGATTCGGCTCGTCATCCTTTCTATGACCCAGTGGAAGATGGCCCGTACGATTCGTTCGTCAAATATGAAATCTGGGACGGGCATTGCCCATATGACGATGATGACTACAATCCATCCACAGACCCTACAAAGAGTACAGAGATCTGGCAGCCAAAGATCGGGGACGAGGGCATCGAAACCGAAGAAGATCTTCGTATGGTGCTGAAGGCTCGCCGCGAGCATAATGAACGAGGCGAGGCTCTTGAAAGATGCCAGCACCGCGTCTACAGAGCTCAGAGAAAGGCCGGTATCAAATTTGCCGACATGGACATGACTCGAGTCTTTTGGGGCCCTAAGATTGAGTTGGGTGACTCTGATACTGACTCCGACACCGAGTCCGACTCTACATCTGACTCTGGCCCTTACTCTAGCTCAGACGAGAGCAAGATAGAAGAGCCTGCGCTTATCGTCAAGGAGGAAACGCCGTCTGCTATTGCCACATCCACGGCTCCCAGCACTGAAGCTCTTCAGCCCTTCGTCACAGAGAAGGGAATCAGGGTGTTTGGCATCGAAGAGCCAAGCATGAGCCGAACTCGGCAGAGAGATAATTTGAACACGCAGAGTAAGAAGAAACAGGCGGGAAAATGTAAGCGCAAGAGAAGTGCCATGGACTATGATGGTACTTATAAGGATAGCGGCAGTAGCTCATCGGACGACGATGATGAGCCCGTCTACAAAAGAAAAAGGACGGCCAGGGCTTCTGGTAGCGGCCAAGTGAGGAAACCGAAGTCACGCGCCGCCACTAAACGCGCAGCCGTTGTTATAGACCTCGAGGATGAAGGCGAAGCGAGCGAGTAAGGGTAGAGGGATGTGTTACATGGCTTGGAAGTCCGACTGTTGAGTCGAGCTTTCCGAGGCGGTAGGGCGACCGCTTATCTCATTTAAGGAAAGGGGACTGATCACGTATCTGATGCTTGATATCTTTGATGAAACATGGAGGATGATCGATCTTCGCTTTTCCCATATTATATTGACACAACTGCTTGGCCAAGGGAAACGCGCCGCGCATGGGTTTTGATATGCATTCGCTTTCTACGCTGAATTTCTATCGCTCCCCTATTCTTCTTCTTTTTTTATTTTACTCGCGTTGTGATTAACTTAGGAGGTATTATGGTTCGTTCATGGATATGGAAGGTCGTGGTCTATTACAAACACTAGTAGCGGTACATACATACATACATACATACCTCATACAAACAACACAGATTTGCATAGGTACCTACTTACGAATGAACGAACGGATTTTGCGTTGCTTCTTATCATGATAGGTAATCCTACCGATTACTAATAAAAGTCTACATACCTACCTACATAAGTACCTACTATCTACTATCTACTAGGTACCTGGAGTACAGTACATATGCACTGAATGTAGGTAAGTCCGGACTCCGGAATGCCGGTACGTTGTATCCTTGAAGATAGCTAGCTACGGATCTGTACGTATAGTGTAGGTATCTAGGTCAGTAGGTAGGTAGAGGTAGGTAATGATGCATGCCAGGTATGGATGTTGATCCGTGAGACGATGGAAGATGCATGAATTATCTGGGTTAAGGTAAGGTAAAGTAAGGTATTTGTCTAACTGTTTGCCTACATACGCTACGCTACGCTACGCTACCTTGATACCGGTAGGTAGTCTGTAAGGTGGTGTACCCTATGGATTACGGATTACATACTTACATACGGACGTCTAAGTACGTATAGGTAGTATACCTACCCATTTCTTACGGCCTACCTATCGTGGTACCGGTATCTGCACTACCTACATCACGGGACTTCATGCGTCGAAAGGTCCAGTAGCCGACTTTACCGCGGTAGGTAAAGTGGCACATTATACCTACCTAGTAGATCTGTACTTATACGTACATTCTAAGTACGGACGTATACGTTCACAGATTACGGAATAGGTAGGTAACAAGTTTGTTTCTGTGTTCCGTGATGTTCCTAGTGTAGGCAGGCAACTGCTTTCTTACATTAGGTACACTGCGGATCCGTAGGATAGGTACGATACCAACCTACAGTAATCCGTACCTAGTGTAGGCAGGTAAGGTTAATTTCCTTCTCTGTACGAAGATATGTACGAAGGTAGGTAAGTAAGTCAAGTACCGGTATTCGTAAGCTGACTTGCATTTGCTCACAAGAGGTAGGTACCTGAGGTATAATTTTGCTTCGACCATTGAAAAATGGATGTGAATGATTGGGGAGGTGAAATTCGATCGTTTCTGGATGATCTTCGTCACCTAGGTAGGTACCTATGATATACGGATTAGGTAGGTAGGTAGGTAGGTAGGTAGGTATGTAGTTGTAGGTGAGGAGTATCTTCACGATTTTTGATGCGGGTTTTCTGTCGGGGATTTGCGGATTACTGATTTTTGTTGGCGGTTCTTGAGGTAGGTATGTACGAAGTAGGTAGTACGGAACCGGCATTGGCTGCGGGGTGATGGTACCAGGCAATGCTTATACCTACCTAGGTATCGGATTAATACTGGGTAGGTAGTATCTAGGTGTAGGTATAGAACACGGAATTTCGCATCGTGTACTGTACGGAATAGGTAGGTAGATTGAGTGGGGATGCTGGTGGTGGTACCTACCATGGGTTTCCAGGCATATTTCTCGTTCTGTGGACTACCTATTGACTTGATTGAGTTTTCTCTCCAGGAATGCAGCCGACCGATCGACTGACTGACTGACGTTCCGCATCGACTTATACGAAGTTTCGAGACTTGTGTGGCTGGTTGCCTCTTGATTTTTCATCGATTACTTATCCGTAGCCCCTCATGTCGGTTACAACAGCGTCTTGCCTGTGTGGCAGCATCAAGGGCGAGCTCCGTGGCGAACCGGTCTTCAGGAACCTATGCCACTGCTCGTCGTGTCAGAAGAGCACCGGTGTTGTGTTTGGCTCATTCGCTGCATACAACATCGAGGTGCGTGTTTGTATTGTTCTGTCTTTTGCCTTCGATACCCACTACTCACACCACTGCCTTCATTGTGAACAAGAGTATGAGTTTGTGAGCTGAACTAATAAGAGCGACTATAGCAAGTCACGTTTACGGAGTCGGAACCATCCATAATGAAGACGTACGAAGATAAGAGCCCGGATTCAGGATCTGTGCTTCTGAGGTCTTTCTGTGGGAAGTGCGGCAGTCTCATCAAGTGTACACGGGACACCAGGTCGCATATGATGGTGGTACCTATGGGTATCATCGACGGCGATAAGGAGACCTTCAAACCCGACATGGAGTTTTTCTGTAGGAACAGAGCTGATTGGATTGGTGCAGTTGAAGGCGCGAAGGAGTTTACGGCTATGCCGCCGGCGAAAGCGTGAAGCAGTGGAATCTTACGATTTCTTTTCCTCTGTGTGCTAGACACACCGATTCATATGAGTGGAAGGCGACGGCTTGAGGCCGACTGCCTAGCGTGAGGGTCACGGACGACGTTGTTGCGAAGAGCTTCGCCTCGGTGAGAATGCTAGGCCGCTTTCAGAAGATAGCATGGAGAATAATAGCACCTGCATCTGCTCTTGATTCGCATGTTGCACAAGCTCATCCCACCGGCCTGCCTGCTGAAGATATTGGATTATGGTGAGAGACAGCTAAAATAGAATGAGTTATAAAGGTTCAAGTCTGTATCACGAGGGAAGCCTATTCGGGCCGTGCTCTCATTAAGTCTGTACCTAGATAGGTACCCCCTCTATCAGATGAGTAGGCAGAGGTGAGGTCATAAATCCAAGGGGCCGCGCACGCGTGGGTTCATGTAACCCTACATATAATGAGCGGCTTTGGCTTTGGCTTTGGCTTCGGGGAAGTATGGGGTTTTTCTTGTTTGGCTGTGGAGGGGTTACAGGAACTTCATCGGTGGGAAGGGCTGAGGTAAGCGGTCTCTATTTTTGGGAATGGTCTGGTATTCCTTACTTTGTGTGTATTGATTCTTTTCTTATTACGCTGGACGAACCGTGGGATGATGAATAGTAAGAGAATACACAAAGATGACAAGGCCACCATCGATGAGGGGGCGGTTGGATGGCCGGTATCGCTTGAGAACGTCGGCCTTACGGTAGGTGCCGGGAGGCTGTGAATGCTCTCGTCCTGACGCTTATCGTCGTCCTGACTTCTAAATTGCGCATGAGAATCGATGGAGCGGTAGAGGAGCTCGCCTTTCTAGCCATGAGGTGATTTCGTTCATAGTTTAATTGTGTAGCTCTTCAATAACAGGTTTATCTACGAAGTATAAGTAGGATGTCTGTGGGAAATCCGGCCGAGGCGACGACGATGGGGGTTTTGTGGCCATCTCGAGCCATCAAGGTGCCTCCGGGTATGTACCTACACTACCCAGCTACCCTTTGGTAGGTACCTAGGTAGGCACCATCTAAGTACGTATCCGATGACGCTTGCAAACAGCTGGCGAGAAATGACCGCACACATGCAGGTTCCCCTCCATTTGAGAGGGTTGAAGATTCACACTGCCTAATATGGATGAGTCGCTTAGGTACCTAGGTACCTATCTAAGACCACTAAAACTTCACTGTAGGTAGCATCCACTAGCGGCGGATCCAATTCAAATCGCTCTTCCGTTAGCGGACCAACCATGTCAAATCGCTCTTCCGTGCATACCCCAAGTAGGTAGGAAACCTATTCCGTATACGTACGGAATCGGTGTTGTTAGTTGATGGAAACTAATGAAAATCAGGTATGATTGCAGAGAAAAGACGAAATACCTACCTACCTACAGCACGAAGTACCTACACTAGGAACAAGATCCGTAGTGCACCGGTAGGCTTGTTACATACATAGGTAGTGCGCTTGTACCGTGTATGAAGACGGTGCAATATACTTACCTAGGTAGGTATACCTAGGTACACTTACGCTGCACCTATCTACGGATCCGTATTGTACCTACGTACGTACCGGTACGGATCCGTATTCCAGTACAGTAGAGGCTTCCAAGCTGTGGGCGGCACACAGAGAAAGGTAAGGTATCTAGGTACGTCCGTACTGTAGTGGTGAGTTACGGATTAGGTACGGACGTACACAACCATGCTACTAAAAAAAAGTACCTACCCGGTGTGTGTATGTATGTATAGTACAGTAGGTACCTAGTCCGTAAGGGTTATGTGGTGGTTGAATACCTACCTACACCTAGTACCTAGTAGTATATTAACGTCTATCTTCCTAGTCGCAGTGTGTTTGCCTTAGGCACACTACGTTGCTGGCTGGCCGGCTTCAGGTTGGTCAGGTAGGTAGGTAGCATGAATTAGTTACTACATACATACGGGCCGTAATCCGTACTCGGTCTGTACTTCGTACATAGGTAGGTAGGTAGTAGTCCGTATGTATGTGGTTGAAAGGGCGGTGGGCTGGTTTGGTCGGCGAGAAGAATGTGTCTAGCAGCGTAACCTTGTAGAATAAGTAGGCAGTCCGTAGTGTACTTTTCTCTAATATTGGTGACCAGTACGGAAGTAAGTAGTTCGCATACCTAGTTAAATAAGGGCCTTAAATAATAAGGGAGAGAGGTAGGTAAGTATTCCGTACGGACTACAACTTGCAGATACGATACCGTTTCCGTATCTTGTCCAACTCAAGCTTGCAGTCTCACCTCCATCCTCACAATTCTTGTATGGTGTTGCGTCATTTGCATCACCAATGAAGTTTTATTTACCTATCAGTGTCTCTCCTTTGCTTGTCAAATCATGATTCTATTGTCTGCTTTCCAGTACAACTCCTGACTTTACTGGAGACGTTAAAAGGCATGATCCTGGGCTGTATGTGATACCGGCATAAGTTATTCAGATATATCTTCCAAAGAAGGTGTGGTGACACCTTGGGGGAAGAAGCTATTGAGCTGGAGTACCGAAGTAGGATAACCGTACATAGAGTTCTTTATATGGGCGGTAGTCGTCCCCAGCTGAGGGTTTTGTACGAGCTGAAGTGGTCAATAATCGCCATGTCGTAGGTACAATGTTAACGACAATACTTTGTACAAATGTGTCTAAATATTTGCGTATCCGGGCCTTTAATGATATGTATGTAGATTTTGACCTGTTTGACTGACTCTACCACATGATGTAAGCGAGCAATCGATAACCTACAGCCAGGTGGGAGTTCCCATACCAAAGTAAGGTAGAACAATCAACAATGTAGGTAGTGTAGGTACCTAACTGTTAACACCTCTCTCCCAGATTTGGCGACAGTACATCCGTAATGTTCACTTAACTTACCTACCTTACCTAGACTACGTAGTAAGTAGATAGGAATACCTATCCAAGTCTGGCCACAATAGGCAAGACGTATGTATGTACTTCGTAAGCTTCGCAAAATATCGCATCGTACCTATCCCGAACCACAGTAATATGCCGAAACCTCTTGTTAGGTATTTGTCAATTCGCAATAAAATACCTAGTGTGGCCAAGTTGGTCTGTCTTTCAACTCTTGTACTTACTACTCTGTAAACTCCTTACTGCATAAAAGTGTCCGATCCACCATCGGCACTAGGTGTCTACGCAGCAAAGTAGGCATGTATTACCTATCAGACCGTCTACCTACCCAAGGTAAGAGGTAGTAGTAGTAGTATATTAACGTCTACAAGGTAAGAGGTAGGTAGGTTATCACAGACACTCGGCCTATACCTACTCATGTAGGTATAGGCAGGTAGGCAGGATTGCACCCCTCTCCTGCAGTGCAGTTCCTTTGAACGGCGTCAACTGTGATGTATGATGTATGATGTAATGATACCTAGGTGTCGCCTGTCGGATTCTCGAAAAAGCCATGCTCTACATACCTCTGAAGCTTACGGACTAGTTAGAACAGATTTTCGCGGTCTAGAGCTAACTCTGGTCTTCTTGTTTTTCTCTATGAGCCATTGCTTGACCATTTGCCTACCTGGAGATCGAAGTAGGTAGGCAGATGAGGCACGATGATGAATAGGCGTTTCCCGTTGGCTGTGCAATATTGTGTAATACTTTCACACTAGGAGGTACCTACCTACTTAGTAGTAGGTAGTCGGCTGGGTACAGACATACCTAGGGCTCTATTTTACGGACCTCGGACCATGAAATCAATGAAGAGAGCATGAACCGAACCAATGGGCCCGTGACACAGAGGTCCAGAGGTCCAGAACGCCGGTACATGTGGTTGGTTGTTAGCTTGTCAATGACAATCGGAGACAATGGGATCGATCGTTGGAATGCTGGAGCATTTCGCAAAGAAAGAACGAGAGAGAGAGAGAGGGGGGGGGGATTGATTGCCTGTATTGCATAGGTGCGGATCCGTAGGGCACTTGGATAGGTACCTACCTAGGTAGGTAGTGTAGATAACTACCTAGGTACCTAGAGGTAGGTAGGTACCTACCTAGGTAGCCTATCACCGGCACCTTAGAGAGAAGCCGGGGTATGCATTACCACCCATCTTATTTGCGGTAGATACCTAGTGTATACCTACCTAGACTTACCGGTAGGTAGTGTAGGTACGGACGTACCCACTACAGGTAACTACACTAGGTAGGTCCCCTTTATTAGGTAGGGTATCCACTACACTGCAGTACCTTGCAGGTAGGTACCTAGCGTAGGTACCTATTCACATTACCTACCTAGGTACCTTAGGTAGGTACCTACCTACCATTCAGTGCTACAGGTACGTCCGTACTTACCTAGCATATCTAAAGCGTTCCACTGAACTTGCCCTGCCCTTAAGTACACTACAGCACAGGCACTGCTACCTACCTTAGGTACTTATAGGTAGGTACTTGTACGGATCCGTACTTCGTATCCGGCTGCATATTTGCAGGGACATTTCAACCTGGCTTTCACATACCTACCGCAATGAGGTGTTCTAAAGGAGAACCGTGCAGTTTACTCAATTTTTGGTTTCATCCGGGTGTTTCCTAGATCCTGAAATATGTTTACAATGACTGTTTGCTATTTGAGCATGGGATCATTCCCTAAATAAAAACTTACATTGCCATCTGGGTGTAAGTTTGAGCACTAGAAAGTACCTACGTCCGTACTCAAGGACGTTTGGTATCGGGTACCTACCTGGTACGTAGGTTTATTAGAGGTACCTACCTCATATTAGGTACTTCGTACACTCCCTACTAGGTAACAGTAGGTACCTAGGTACTTTATTCAAGTACCTACTACAGGCAATGCACGTGCCTCATAATGCTACCCATATTTTCCCTGCCCTAGGCATTCTTGGGCTTGGATGTGTCGGGTGTTAGGTAAGTATCTACTACCTAGTGTACTGCGTTAAGTACCTACCTTAGGTAGGTACCTATTTCATTCCCCTCACCTGGCTTAGTGTTCATTCGTACTAGTGTAAGTAGGTACCTGCAAAAAGACCACCTAACTGTTAGATAGGTAGGTACCTAATGCTCATTGCTCACGTACTCCTATTTAACTGCTTAGTTACCACCTGCACTAACTAAATTACCCCTCCTACCCTCTCCAGTAGTTATAGCGACTCGTACTTCGTAATCACCACCTAAATAAACCGCACAACTTGCCCTTACAACAATCCCGCCACGGCTTAACCAACCTTCTGCATCACACGTACACCACTCAATATCTTCACTCTACGTGCACACATACCCGCCCGCATCTCAGCCAGAGCAACGTCGACTTCCCGTAGCTACTCATAACCACACAGGCCCGTGTTTTTCCAATTCCCCAAATCGCCGCACAGTGGCGTGGGAACATCTTGAAGGCTCCCTACCATAGAGATCATGACAGCTTCAGAGGGTGGATTTGACCTTTTGAGGCGGGCGACACAGGCCATGATGTCAAAGTAAGTCAGGATTGATTGATTCACTTCCCCCGAGTGCCCCTCTATACATCTATATTCCAAGTTATAATCCGTATTCTTCTTCCTTGCCTTGCTACAGTTACATTTTGAGGTTGCATCTCATATTTTTTACCTTGTGAACCACCCCCGACTGGGTCCTGCTCTCATATTCCTCACATGCACACACATACATATATATACATTCTATCTCTACTGTCTTCTTGTTGCACTCCTTTCACCCGTCATCTCGAATCACCTAGGGTGCATTTGCGATAGGTGCACAGGCACGAACACAGACACAGGTGCATACGCATATGCCGGACACGGCAACGGAAACGGACACGGGCACGGGCACAGGTACAAACATATGGATCTTTGTATCTATTGCATCTAGCCACATTATCCTGTTCTACCTACTCGGACTGTTGATAAGACCCCGGCCATCCTAGCATGTAACGTTGGCATCTCCTGGTTCTGGCTGGTACCGGATTTCAACGAGCCGTGGAGGCGAGGTGGAACGGTCTTTGCTGCCCGTCAGGACCGGTACGGCCATGATTACCAGGAGTGAGCCGTTGCAATGCACCAGATGCAAATGCACCACGTTTAGGCAATGTTTTAGGGCTTATCGCTGAGTCAAGAAGGAGTCAAGATGGTAGCGGCGTGTAGCAGTCCGCCACGACGACGCTGGCCCAGTGTCCAGCAACACGGGGCACAAGGCGCCCGGTGACAAAGATCCATCTTATGATCTCCTTTTTCAGTTTAGCTTCGTCGGGGCTCAACAACCGAGATATTGGCTGCTGCACTGCTACGCATTGGCATATGCCCGGCATTCGCCATAACCTGAATTTCATGATGATTCATTTTCAGCACATGAAAGCGGCCGTTGATGCGTTTGGCCGTTAACAAGTAGAAGCCCGGTTGGGTATTTGTTCGCGCAGACAGTCGGATAAATTACCGAACGCCACTGTACTGGTCAGACGTGGCTGGGTGTTTCTGCTCCTGGATACGGCAATCATTCGGTATCAAGTTAGCGGCCTGACTCGCCAAAAACCCGGTCCGAAACGAAGCCCAATGGGCTGGATTCGTTTTGCAACCCCCCACACACCCCTAGGGATTGATCGATGCCACTCCCAGAACAGCTCCAAAAGTACGCTCGCCGCCCCACTCCCTCTGGCCACATGGCGGTGCTGTTGTGCCGTGGGTGCTGAGAAATAATCGCTCGCCCGTGAAATTTCTGGCATGTCCTCAGCTCCCCTATATACATAAGTCTGGTTGTGCCTCACCGTGTCGCATATCCCTTCCTCGTCCTAATTTGTTGATCCGTTTCCACGTGGCGCAGTTGGCATACTACTTGCTCGGCGATGTCCATTTCTCGTCACCCTAAAGTCCTTGACACCCGAAATATGATTTTGCCTCCATTTCTATTGTTCTGACCATTCTCGTTGTTTTATTTCATCCTTTTTTCTGCCTTTCTTTTTCGCCCCCTCTACCCTGGTGGGCCTATTATCTTGTCATAAACTTGCACCCAATACCCTACCTCCTTTGTTCTCACTTTATCATGGCCGAGATTAACAGTCAGCGCAGGGTCTCGCCGACTGACGACGATGCGGACCAGATCGGTTACGACACTCCCAGGTCCGGGGTCGCCACGCCTCAACCCGACCTCAAAGACAAACGACTGCCTGGTATCATGAGCTACTTCGGCCAGGTTCGTTTTACCCCTTCAACTACGAGTTTTTCTTTCAGTTCCTCCACCCAGACACGAGACACCGTGACGCTGTGCCCTCCCTCGCATCAAGACGAGAGTGGAGTGGAAAACAGAACAGACCGGATATTGTCTCTGGGCGTGGATGCAAGCAAGAATGGGCAAGCTGTATCCTCGTCTCTTTTACCACAGGAGAGAACAGACCCTATAGGAGCAGCACAGTTTTTGCGACAAACAACTTCTTTCTATAATTATTATCCTACTCCCCCAAGCTCGAAAACGCCTTCAGAAAGAGGACAAAAGTTGAGCGATGCGAGTGCCGATTTGGGGAAAGACCATTCATCTTATCTGCCGACTCGACCCTCTGTCAGCTCAACTACTAGGAGCGCTTCGGGTACTCTGTCTCATAAGATTCGGAGCACCACTCTCGCATCGCCCGTCACAAGCATCGTTACTACTAATGGCGTTGCCACGAATGGCGCTTCCAGCCCTAGTGTCTGTGTTGCTGTACCTACTACATCCTGTTCTCCCCTGGACTCTAAATTCCCCAATATCGACCACCCTACACCTCTCTCTGATCACAGCGCCACAATTGACAGATTAAGAAAGCTAACATTGACTGCCTCGACAAAGAGCGGCCCGCCTACACCTACGAGAGCACTCTCTACTGCCCAACCGTCCTCCACTAAGGATCGATCGTCCTCCCAGGCCAGTCGAAACGGCGCTGAGTCTAATGGCCGGCAAAGTACTTCTACGTCTCGCAGTGGTGGTGTTCAGGCTCCACCCCAGCGAGGAAAGTTGACGATTAAGATTCGGGAAGGGCGCGGCCTACGGAAGAGCAGACACCCATGCGTTGTGGCAGTCTTTCAGCGAAGCGAACTCATTTCTCACGGGCCAAGGACGTTTCAAGATGACGGGGAAGTGATTACTGCAGCCTCTAGTGGCCACATGGGCGGCATACCAATATCGCGCCAGGGGAGCGACAATGGTCGGCCTATGGCAATTCCAATGAGAAGTCGCCAGAGTAGCAATACTAGTGTTTCGGACTATTCTACTTTTCGCAATCGAACACGAAGGTCCTTCACAAGTCCCATATGGGACGCCGAGGCAGTTTTGTACGTGGTTTTATTCCTCATGTCCGCGTTGTCGCTACTAGCTGACTCTTTATCTAGTGACGTCGTAGATTCAGATATGCTAGTCGATATCTCGATATATGACCAGGGTTCTGCGGGCGAGGAATTTCTAGGTCATGTTGATTTTCAAGCCATCACTCCAGGAACGGACGAGCCCGTGTGCGGTTGGTTTGCTCTTAGGGGCAATGCCGATACGACAATAGACAAGCAGCCTACTGGCGAGATATACGTCGAGGCAATCTACCAAAGAACGGAAAAGAAACACTATGGGCCGGATGATTTTCAAATTCTACGGCTGATTGGCAAGGGCACCTTTGGGCAGGTCTATCAGGTGCGGAAAAAGGATACTAATCGCATCTACGCCATGAAGGTGCTCTCTAAGAAGGTCATCGTGCAGAAGAAAGAAGTAGCACACACTGTCGGAGAGCGGAATATTTTGGTACGGACCGCCACATCGGAGTCCCCGTTCATTGTCGGCCTTAAATTCTCGTTCCAAACGCAAAACGATCTCTTCCTGGTGACGGATTACATGTCTGGCGGCGAGCTCTTCTGGCATTTGCAAAAAGAAGGTCGGTTTGACGAGAAGCGTGCTAAGTTCTACATTGCGGAACTTATTCTTGCCATTCAACACCTACACCACAACGACATTGTGTATCGGGACTTGAAGCCGGAAAACATCCTTCTTGACGCCAACGGGCACATAGCCCTGTGTGACTTCGGATTATCCAAAGCGAACCTCACCAAAAATGACACAACCAATACGTTTTGTGGAACGACAGAATACCTGGCGCCGGAGGTGCTGTTGGACGAGTCGGGGTATACTAAGATGGTAGACTTCTGGTCTTTGGGTGTGTTGGTCTTCGAAATGTGCTGCGGTTGGAGCCCATTCTATGCCGAAGACACGCAGCAGATGTACAAGAACATCGCATTTGGCAAGGTACGCTTCCCGCGAGATACTTTGTCTCAGGAAGGCAGGAATTTCGTCAAAGGTCTGCTCAACCGGAACGCAAAGCACCGCCTAGGCGCAATTGACGATGCCGACGAGTTAAAACGCCATCAGTTCTTTGCGGATATTGACTGGGATTCTCTATCGAAAAAACTCATTACGCCTCCTTTCAAGCCAAAGTTGAAGTCGGATACGGATGTGTCGTATTTTGACCCTGAGTTCACGAACGCTCTTAACACTAACGGTTCGTTGAATGAGCGGGCTCAGCAGCTGACCACCGGCTACGTCGCATCGACACCCCTATCCCCCACAACGCAGGCCAACTTCAAAGGCTTCACGTTTGTGGACGAGAGCGCCCTCGATGAGCATATGAAGGGAAGGTTCAACGATGGGGAGATGAGTGACAATGACAGACCAAGTGACGATGGGGCTGAGAGTGAAATAGATCATCGTGATAACGACTGGGACGATCTAGAGGATCTCGAACTCCTCAAGGGCAACCGAATGAGTGGTATCGTCAAGACCGGTCACCAGACGGATGAACCATTCCAACAATTCGATCTGTAGTGATCTATCAGCCCGAAACATTGGAAGTTGCAATCAACATAGAACCGCCGGCCCTCTTCACGAATATGCGGGCGGTTTTCCTGTTTTTTTTCTCTCTCGCGTGCGTAAGGAAATTATATTCAACTGGCATTATTGCATAGGGCGGCAGTTTATTGCATGCGGGCACGGCTGGCACGGCGAGGCCGATGGTCAGGGGAGGCGTTTGGCTGTTGCAAATCACGAGGTGTTCCAATCCATCCAGCACATACATGCAAGGCTGTTAGAGCCTTTTCATCACTTCATCATTATGGGTCATTCACTTCATCATGGGTCACACCAACAAAAAAAAGGGTCATGGGAGTTCTCGGCATCGGTCCTCTCTATTTCTTTCTTGACACACCCTAGGGGCTCTATCTACGGTGTGCGATATATGAGATGTTACCATACAAGCTAGCGGACATATTCGTTGTTGTTTCTCCTCTACCGTCTTCTTTACCTGCGAAAAGCTTTGCTATGCCGGGCTCGGGGCCTTGGTTTGCGGAGGCACGGGTTATGGGAACTAGCATAGGAACAGCTGAGAATAAGCGAAACCAAGTGTTTGAGACCAGGTTGTGGCTATGCATTCCTCATAAGGGATTCGTGTGGTCGTCCACGTCATCTGTGACTTGTATTAAGAAGGTAGGTAGGTAGGTAGGTAGGTAGGTAGGTATATAATATGGCGTGCTCACGGACTTGGGCCAAGCTGTATTATGAATACCTATTACCTACCTTAGGTAGATATCTACCTTGGGCGCCTCTACCTTGGGGATACTTACCTAATACAGGAAGCGAAGTGATGATTGATAGATCATCACCTTGGGTTCCTAACCAAGGTACGTACTACGTAATGTATGTATGGTGATACGCACACACTTACATACCATATCCTATCCTTTTGACTCTTGTCCCGACTCCCCAGCATGTAGGATAGGAAAAACCCCCCGCATAGTGGCGGTTTATCGACGCGTCTATGATTTACCGGTAGGATCCGTACCTTGGCAGGGCTTACTAACCTGCTTACCTAACTATGTACCTGCCTTATGTATAACGTAGGTACAGGCCAAAATGGTCGCCGATGCCTTGGTAGGTAGGTACTGTAAGCTTTTTTTTTTTTTTTTTTTTTCTTTCTAAATATAGGTCCCCGGGAGGTAAGGTAAGGGATGTTGAAGGCATGTTGATTTCGGTGAAGGTTGGTAGTGATGATCATTATAATGTACGGACGTAGTGTAGGTACCTATGTACCTACACTTCCTTCATTTACATACATGCCTTTCGTACGAATGGATGGATGGATGGATTGAGACTGTCCCATTTTTGAGGGAGTTACTACTAATAATAGCTTGACATGACTACCTATACTCGGTCTCTAAGGTCTGGTTCGTTCGTAGGTTATTAGTTGGGGCATTCGCCTTCGAACACCTGCCTACCTACTTACCTATCTATCTACCTAGTATCTACCTACCTTAGTACTTGGCAACACCCAGTACGAAGTACGTACGTAATATCATAAGGACAATATAACAGTCCTCGCATATAACTCGCGTCTAAGGAAAGGGTCATGTAGTGTAGTGTAGAGTAGAGTAATAGGCAAGGCCAGGCATGCCAGTGTGTACAAGGTCGCACTTCGAGAGAGAGTCGGGTCTTGTGGCCGGCTTCGTTGCGGTACGTAGTGTAAGGGCGGGATCGATGCACTGCATATGTATGTATATATGTATGTATGTAGGCGCGAACGTATCGCAATGCTTACTTACCTGGTAACCTGAGTAGCTTGAGAGTGTGCTCTTAGGTACCGTACTCGTGTAGGTTGATGGTGATGGTGATGGTTGATGGTGAGGGGTGTGTGGATTGTAGCGTAAGTAAGTACTTATCCAAGGTAGGTAGGGGAATCAATCATTCCCCGGCCTACTTTACTTTCTCTCACCTACTTATCGCGGCGCAAAACCACGGGCGGCACACACACACACACACACACACCTGCATGTGTCTGTATCTGTATCTGCATTACGTACGGAGTTATGTCTATGTAGAAATGTCGTTATAAGCACCCAAGTAAGCAGTGAGAAGTAGACGAGAAGATTGCGATCGCGATCGATCTTGATCTGGTGCCGGGCGTCCGACGGGTTATTTATTATCCATCCATCCATCCATACACATACACATACACACACACACTTACATCTACATTTACACGTCCGTCCGTTCTGGTGCACTACATTCGGCATACACTGCCTACATTTGTCACCCCAGTTTGCACCACGTATCCTCTAGCTTACAGATTTCACGTAGGGCGTCGTTGTAGTATGTGACCCTGCGGTACGTACGTAGTTAGTATGTATGCGCATGTGAGGTAAGTGAGGCGAATTCCCCATGTTCTGTATTCAGCCTTCTTTTTTTTTTTTTTGTGTGGGGGGGAAGGGGGGCTTCTGGATTAATGTTGCGGACTGAATTAGAGAATGAGTTCGGACCAGCGAATAAGCATGCGCACGTCAGTGATGAGGCGTGCGTGGTCCAGTCTAGGTATGTATATATGTGTATGTACATATATTTAGACCTCAGGGCTTGCGACGAGGTGTTGGGGGGCGGATTAAGTATGTCCGAAGTCGAGATTGTCTTTGTCTTAGCTGCGATGGGAAATGTTCGGCATTCTCGTTCGTATATCCCGGGCCTCGCAGCCGTGATTCGTCGATGCTAGACTCTCTGGATCAATTACGGGATCGAGGTCGGGATTGTGGCGATGGGTCAATCTGAATATGATCCTGATCTCCTCAATCGTCAATATCACACAAAGCCGGCTCCCGAGACGTATGTTGTGACAGGGCCTTGACCATTAGCTTAGGCATGTACCTATGTAGTAGAAATCTCACCCAGTGTTATACCCATAACCACGACGTAGGACGAGGGACGCAAGACAAGTGTTCGCAAGGACGACTACGGACTGTATGTATATCCGGTTGGCCCGCCAGACTTCAGACCTTGCTGTTGTTGTACTGATAATGCGTTTCGTGGGTGAGATGCAGATATCCATCGAGTAAGTAGCACAGGCCAAAGGCAACGAAAATATCAGCTTCCCCATCGTATCTTTTCTCCCATGCTTGAGTACGTTCCCCAGCCGCACGTTCAGAGACAAACGTCATCACGCTGCACAGCCAGAGACGCCGCCGTGCAGGGCGTGGCGTAGTTGGCCAAACGCCTTTTCGGATCACACAAAAGAAACAGACCAGAGCGCCATCGGTGAGCTCTGACGGATACATATCCCTCCCACGAGTACCAAAAGATTGTTGCTTTTTCTCAAATTATGGCGATCGTGCCATTCATTGTATCGGTTCCTAACGCTACCTACCACAAGCGAATTCGACTTCCATATCCTTTGGTAACTGTAGAGAGGAGAGTATGGTATATCCCAACATAACATAGCTTCCCGCAACGAACGAAGGGGTTTCCTCATGACGCAAGCGGAGACAGGAAGGGACTGAATGAAGCGACTTTTGGTTTGTGTTTGATAACTTGATATCAGCAGATACCATAGGCGCAAATATACACGGATAATTAGTTCACTCGCAGTTGGGCATCTCGTAGAATCGGTCTTCACACCGTCGCCCTGATAGTATGCTCGACACACACCCCCCCCAACCCACATGCGCGCCCGCGCGCGCCCGCAGCTTAGTATCAACTCTCAAACCCAACCAATTTCATCGCTCGCCGTTTCTTGATAATTCATCACCCTCTTAATGATGAGCACCGGTCTCCTCTTCCTCCTCCTCGACTAGCCAGTCCTCAACGACAGGGGGTGCCGATGTAGCGGTGGCTCCCTCGTTACCCTCAACCTCGACGGCCATGTTCTCGTATTCCTTCAAGCTGTTGGCAAGGTCGGCCTCCTCGGGGGACTTCGGGGCCTTGGGTTCACTGAATATCTGGACCTGACCGACGCTGTCTGACTCCTTGACGGGTGCGGGCTTGTAGGCCTTGAGCTCTCTAAGGTAAAGTTCCTGAACGTAGTCGGCTGTCGAAAGGGATATACCTGTTAGCTGGCTTACTTGCTTGCTTGAATTTAAATACGGTGGTCGGAAGCTCGCAGGAGAGACAATGTGGGTGCTGAAATTGCTGATGGGCTAAAGCGTAAGTCCAGCCCGAACCCCCGCTCGAAACTCTACTCCCGTTCTCCTTGTCCAGCAATCGTTCCGCGTCCTAAGCAATCCAAACAAGAAATGATTCCAAGGCGTAAAATGCGTCTAGATGTAATAATACTAGTAATCGAAAGCTCACCTCGTCGTGACACGGTCGGGGCAATGAAGCCTCGGACGGCGTTCACCTTCGCCGCGCGGGAGACAGCCGAGACGGCCGATCGAGTGGTCTGTCCCGATGTCAGTACAGCCCATCCCAATAGAATGTGTCTACCGTGCATATCAAGGAAAAAAAACATACCGAGGCTCTCAATGATGCGAACATGGTATCTGCTGTGTGGAGAATGTCCCAATTGGAGATAATGGGTGGGAGTAGGAATGACGATGGCAAGCAGTGGAAGTTGGTTGCGCTGATTTTTCCTCTCGGTAGGTTCGTTTTGCAGCCTTTAGATGAGTCCAATCAGGTCTCTTCAATGCCGAGGGAGCTTGGACCACGCTAAGGTCAATTCGATTCCAGGACCCTTGGATGGCCGTCGTCACGTGGCTGGGAGCAGTTGGCGCACTGTGCTTCGCACACGGTCATGTATTTCTACGCGGCCAGGCACCGAATCCTCCAACTAACCCAAGGCTCAATACAACCTTGGGGGCTTTCTAGCACAGAATAGTCACATTCATATACGTATGACCATGACTCGGACTATCTAACTGCCTATCATACCGAATATACGGCAAAGCCGGGCAGTGAAGAAATCCGAGGAACAGTGAAGTCCCTCCTACCTCTGCCAGAGCTGCTGCTTTTGTCGTCACAGACAAGTATATCACTCAACAATGTCCAGGTGACTCCTCTACCTACCTGTACGTATAAGAGCCAAGTCGAGAAGAAGCTCCCATTCCATGCCGCATGTGTACCTAGTCTACATGCACCATCTACCTATTTCGGGCAGAGATAGTCGTTGCTTGACGAGAGGTACATATACTCCTACGGCAAAGGAGGAGCTTGAATGTTTTTTTTTTTCACGTCTGTGTCTATTGCCTTACAGTATATATCTATAGATCCATAGCGACATGACAAGACGTGCAGCGCCACTATAAAGAGAAAACGCCCAATCCAAGCCAGCAACACACATACGCACTCTCTTCCGCCCCAAGACAAGCTCAGCAAAACCTCCGTATCACGAATTGCCATTTGTGAATGGAGACATACTGCAAACAGAGACCGAGCCGTCCTTCTACTAAACCAACATACATGATTTTCTTCATTTAAGTGTCTATCTCCCTTCCCTTGTTCGGCCACTTTATGAGGTGCGAACACGTGATTAGGATCACCTGCGTGGACCCAGCCGGGAGCAGAGCTACGTAGGTCTACATACAAGCTTGTAGTTGCCTTAGCGTGTGCGGCTCTCACGCACATAGTAGGTATAATCTCCTGAAAAAAGAAGAAGAAGAAGAAGAAGAAGAAGAAAGAAAGAAAGAAAGAAAAACACGAAGCTGTCACAACACACGATCACCAGAAAACATTTGTCTTTTGTATTGTTCTTTGTACTTCATATTAGTTGCTCGATCTCACATACTACCCTAACCCTAGTAATCTCCTATTTGTGAAGTCTTGTTGCTAGGTAGCGTTTCTCTTTTTTTTTATAGCTAAGCACGTCTTCTACTACTTAACTGAGTGTATCCTTCTCCCGAGCAGTGGGCGATGCTCAGCACTCTCCGTACCTCAAAAAGGCACAGCTTCGGTGCCTCCAGGACTACTGTACACGGTTGTGGGAAAAATGGAAATGGTATCACTGACGAAATCAACGGGATATGAACCTTGCCCCTCCCTCCCCCCTCCCAACAATGTGACCAACGCCGCCTATCCAGCCCGCCGTGAAAACCAGAGGCTTATAGCCACATCCAAATTTTGCAGTATCTCCTTATGACCACCGTACTGGATGTTGCTCCAGTCCATTGCTGGCCAGTGTTGGCAACCTAGGCACCAATCTGTGAAAGACCCTTTTCATGCTGTGATAAAGTACAGTAACAAAACTTGACAAACAGATCGACGTGTTTGAATTGATGTAGTGTTGCTGTAGGGGTTCTCCACTTGGATTTTTATGTCGTGGCCAGGTGCTCCTAAATCAGTCCCAATCAATCCTGTCGTGTCTTTCCCGTATATTCCATGGTTAACCTGGCTTTGGATGTTTCTTATTGATGGTTAATTGTCGTGTGACCGAATTAGCCTTCGGTGGCTATCGATGTTTGGTTGATGCAGGTCTATTCGTGTACCTCGCCTTCGTCATCAGAACTAAGGCGTTGCCGTTTCTCCTCTCGGGTTTCAGATATTACTGAATCATCTCCTTTCCGCTTTGACGGCGATGACATGCTCTCGCCGTTAGTGCCGGCGTGAATAGTCAAGTTATTTGCAGCTTCTTTCAGCGCAGCGTCGGAATCACCCGGAGCAGCTTGAGACGCCAAAACAGCTGCAGCTGTGCTATTCTCGCGTTGAACGGTGTCTTCGTCTATGCTGTTTACTCCTCCTGTCTTGGGGCTCTGTGCACTGCCATCTGTTCCGGGTGAAGCGTCGTTACTCGAGCTAGCCCCATCGCTTCTTCGCCTTGTGTTTTCTAAACTGAAATTAGGCGAACCATTATAAGGGTTCTCCGTCTTGCGAAGTGGGTTCTCTGTGTAGAACTCTTTAAGCACCTCGATCGCCTTGCAACAGTGGTTTTCATTGGCGCCCAGAGCCTTCCACCACGGCTCACCGTTCTGGTCATCTATAGGGTCCGCAGTAAATGTGCTTGCGAAGAATATGGAAGCGATGGCAATATCGCGTGCTTCCATCAAGAGAGGCAGTACGGTTAGGCATGAATCATTGCAGAACGCCCAAGCTGCATGTCGCAGATTTTTGTTATGTATGATGCCGACTTGACCGAGAATCTCGTATAGCTTGTAGTGCGGATTGTCAATCATGACGTCGAAGGTGAGGCACTCGAGCATGACTTCTTCGTACATGAGGATGCTGTCACGCCATCGCCAATATTCCTTGGCTTGTTCATCGACAATGAGCTTAGGATCTTTCTGGGCAACCTTAGCTACCGCGATAATGATATCTTTTGTTTTCCGACAGTTTTCCTCGGTCTTGTTTGCTAGGAAGAGGGATGTGGCAGCAATATTCTAGATCAAAATCAACCGTTAGAGAAAGTTTTCAGGATTGAGAAGCAGACGTTATCGTTCTGAAAGGGAGCAAAGATACGCAACAACTCGTATCTCCAGTTGCAGGCCCAGAAAGGGAAAAAAAATCATCAGAAGAGAACAGGTGTTTCGGATTAAGACGCACATAATGATGTATCCCTTGCTTCTCCTCAACCATACTGCGTCTCATATAGAATCGATGAAAGAAGACACCGGCAACGTATAGGGTGATCTGAGGAAGCTCTAAGAGTATGCCGGCTTGGTAGATAAAGTTTACACCCTTGGCCCGTCTTAACCTCTCCTCGGAAGGCGGGAGCCCGTCTAGAATGCTCGGACTGCTGACGATCTCATCTTGGGTGAAGAACCATTGATTGGCCATGGCGGGAGGCTGTGGCTCGGGTGCTGGAGAAGAGGGCGAAGGGGCGCTTCGTCGCGAGTGGGGTCTGGGGGGCGAGGAGCGGGATGAAAGAGCGGGAGGTGAGGGAACGTGAGGCGGCACGTCACGGCGTCGTGAAGGTGACCTATTGGGGGCGGATTCGGGGCGACCGTTGCCGGTAGTTACAATAGGCGGCTGATAAACCTCACGAGGCAGAGGCCTGTATCGATCAATACTTGCCATCGCGTGGGCCAAGGCCAAGTGGATATTGGGGAGAATAGCGCGTGCTAGAGGCGCGGCACCAGGGAGGGCTGATTGGCACCGGTGGCGCGCGAGTATGGCTAGGAAGGTACAGTAGGTACCTGCACACGCGACTGCCAAGTATCTCAAGCCTAATTGGGATAGAGCGCCAAAGTACGGACGTAGCGCGTACCGAGATGGAGCAGGTGCAATGATTGCCGGGGTAGGCGGGCGAGTCACTGGCAAGCTGTGAAGGAATGGAGATGGAGATCCATCCGGCAGCGCAATGGGTGGGAATGCCAGAATTGTTTCCGATTTTGGGGTTGGCAAACCGTACTTTGTACTTTAGTGAATTGCCTGCGACCGTGCCGGGCGGAGTGACAAGTGTAAAAGTACAGGTAGGTACCTAGGTACCTTAGGTAGTCGTGATGCGGCTTTTTGATTGGCTACTAGCCATGCACGGCGCTAAGGGAAGACCCGGAGGTACTCATACAGTATGAAGTATGATATATAAAGTACATACTGTACGGCGTACTTAGGTGCCGGTACAAGTAGGTACCTACAAGAACAGACTATACGTACATATACCTAAGTAGGTACAAAGTACGTAGGTTTTCCGTTTTCCGTATTCCATACGGATCCGCACTAACAGCACAGAGAGAGCAAGATTTACGGACGTACAGTTTATATACAATCCATCAACCAACATGCGACTGGCCCGTTTGCTTGTTGACACGACCAAACCCCAAATAGGTGTTATCTACCTACATAAATTACCATGGATCTTCTATACTTTTTCCCCCTCTACTTTTCTACCTGTTGCTTTCATCATTAATGCCCCTTGAAGACGTTCCTAAGAATCCCACTATAGAATCAGGCCTCGCCGCGCCGAACCCGAGTCCGCTGTCCTACCTCGCGTAGCACCCGTATCTCGGCGCATCCCATCCTTGTATGCGTACAATTACTCCAGATCCGTCGAACATGGCTTTCACGATGCATTCTCACTCGGGCCAATTCTGCCCCGGCCATGCCAAAGACCAGCTCGACGACATTGTCAAACATGCCATCAGCTTAGGCTACACGACGATGGGATTGACCGAGCACATGCCACGGACCGAGCTCAGAGACTTATATCCCGAAGAAGTGAGTCAGACTTGAACATGCCTCGCCAGTTCCCACCTAGCTTATAATCAGCGTTAACACCGCAACCCAGCTCGACGACCCCGAGGCGTCGCTCGCAGCCTTAGCGCCGCGTCACACAGCGTATCTCGCCGAGGCGCAACGTCTGCAGGCGCTCTACGCGCCCCAGATCTCGCTCCTCATCGGCTTCGAGGGCGAATGGCTGCGACCAGCCTACCAATCGCTCATCGAAGACCTGGCAGCCAACCCTGTGGTAGACTATTTCATCGGCAGCCTGCACCACGTGAACGGGGTGCCCATCGACTTCGACAAGGAGCACTATGCGCGCGCCATGGCCACCATCGCCGCGCCCGCAAGCGAAGACAGCCAAGCCTCGGCGATTGAAGCTCGTGAGGAGAAGATGTACGAGCGGTATTATGACGAGCAATATGAAATGCTCGTCGCTCTCCGCCCGCGTGTTGTCGGCCACTTCGATCTGATCCGTCTCATGAGCTCCGACCCCGGCCGCGACGTGCGGTGCTGGACCGGCGTGTGGGAGCGCATTGGGCGCAATTTGGCTTTCGTCGCCTCGTATGGCGGCTGGCTCGAGTGCAACAGCAGCGCGCTGCGGAAAGGTTTGGCCGAGCCATATCCATGCCGCGCCATATCGGAGGTAAGGATATATCCAAATGTTGTGCTATATGACTGACCACCGTAGAAATGGCTCTCCCTGCGCGGCAAATTCACCCTGTCGGACGATAGCCACGGCATTGCGCAGCTGGGCACGAATTACGGACGCGCGCTAGATTTCCTGTCCTCTCTCGACGTGACGACGATATGGGTGCTGAAACGAGCCGGGGATCTCAGAGCCGAGAATAAGACAAAAGCAAGCCTGACGGAAATGGCGGTCTCAGTTGACGAGGTTCGCGCCGTTGTTTCAAAGTGGTAATTACGATCTATAGATAGGATACCCGTGATATCATATAGAGAGAGAGAGCCCTGGACGATGAGTTTTTTGATGTCCTACTGTCAACGGAGTCGTCCATCACACAATGTCGCCCCAGCGCCGTACACCGCAGGTTTAGGGAATAGTTCATGCGCTCAATTGGGAGGGCTGACCCCTATTTACCTACCTCATCCATGACTCGAGGTCTTCAGCTTGGCCTGCGTCGAAACAATGCGTCTGTAGCTTAGACGAAAGCCGAGATCTACACCTTCGCCACAATAGGGAATCGGGTTCATTGTACCTTCAGGCGGCGAGGTCGCAGATTTGCTTCAGAGCTTTCTACATCTCCGTCAGGATCGGTTTAGGTAATAAGGTACTGACTGCTTAGAAAACCAAACCTGCACTTCACTCGGCACACTCACTACCCTACTTCCTACTGAGAAGCTCTGAGATAGGTAGGCAATTATGGTATGTGCACCTCTTGCAGGGTCGTTTTAGGTAGTAAGGTACGGATCCGTAGACAATGAGGCTACGGTACGCAAATTGGTTGACTCAACCAGGCCCCCGATATCTTGCGAGCACTTCGCACCTTACTACCTTCCTAAAACGACCCTGCAAGAGATGTACGTCATTGGACTTGAGCCCTGCTCGGACCATTATTATGGTAGGCTTTGTATCTCACTACCTAAACCGACCCTGACGGAGGTGTACGGCGATTGCTGTGGGCGGTCGGTCCGGCGTTGTCGTCGGAAGGCTGGGTGTTTCGTTCGTCTTCGTCAGGCTCTGCCAATACTGGCCATTGCGCGAAATCATGACGACAACCTAGCTCGCTTCACGACTACATAAATCATTTGGGTTACGTCACATCACATCACATGATGTACCCACATACGACTTCATATTATCAGAAGTTCAACGTGCGCCCATCATAAGAAAAAAGCATGCATACAATATAATATGTTGGATCGTCGTGTAGGTCATGAATTTGCCAGCTGTATAGTATGCATTATTATCTCTGGCAATCCTAAATTCCAATCCTTCCGTAGTATGTTGACGGATAATTAATTAACAGTGTTCCCGGAACGCCGACAATTCGTCTAGAAGCCCTCGCTACCCAGAGATGATGGTAAAAGCCCCCCCCTTTTTCCCCAGCTGAATGTAAAAATCCGAGCGCTAAGCTAGCAAATGAGAAGAAATGAAGTTTGGGGAATAAGAGGTAAGAGATGATGATGGGGTGTTTCTAACCGGGAATCGTAAAATGCACCAACGCTCGCTTCAGGGGTATCACAAAACATGCGAACCACATCACTTCACTCCACTTGCTCGGCCCTGTTATCATGGCAGAACAGAAATACTCATACAGCATTTCCCGAAAAGTAATTAGACCATAGATGGGCAAAAGTGTCTAGGAAAGAAAATAAGATAGCCGTAGCACCTGGCCTTTCGGCCAGGTCTTCATCCTGGGTCTGGGTGATACCCCAATTCCACACTTTCAAGCCAAGCCCGGATGGCCCCTCGCAGTACGCTCTCTCTCTGGTGATTGACTAGGTTGGTATTTCGCCTCCCAGCCTGACTCGCTTTCTGGCGCTGGTCTGCCACTTCCTGTACGATACTGCCCAGGGCTGATAGTACGACCGTCTTGCACTCAATGCGGGGAACTTCTCGAAAATCGAGCTTGGCTTCAGGTGCTAACCCTTCGAATTCTGAAGTTTCACTATCACTTCGACATCGACGTTTACTGACTGACCTAGAAGAGGTGGCAGAGTTGCCACGGCTTGGATCATTTGTTTGTGAGATCACCTTCTCTATCGCGTCGATAAGCGACTCGTCCAAGGTGACTAGTTCTTCTTCCTCAAATTTCTCTTCTGTCGGCTGCTCCCACGGTGACAATGCGGGTGTCGCTGTAGAAGAGCTACGGGGATGAATAGAACTACCAGGAGCTTGGTCCGCCAAGACCTTAGGCTTGATTAGGCGACGATAATGAATGCGTTTGATACTGAAGTTCGTTGCGTCTGCTATTATGGCGCTACTCACGTCGACCCACCGCTCCGCGGGCCATTCGTCTGAATTTGGATTCGGATGCACTGCTGGCGTTGGTTCAGTCTTGAGAGACACTCTAATTTGCTCGAGCAAATCTTTCTGCGGGGGGATTGCCTGCAATGTGAAGTCAGGATGATATCTTTGCAGCCACCCGCCAACATTCAGAGACGCATCTCCACCAATAGCCAGCCGCGAGAACTGCTCGAAGCTGTCTAAGCCACTTCCAAAACCGGGAGTAGAGAGGTAGCCGCTACTAGACGGTGAGCTAACGGCGGTCTCAAACGAAGTCAAGTAATCTGGAAATTGTACATCCACGTCAATCACCCCGTCATCGTCATTTATGGATGTCTTGACCGGAGATTCAAAGGCACCGGAAGGGTCTGGAATTCTATTCTGGGGGTCGAATTGTTTAGCGAGCTGCTTTCGCGGAGTATCCGGTTCGTCTTGAGTTGTTGTTTCATTCGCCTTGGAATCGCCATTGATTTCTGCGGACCGAATTACTGTTTGTCCATCCATTTGTGAGGGCTCGTGCTTATTTGCGGGTAGTTCCTTTGTAGGTAGTTCGACAGCACTATCATACGAACCTGGGGTTTCCGGTGTCTGCAAGGGTGAAGCTGCCATGTCCTGCCGTCGGGTATTCCACAGCCCACTAATGACACTACCCCAGCGAGAACTTTGTCGAGAATGGGTGCCAGTACGGTTGGAATGATCCAGATTATCAACGCGCTGAAGTGATCGTTTCAGGTCATCGGCAGCCGCACTACTACGGTGCTCCGATCGAATATGATTCAAACCTCTCTGCTTAGTAGAAAAATGCGCAATAGCCTCATCAGGTACTACAGTGTTCATGGTTGCAGTGCTGCTCTTCCTGGCGTAGAGGTCACTGCCAGCTATAGGAAGGTGCGCAGTCTTGAAGATCTCGGAAAAACGTCGCTCGTGATGCTGGCCATCTATGCTGAGATGTGCCAATTGAGTAGGTATTCCTGTCATTGATCTTGTCGTAGCCTGTGACTGAATACTAAAGCTCCGCGTATGCGATGCTGGTCTTTGGCCTGGACGGCGATTGATTTTTCGCCGCAGTGATTCTTCCTTATTAATTGATACGATGTATGATGGGGGGGAGTTGCCCAAAGCGCCGAAAGAGGTAGATGTAACTGGTCGCTGGGCACGGACTGTTGGTAATTGCTGGTTTGCGGGCAAAAATGCCGACAAAAGGAAGATTAGTCTTCGCGCGGCCATTTTATCATGTGAAATGATCACTGTGCGAGATGGCAGTGAACTGTCTCCTTCGTTCTTAGCTTTCTGTTGTTGATAGTAACGCCGCCTGTACCAGACTGGACTCAGCGCCTGCAGCCAGTCGGTATGTGTTGCCAGGAAACCCGTAAGCAGGTTGAAGAAGAAAAACCCTTGTTCTTTGCTACCTGCCCACTTCGCAACCCATCTAGCTTCTTCTCTCCAGGGTCCCCAACGACCTTGACCTGTCACAACCCTCGTCGCGCAAAGGCCACTTACGATACGGAGTTGTGCGCTTTCGACCTCATTGCTGATTTTCTGGTTTTGCATTAGCGCATTTGGGTGCAATGTGACGAGCTTCGCGTATTGTTTCGGCAGTTTTACTAGTGAGGTATCCGAATTGCGGCGACCTTGCAGGGAAGCTGTCCGGTTGGCTGTACTTGGTACGTTCGGCGGATGCGGATCGGGAGCAGAAGCTTCAACTTGTTTAAGCATTGGGTAGAGGGTACTGGCTACGACTGACTGAAGGTGTGTGAGTGTCCTCATGACGATGTCCCAGTGCTGGGTTATGAAGTCCATACGATCTTCGGCATCATTACTGTAGGAAGAGTCGAATGACTCTGACCCATACCCAGACCCGATCATGGACCACCCGGCCCGACGGGAAGAGCCAAGAGATGATGGAAATGTATCGGATTCGTTGAATGAACCAGGACCCCGAAGAGTAGATTTAGGTGACATTGTGCCCGAGTACGTCGGATTCGTGCTCATGGTATTCGGAGGGAGAGGAATTACTAGAGCAACAGCATACATCGGTGTCCTCTTGAGAACATGCTTCAGTTTTGTTCGCTTCGAGTTCGAATGATCCGGGGAGCAAGGGAAAGGGAAACATGCACCATCGTCTGATGCGCTTTGAGTCGTTTCTAGATCGTCAGTGGGAAGGCTGACGGGAAACAACCTAGTAACCAGAATCTTCTTTCGATCTGCTAGGCGACCATGGGCAGATACAGAGGGTGGGTGATGTACTGAGTTCGATGTGAATGATTGCGCCAACCTGCTCGACCGTAGGCTTGACCTACCTAAAGACCCTCGTCCATCAGCGGCATAGGAACTAGGTACGACAATGGGACGACTTTCACTCGGTATGACGTGAACTTTGGTGGATGTTCCTTTGTAGGCCATAACTTCGGTGTTCGCAAAGATGCAGCTAGAAAAACTAGCCAGCTCCTCCCGGTACTCTCTAGACGCACGTTGCGACTCCGTTTCGACAAAATGATAGGCACGGGACTGCATAGGACCCCTCGTATCAGCTGCACCCTGTAGAAGCTGAGGGCTCCCAGGTTGTATAGTTTGCGGCCTGGCCATTTGACCAAGACTTCCTTTTCTCGTTGATATAGAGGCTCTTCGCGAGTCCTGTGAGACTGATTGAGACGGGCTCGTAGCCGACGCTAAAGCTGGTCGTTCAGGTGCAGGGCCCGGATGGCTGTCGAACAACAGGGAGGGATTCACGTTACCGAGAGTATCTTGCATGATGATGACGCGAACGTCACGTATGTCAAAATCGACATCTCCATCATAGTCGTATGCACTGGCGTGTGAGCCTGGTAGCAAGGAAGTCGATGCAGGTAAAGGGACGACCTGATCTTCCCGGTAAGAAAGCGCTTGGGCGTCGGGAAACAGTAAACTGCGCGTGTGAATTTCTTCTTGGACCGATTCTGGCGGTAACTTGACACCGGGCGATGCATGTTGAACACACGCGCCTCCAACGGCGCCACTTGTCAGATTGAACAGTCTACCCAACATGTTCTTACTTTTGGGGGCATATAACGATGCTCAAGGCAAAAAGACACCTGGGGCCACAGAATTAATTAAACCCTCAGTAGTGTCTTATGTTACGAAAACACTTCGTTTGATTCATGATCGGGTAGGAAGACATGGAAGGTGATGCGACAAGTGCACAAAATGCGAGACAACGGCGCCTTGGTTGTTTGTGAGCCGCGTACACCGAAGCAATGAAATATCAATGGTCCAAGGTATACAACAACTTAGTTGGCGTGTCGTAATCCAAAGATAGTTGGTTATACGTCCTGTTGCGACAGCGGATGAAGGAACACAGGACTTGAATTAGCTTTTAAGTGGTCAGCATCAATGCGAAATCTGCTATGACGAAGTTCATCGGTGAATAATAAGAGCAAAGGGTTTGATCATGTACGAGGTACATTTGCGTGTGCGAACTAATGTTGACACGACAGGTATAAAATCAGACGTGGCCCATGTCCCGGGAACAACGGGAAGAAACGGTAAGCAAGCACAATATTCACGTCATGTGGATTAGGTAGGAAGTGATAACAGTGGTTGCCAACCGTATATCAGTACACCAAGTACCCTCATTCAGCATGTGCTGGGAATCGTTGGAAAAGCGAGGCTTGAGAAGGCAAACGAGAAGGCAAACAAGAAAGTAAACATACGAGAAAATACCTACTTGATGTACGTGAGAATGCGTAGGCACCCATGCAATACTCGTATAAAATGGTACAACGTAACCCCTTGATTATCGAAAAGTCATGCGTAAGATTATTTTATAGAGTTACAGCTGGGTCAAATGATGCAGCTGTCCGACGAACCGAATGAATCGAGCTGCCTTGTCAAGAAGCAGGAATCCAAACTTTTAGTGAACCGCGAGTGGCCGGCGATTGTCCTTTGAGAGGTGAGAATATGCTGCGAATCATGTGAGTTGGACGGTCGTATGGCTGATAGGGTCCTCGGCCTCGGTCTTTCTCACTAATTTTTCACTAAATTATTCTGATTCCCTTAGGAGGTCTATTTTTTTTTCTCCCTTGTAGTCCGTAGTAGGTACCACGTTTCTTTTCCACGGACGTGTGAAATCCAACAGACAAAAGTTAGGTACTATCGGGTCAGCGTCCCAAGTAATTGGCGATCGAGAGTATAATAACAAGTCACGGCCGATATCTCCGGATTTGTTCCGATATTTGCTTGTTTCCAGGCTACCCGCATAACCAAGTACGACTTGTTGTCTTGACGAGCAGGCGATGGCAGAAGACGTGAGAAAATGAAAAAGGTCGGGAAAGAAGACAGAGTGGCGGATTCGTGGGTGTCCCTATTACCGGGCTAGAATCTTCGCCAGGTTATGATGTTGTGTGCAGCGAATGACAAGCTCAATGGCAGTTATATTGAAGGCACCTTACAGCGTGCTTTTGTCAGCCGCGTGCGAAGGGCCGAATTGGTCAGGATAGGTATCTGCGTTGGGTAATATATAAAAATAAGCCTGGGGGGGGAAGGGATTTTAATAGGTAAGGTTGTCTGGGGGTTCACCTATGATGGGGTCGTGAGGGTAAGGTGTGACCGGGAACGATCAGATCAAATAATAACGAAATAAAAAAGGTATGATGTGATGGGGCCGGCAGGTGGTGGGAGGATTTGATTCCAGTGGATTGGTTTGGATACAGCAGGCGGTCTGTGGAGATGGGGATGGATCATGGATGGGATGTTGATGCAATGTGATAAAAACACCATCCATGTGAATCCCATGCAGAAAAGCAAGCAGAGCAAGCAGAAGCCAAAAAAAAAAGAAAAAAAAAGAAAAAAAAAGAAAAAGAAAAAAAAAGCCAGTTTGCGATCTGTATCTAAGTGTGGAAAGAGCTTCTGGGACTGGCGGTGAACCAAGCTATGCACGCTGTAGGTACGCTAGGTACCTATCTTGATAGGTACCTAGGTAGGTCAGTACCTAGGTCAGTTAGGTACCTACCTAAAGTACTATGTAAAGCCGCCTTACAGTAGGTGGGAAACAAACTACAGGCATTAACCTTACCTATATTCCGTTAAGTACCTAGGTACCTATCCTACCTCCATCCTACCGGTACCTACCTATATTATGTAATTAGCCATGAGGTACCTAACGTACGTATTCTGGACGGGGTACGGATTAGGTACCATGTGAATAGTTACCTACCCTACTTACGGGCGTGCCATATCAATTCACCACTTGGCAGAGTTCTCACTACCTAGCGTAGTGATGATAATACCGTAAGACTTGTCAATGTTAAATATACACTCTGATTACTTACAATTGTACGGAATGCTGCGTACGGAGCCGTATTGTTATGTAGTTGTTGTAATGAGTTTCCAAGTATACACTAAGTAGTTACAGAGTGAGAAGAGTCCTAAGGCAATTCCACGATAAGGCATCAATGCTTCTGACTTAATTGCTCGTTAACTAATATTCACCTCTGCCACCCAACGAACACAAACACGATGCCAGTTCCGGGTCCTCCCGCGAATTGTAGTTACGAGAATTCCGCAACATTTACAGTACTGTAGAGCCGGTCCTTTCTCGAGTTGTCTACGTAGAAGTTAGGAGCAAAGACTCGGCAGTGTTGTGTTGCTGAAATCATCTCCCACGAATACAATTTCCGTACTACTACGTTCGTAATTGACCATGGATTTTTCCTACCTCTCATACAGTTCCTAGGTATGTAGAACGACTTCCGTGTTTATATTACGTACATCATTTTACACCACGTACGGACGTACCTAATTCACTTCTTATTCCTTCCTCTACGTACGTATAGGTACCTAGTAGTCACTACCTCATTTCCTACTACTTACATTAAGTACCTTAACGAAGCATGACTCCTTTCCCAGCGTCTATCCTCCTGCAACGACCTTGCCGAGACCCTTCATTCTAGACTCCTCACGCAATTCTAGTGTATCTAGTGTAGTGTAGTTCGAACCTTTTCGCGGTCGTGAATGGCCAGACACTGCCAACACACATACATGCACGCTCTCCACCCATGTCCGATGGATTCGAACTTGCATTTACATATGATGAGTCTCAAGCCAAGTCTCAAGCCAAGGCCGATACCGCGTGACCAATAGTTAATAACTGTTGAGCACATCCATTATTACTCGGACCTTGATACTGAAGAATAAAAGAAGCGTTGAGGCGCTCAGATGAATCTCGTGATTCTTTTTAACTCTCTTGGCATCCCACCGGGCTGTTTAAGTTCATAATTAGCACTCGGTCCGCTCGTTGTCAAAAGCAATGTCCGTAGCGGTCCGCGGCACATGAATGCAGGTTGGGTAGGTAGTACCTATTTCACGGAATACCGATGTAATAACAGTGTATAAACCCTGTTATAGTTTCGGACCTTGCCATGGCGCAGGTGTAGGTAAAATCGTAGGTAATACGTACCTAGTTCTCGGCCAACATGGGTCATGAACCAGGCGTTTACATGCCTACTTAGGTATGACACCACCACACTAAGCAGGTAATAGACCTCGGTTACCCGGCGAACCCGATGCTTTCAAAGCATGACAAAAGAGGGGAAACAAGAAAAATAAACATAACAGACGAAGGAGGAGGGAGAGCAAAGACGCCTGGCTTTTCAATTGAGTTGCTTCAGTTCTTATTGGTCACCACGGAGTCTAAATAATAACGCACATGTGTGGAGTTCGGAGCTGCATTGCATTTATGTACGGACTACCTACCTAGTGTATTCGATCTGGCTCCTCTCTCGAGATCAACCTTGATTACTGTAGATAGATGTACCTACCTACCTACCTACTTCGTACGTATACCTAGATATGGTCGCATTACTAGTTCAGTCAGAGTATAGGTATTACCTAGGTAACAAACACCTTTTGCTTCATCATCACTCCCCAGCCAGTTGATCCAGACCCTTTACGCAGTAGGTAATTTATCTCCCTGGCTGTTCGAACTTCGAAGCCAACAATTCGATCACTACCTAACAGGCAATGAAGCAACTGTCAACTTGCGGGTAGTCGCTTGGCCCTCGTAAGAAATAAGCTGGTGATAAAAGTCCAATCGAGTCTCCTTTCTGTTAGCGTGGGGCCAGTGAGTGACGCAAGTCGTTGTTCTTCGAACGGTTCAAGGAGACACAGTTTCCGTCGGGGTTCAACTCGGCGCTTTTCTTTTTCCCAAGACGCACACGTCGTCATTGGCTTACAGGACCAATGTGGCACATTTTCGGGGGGGGGGGGGGGGGGGGGGGGGGGGGGACCAGATTTTTGGAGGCCTACTACCTATGTAGTGTACCTAGTCTACCTACCACCCAGACTAGGTACCTAATACGCCCGACATGCCAGTGCTACCACGATGGCGTACAGTATTGATCGCGTAACGGGCGTGCGCATGAAATTGCTACCTAGTGTAGGTATAAGGCATGCCTACCCACCTCGGTAGGCACCTAGCGTCGAGGAAAGCTCACGATAGCTCGATTTGCAGCTGAAGTGAGGTCAGACTATATCTGAGCCTATGGACCGGGCGAGGCTGGCTGGCTAGCATTAAATTCGGTCGCGGTTAAGCCTGACAGATAGGTAGTTATGTGCCAGGCATTGCGACACGAGATTTTCTTTTCGCCCAATGGCGACGAAGGGAAGCTAAGCAATGAGTAGGTATTGGTGGATGACCGAGGGCGATTCACTTACATAGTACAACTCAGGTTAGACCTGGCCTCCGAGACATCGTCGGGCGGAGGTCTGACGTGGCAAAATACCTAGCAGCATACACCTCGCAGTTGATCCAAGTAGGTATTCCCCTCGGCATCGAAGAGGGGACGGGCCTCTTGTTGAAGTCTGTGATGAGATCGCGGAGACATCACAGACGTCATAGACCCAGTATCTGCACCAATTTGTCACAAGCTGCGCCTGAGTTTGAGTCAAACACTCCTTACGTAGTATAGTAGATTAGTTAAGGTTGTGTTGAGATACCTATGCGCCGTCTCAGTAGCCAGAATGATTTCTCTCCCAAACACCGGGCATTACTGCGGCGACACCCTGGTGCCTTCTACTGCTAAGTTCAGCTTGATTCTAGAGCTGTAGATTAGCATCTGCTTCTTGAAAGTTTGTAGATCGCAATTATAGTGAAATCATTGCATATTCCCCTACCTGACTTTAGATATAAGGAGTAAGTTGATAATGATCTTGATTGGTCGGACTGACTGACGTTTACGAGCCAGTGATATATCGACGGCACATTGTTTTCATTCACATCACGTAAGGAGCTGAAAACAATTAGATATGCTGCATCTAGATAGGTGTGTTATCCCAGCGTCAGAATGCAAAGTCGTGAGACAGGTCACATTTTAAGCCGGGGCTTCGTTCAGAAAGAAATCTCCGAAGCATCAATGCGAAAGCACCGCGAGAAGCTCGATCGGAAAGCTCAGGACGAAGAGCGTCGACAAGCTCAAGGTTGTGAACACCGCCTGCAATATTGAGGGGCTGAACAGGAAAGACCATGACTTTTCCGATTTCCTCCCCAACCTGCAGCTCATGCGCCAACACAATCTCTGTTCAATAGGGGTCCTATCATGTCCGACATGGTGCCGCTTTCAATGGCGTTGCATAACTGCATAAGCGCCTGAAACGTCTGTACCGGAGAACAGGGAAAAATCATTATTATGGTGGTGCGGCGCCTCGATGTCTAAGTTCTTTACGAAGCATTTGGTTTTGAGATTTTTCCCGGGCATGGGCCCGTGATGGCACAAATTCAGTGATGGTTTCCTGTTTATGTAAGATGGGAAAACTCACAGTGAAGCCCTCCTCGCCCATTGTCTCATCGAACGTGAAGACGTCATCTTCTCCACGCACGCACGGGACTTTGGCAACGCTTCTGATCTTCCAATCGTCGAAGTGACGCCCATAACCGCGAGGGGGAGGCAAAGGAATCTACGGCCTTTTTTGGTCAGCTATCAGTGTGACGGAGCTAAAAGGTTAGCCGTAGGACCATTCACTGGAACTGCGCTATTTATATACTCTGTGATAGGTATACTACCTACCTATATAAATGCTCCGTGACAACCAGTGTCGGGCGAAGGTGCGGCAAGACGGGCGACTAAAGAAGATAGCGCCAAGACTTACGGACGTACCTACATGTCCTTCTCCCCAGATCCCGGGCGTAATGACGAGATGGGGGCGCTCGCACTTCTCTCCCGTCTCGTCCACGGGCTCGGGGCGTTCGCTATGAAATTCCGCGCCCTCGAGATACTAGCAACCCGGAACTCGGTGATGTCTTATTGTACCAAGCTAAATGACTATGTCAAAAGTATCGAGTTAGTTATCTGTTCGATGTAAGTGTCGTATCCTCGGGATATACCAAGGGCCATAACCTCTGGTCGTCACTAGGCTCACGATGGGCACAAAGGAAGACTGAGATCTAGACCTGAATCTGATGATGATCAAGCCAAGAGGAAGGTTTCTACCATACACGAAGGCAATGGCTATACTGGCTTCATCACGTGGATGATCAGCTGACCTGGATGGTCTTGTCTCCACCTTGGGATCATCCTTCGATGACACCTAGATATCCTTCCCCAGTGGATACTACGGTAGGAGTGTGTCTGAGTAATGTCGAGCAGCTCAACATTTGAGAGAAATTATTCTTAATATATACGTTGGGACTGGTTGTAAGAGGGTTCTGAGATATTGGTACCGGCGACTCGAATATTACCAAGGGACTTCGTCGAAGTGTTTAACGCCGCATGCTAATCTTAATAACATCAACGAAGCAACATAGAGATTAACAGTGAGTAACTTCATATGTTACGTCTTCTGGCGCCCATGGAATACTTTCATGACGATATTGATGGCGGAGGAAGTCCCTAGAATCTCAGAGGGGGAATATCATTCGGCTCAATGTCGATTTTACCAGGCAGTCCTACGAAGCAGCCGTGCAGGTACATATTGAACAGCGCCGATACAGCTGGTGGCCAATAACAAGGACTACTAAGGCGTTGCTTGGAGAGATTCACTAATTTCTTTGCTTATGCTGTACAATTCTCAATGGTGGAAGAGGCCATAAAAGAGTATTATATATGTTCTAGATAGGGTATCGTTCATGTGCTTCTCCGCCGTATGCAATATCTAAATTCGAAAACGCTGTTATGCATAGGTGAAAGTACGCCTAGAAGGTGAAGGGCGAAAGAGGTATCCATTAGTCTCTGTCGGGAAGATAGACTGCATAGGTATTACTCTCCCGGGTAGTCTTGGAACCCAGCAGTCGGGCCGTCGCGGTTGATGAGCCATGGAAATCGCTCCGGCTCCTTTAGTAACATGCCGGGAATATCCTTATTGTTCTCCATCCTTTCGTATGTCTGGCCTTCGCGATCCCACAGATCAAGGCCATTCCGTACCCGGTCAGCGATGCGATTGCGGTCGCGGAAGACATCGTGATTCATCCAAACATGCGAGAAGGACGCCATTTTGGTCAATACCTCCTCGACCGTGGAGAAGCAAGACGAGCAGTGCCAGCCAGCGCTCCAGAAATTGGCTTTCTCCAGTTTTATGAGGGGCTGTAACCCGCCATCCGAATTGCGCAGATTCACCGGCAAGATTGTCCTCCAGCCCTGGTAATAGGTGGCCTGGGGATGAGCCCACTGCGATCCCTTGTGCATATACTGAAAGCTGTAGTAGTAGAAGTGGGTGCGTAGGGTGAGGCGCCTGGGAAAGGTGCATGCTTTAAGTACGACTATCGCCTCGGGACGCACCAGCTCATCGACATCGGCAACGATGATGACATCGCCATAGACGGGCGCCTGTGCACCCGTCAACCGCGGTAGTACTTGATCGTACATAGCATTTCTCTGCAAATCCTCCCAAGCCCAGGCGGGATTGGCTCGGTCCGAATGGAAGCCATCGGGGATCTCGAGTTGGTGATAGATAATCTTGTCATGATAGGCCGCGAAGCGATCCATGTTTTTCTTGATGATTAAGGGTTTGTCAAGGTTTGTAAAGGTCTTGCTGGATTCCACGATGACGAAATAGTCAACATAGTCGTAGGTGCTGTTCAGTCGAATTTCGAGCCAATCCAGCTCGGTGTTGATCATAATCAGGTCATAGACCTTCCTGTCTCCGGCATTTTTGAAGGGTTGCCACCCATGTTGGCGACATATATTCTGGGTCACAACAGGATTAGCCACATCAACGTCGCTTGGATCGAAGCGGGAAAGGTGATGGACAGAGGTGTCAGTCCAGTTCGGATTAAGCCACAAGAGAAACAACACCAGGCCGAATAGAAAGGCCAAGCGAGTGTATCTTCGTAACGACATTGACTAATTATATCTGTGTGTGTATCTGACGTTGTTCCTTGACGCCGGACCAAGATTTCCCCCGTATTGCACCCCAAACTTAGAGAGCCAACAGAATTCTTTCTAGGTATGGACGCATGTGCCTTTTAGGTGAGAGCAGCTGAACGGGTACCTAGTAGATATGAGATCCAAATCCAAGTGCCAATCCTTTGACACATCCAGTACACAGCGTGCTATGGGCCGATGCTGCAGTGCTACTCACGATGCGACAGTGACGACAGAGACAATGAGAATCGAGCTGGCAGTTGGTACCTAATTGAGGTATTGTCCTTACCCCTTTGAAGTTGACAATTTATGAATGGCGTAGCTAGGTAACTCAGTGTGGCTGGAATGGGTGGCTAGAGAAGAGAACGGCGTGTTCTGTACGGACGTACGGAGTATTGGCTACGCCCTGCTCGGCCACCTCACCCAGGAGGTACCTAGGTAGTTAGTACCAACTCGCAACTCGCAGCCAGTACGGGCGTAGGTAGGTAGTAAATAGTGGCGGAGTGGGGGTTGGGAAGGTTCCAAAATGTGGGTTGGCCGATCAGAGAGTAGGTAGTGTACTTGATTAGGACTTACCTAAGCGCTTGGGTCGAGTGGCTAACAAAAGATTCATCTCCTGGTATGATCTGGCGTGCCTGACGGCCTGTCGCGCACTCGTCACTCCCTTTGACTGCTGCCTAGAATTACATTACATATCTAACCTATTCCGTACCTCTTAAAGACCTACGGACGTAATCCGTACATTGCTGTTGATATCAGTCATCTTCGCAATTGCGCTACAGGGAGATACCTACTAGGTTCACTAGTGGACGCAATAGGTAGGTCGGTACGTCCGTAGATAAAGTACCTATCGGTGGTGAAATGAATACTATAGGTACCTAAGGTACTGCGAAACAAGTGCAATTACGATGGAAAAGAGGAATTCCCTGCTTTTACGTCCGTACCTCTCAAGCATGTCGATTTAATGACAATTAAGGTACCTACAGTGAGTCCCAGGTCTCATGGACTACCTAGGTATTTTTTCGAACACCTAGAGTGCCGCCCCGGCCGATCAAGGCCGCACCACCGGGGGTCCACTAGGCGGCCGGGCAAGCAGACCATCGTGACAACCGCGCCGTTTAGCGTCAATACCTATACCTAGCACAAGATCAAGACAGTGTATGATACGCAGTCCCTTTGGGTATGTACTATAGGAGCCCGCTCTTACACACTATAGAAAACCCCTGCAACGATCGCTGCAAATAAAGACAGAAAGTACTAAGTACGAAGTATTTACCTGGTCCGGCTTTTCTTCGGACAGAGACAACGCTCCACGAATGGAGCATTGTAGGTACACTACGAAGTACCTACCTACCTACCTAGGTAGTGTAAGTACCTAGGTCCAGATGTGGCGCATATCCTGAATGTAGTGGCAATATGTGGCGGTGCGTTCTTTTACCCATCGTAATTTCCCGATCAGCTAGGTAGGTAGGCACCTTAAGGTACCTACGTACGAAGTACCTACACTAGGAACTACAGTTAGGTAGCTACACACACACTTGGTAGGCAGAGCAATAATTCGGGCAATTACCTATCTGACTGAGAATTCATATATGTAGACGTTTTAAAATGTAGACGGGTAGGTACTTTTGTAGTTGGCAAGCACGATGGAAAAGTGCGTACCTATCCTTACCTACTACCCATGATATTTCCATGGAGCAGCCCAGGTCTCTTCCTCCATCTGGAAGACAACCAACATTCTTCCGCTCAATTGATAGATGTCAATATCGTACGCTACCTATACGGACTACCTGTTCGTACAATACCTCCACGTCACTAACTGTCCTAGGTACGCTTAGAAGACAGGGTAGGTAGGTACTTATCGTGCAGCCACATCTGGTACCTGCAGAGACTACCTAACCTAGGTAGGTACTTAACGCGTGACTTCGCGTACTTCGCGTCACTAAATTGAACTGAGTCAGGAAAGTGACGCGCTGATCAATTTTAAGACTACACAATAGCCAGTGCCAGTGATTTCATCACTTCTTCCCTATCACTCGCATCAGTACCCCATTCCAGTCCATCACCCAATTGGAACTCTGAAACTCTGCTCTAATCACTCGTCTATCTATATCGGTTATACCAATTGGTATAACTCCCTTGCCTCTGGCAATGGCGTCTGCCGCATCTTCAGAATCTGAACTTCAGGCGTCCTCCTCACAGTGCTCTAGCGTAGCTACCAGTCCTTCTTCGTCACCTCCTCCTGCGAAGGAGCTTGCGAACATGACGATATCCAATTTCACCGAGCAGCAATTGCTGAATGAAGAGAAAAAGGCTCGCGCGGAAAACACTAGAGCCGAAGTAAGAAGACTTTCCGCTAGAAAGAGCAAGAAAGTAGTGTTGTCGCCACAAGAGAAAGCTCGGAAAGCTAAGGAACTCGACGAGCTGCTGCGCAAAAGCAAGGTTTTCAGTGATATATTGACTCAAAAGACCAAGGCACTTGGCCGAGTTGGTCGTGATTTTGATAACCAGGCTCTGGCAGATGCTGGGTTGGAGCTTAAGAGACAACCTAAGATAATGTCGGGCGGTACCATGCGTGATTACCAGTTAGAAGGTCTAACTTGGATGTATGAGATTTGTCTCCAGGGCATGTCCGGCATCCTGGCTGACGAGATGGGTCTTGGTTAGTCTGCATTGACCCTGCCAACCAATTAACCCCACGCTAATGGGAGTCAGGCAAGACGATACAAGTCATCTCTTTAGTTGCCCTCTTGCGGGAACAAGAAGAGTACTTCGGTCCTCATCTTGTCATCGCTCCACTAAGTACGCTTTCAAACTGGCAAGATGAGTTCCAAAAGTGGACACCCTCCATCCCATTCATTCTGTACCACGGGACCATTGAGGAGCGTCAACAGATTTTTCGAAATATAATCGCGAAACACTATCAAAAAGGGAAGCCAACGGTGAAATTTCCTGTTGTCTGTACATCGTATGAAATGGTTTTGAGAGACCACTCAGCCCTTTCTAAGATTGATTGGGCGTTCATCGTTGTGGTACGTAATTATTTAGTTCGTAGATTTTCAAAGGCTAATGAAATATCAGGATGAAGGGCATCGAATGAAGAACGCAGACGCGAAGCTTTTCAGAGAGCTACAGCAGTTCAAGTCAGCTACCCGTCTGCTTATCACAGGAACTCCATTACAAAATAATCTCAAGGAACTCTGGTCGCTACTCCATTTTCTCATGCCAGATACATTTCTTGATTGGGAGGCATTCGAGGTGTGGTTTGACTTTAGTGACTTGCAGGATGAGGAAAAAGCCGCCCAGTTCATTGAAGATAAGGAAAGCCAGACCCTCGTATCTAAAATACACAAGGTCCTGCAACCGTTGCTTCTGCGACGCATCAAAGCAGATGTTGCTGCTTACTTGCCCAAAAAACGCGAGTATGTGCTTTACGCACCTATGACGAAAGAACAGACGGATCTTTACAATATCATCAACGATAAGAATGTTGATACCAGAAGCTTCCTTGAGAACAAAGTCGTAGAACGCTTGACAGGAGCTAAGAATAGTCCTGCTAGTTCGAGACAGTCGAGTCGGCTGTCATCACGGGCGGCTAGTTGCCATCCTACGGAGTCCACCTCTTCTCCAGCAAGGGATGCTTTCTCGGTGATGATGAGGCGCGAAAAGAACACGCCGCTGAAAAATTCGAAGAGGAAAGCCTCTCCTGACAACGAAGCGTTTAAGAAGAAGGCAGCTAAATTGAGCCGCCGAGCGACAACATCAACCCCAACAAGGCTCCGAAACTGTCGCCGAAGGAACCACGTATCTTATAACGCATCGGAGAATGTTGACGAAGACATGCTTGATGACGACGCTTTTGAGGAGATGCTTGCTAAGGAACTTGAGAAAAATCAAGAAGCAGAAGAGGACCTCCGTGATCCAGCAGAGATCGAGCGAGCTCAAACACTTGAAATAGCCAGTATGTGACTAGAGCGGAAAAACCGTGCCACCAGTCATACTAATCAATCACAGAGCTCCAGATAGCCGAGAAAAAGTTGGGCAACCCCGTTATGCAGTTACGGCTCGTTTGTAACTCTCCACACAATTTCTATAATCCTTGGACGTACGATGACAACGAACCAATCGATGAAACCATCGTTACAGTTTCGGGGAAAATGCTGTTACTTGATCGATTACTACCTGCGTTGTTCCAACGCGGTCACAAGGTATTAATTTTCTCGCAGTTCAAAACTCAGCTAGACATATTGCATGACTACTGTTTCGAGTTGCGCGGATGGAACGTTTGTCGCATCGACGGTAGCGTGTCACAGGATGAAAGAAGACAACAGATCCAGAACTTCAACGAAAGCTCTGAGTATAAGGTTTTCCTTCTGTCAACTAGAGCAGGTGGTCAAGGTATCAACCTCGCGAGTGCAGACACAGTCATTCTGTTTGATTCGTGAGTTAAAATTCTGATTCCTGTCTATAGAAAAACATTTACTAACACGACATGTAGTGACTGGAATCCCCAACAGGATCTCCAGGCTCAGGACCGTTGCCACCGTATCGGGCAGACACGCCCGGTCATTATCTACCGCTTGGCCACCAAAGGGACGGTAGAAGAGGAGCTTCTCTTAAGTGCTGATGCCAAGCGTCGCCTAGAGAAGCTTGTGATCAAGAAGGGTGGTTTCAAAAATATGAGCCAGAAGCTAGATGGGAGCGACCACATTGATAAGGAGGCATTGAAAGCCCTCCTTCTCAAGGATGGCGAGCTTTATCAGCATAGTGGTGGTGACAGGATCCTCAGCGATGAGGATATCGAGATATTGTGTGATCGGTACGATTTCGCTGTACTGTCGTTGCGCGAAAGACTTGCTGACACTTCTTCTAGGAGCGACGCTGCATTTGATAGAGCTGCGGCCGGAGCTGGCAACACCGCCGGCTTTACAGTTGTCGAGACTGGCACCGATGGCATCACGAAAGTGTCCCGGTAATTGATCAACTTCAAGGTATAGGAACGCCATGAGAGAGAAACGCCAGCACCAAGCTATAGATATCATGCTTAAGATTACTACCTACAAAATCTATTCACCATCATAATTGCCGTCTGAGAGTTCGTCTGTCAGGGCTTCTGCTTATTGCTTTTGGACAGAGTTTACAGGGGGGGGGTGAAGCTATGGGGAGTCATGAGAACACTGCTTGCGGTCATGGAATATCGCAAGTACATTTCTATCAATTGGGCTTTTCGCCGCTCTTCCATCTAGTCGTGGCTTAATTATCTAGATAGTCAACTTACATATTACATGTGCTGAGGCGGACAGATGTCTCAGATACGCTAGGTTTGCCTGATATCTGAACAACCATACGTATAGTTATAGTAACTCATCACGAGTTTGACTTACAATGAAGCAGACGAGAAACACAAGAGGTGTAGGGATGAAACAGGCACAATGTCATGATGACAACGCGTCGTCGGACTTCTAGAAAAATGGATATAATAATTGCCTTTCCCCCTTTCACGTCTCCTTTTGTCATTTTGCTTTTCTTTAGCATTGAGAACGAAGAATCTCTCGACGAATCTGACTAATCAGTCCACAGACAAAGAAAACATATATCATGGATCATACGCCACCAATAACGATGCAGGTAATAGCCCTGCTCATTCTCTTAACAGCGTTAGAACGAACAATCGAGATCCGCGCCCCGTTCCCTACTATCCTCTTCTTGATCCTCATTTCTCGGTACGTGCCTCTCCGGTTCTTCGTCTTCTTGTTCCATTTATGCCACTTCGCCGCTCGGCGCCCCGTCTATGCGAGCAAGGAGGTGGCCAAACTAGTCACGGAGATCTTCTTTCGCGATGGAGCCGTGGATTCGCCTTTCCCATTGTGGGTGGTGCAGTTCTGGCGGGGTTTCCTGTCGGGTTTGGTCCGGGGGTTTGCTGATATTGTGCCTTCCCATGTACGGCTAGGACCACTGTTGTGGATGATCAAAGACAAGGACACAGATGTTGGGAGAGACAACGGGTGGCTTCGGCGGGAACTGGCGTATTGGGCCCCGTGGGTGAAGCCTGTGCTGCTGTTCCTGGCGCTCTACCTGCTTGTTGCCAGTGTTGTGGACTTCGATCATTGGCCTGAGAACTGCCTTGAATGCGAGACTGTGATTCGTGGCCTTGATGGGTTTGGGAGGATGCCTTGGACTGCCCGGGTCCTTACTGATGGGTCGATGGTGAAGATTTATCATCCAAGGTGAGTGTAGAAAGATCATTGGTGAGTGGTAGAATAAGCGAACGGGACAGCAACATGTTGCGCCGATCTTTCTAGGTAGATTCTATTCGTAACTTCGTATGGGGGGGTATAATAGTGTAAAACGCCGAGAAATAAAGACTTCGACTCTTTGTCTCCTGCTCAGACTTTCTCTCCCAAAGAACGCCAATATGGTTCAGATATATGCGCTCAAACCTCAGGTCTCGTACCATATGATATAAAAAAACCAATGACTCCAATGCCATATTTCCATCCCACGAGACAAATTTTTTTTTGGATCCCAGTATTTCTTCCCAATCACAACTCCATCTCATCATCACTCCCATCTCCTCCACCCACCCCACGCTCCAACTCCTCCTCGCGCCTCGCAGCCTCAACACTAGCACCAATCTTCCGCACCCCATCCACAACACCAAGCACAAACCCGCGACTTTCAGCTAACTCCATGGCGCCTACACCACGCAGATTCAACACACCACCCCCACCCTCCAGATACCGCGTGCTAGCTCGCATCTTAGCAGCCCGCACCTCCTGCAGATCGCGCAACAGAGCCCGCACCTCCGGCGCACCAGGAACGTCATCGGAAGCATGCGCAAGGAGCGTCTCGGCGATCTCCAGCCAATGGTACGGCAGATACCCGGCGGGTGCGTCGCGCGTGCAGCTGGGCAGGAAAGGCGGCGCGAGGACGAGTTTCTCGTCGCCGAACGGTCGGGCGACGCCGTGGCCGTCGGAGCGCATGGGCGGTGGCGGTGGCGGGCTGAAGGCTTCGGGGTCGATGTTTGTTTCGTGGTTGTTTATTTCTTGGAGGGAGGGTGCGAGGAGCCAGGGTGGTGGTACGATGTTGGCGCGGCGCTGCTTTTTCAGGAGGAGGGCTAGCCAGAGGGGGACTTCTGCGCGGCGAGGAGGGCGGAGGGGAGGTGTTTTCCCCTTGGGTTGGGTTAGTGATTTGATGAGTCCTTCGCGTGCGAGAGAGAAAGAGATGTCGTACACTGAGTAAAGGGATTGATTCTAGTTTTTGGCGCGGAACGATGGTCACCATTTCCATTTCGCAGAGGAAGGCGACCTCTGTTGGCACCAGGCCCGATGGGAGTGGGAGGGCCATTTTGGTGTGTTGAGTTGTTTGGTGGTGGGAATGAAGGAGGGTGAAGTGAGGTCGGTATGGTCAAATATAGTGCCGAATAGGGATCCGTAGGTAGACGCGCTTTGAGAGCGCGACGTGGGGTTAAGGTAAAAAAAGCACTACTACCTACCTATGGCGGGGCTTCAGGGGAACTTTTCCAGTCGCTTTCTCCCTCGTCACTCGTCAACCATGGTCGAGTCGTCGACCTTTCAATCCCTCCTTAAAGCAGTTTCACAAGTACGGAATACTTCGTATGCAATTACTAAATTTAGGACACTACACACACATTATGTAATTACGATAGGTCAAATGCAAATGAGTTAAGCTCATGTTCTTCCTTACGTTTGGGCGTCTCTTGACGTCATTGTTTTCTTTTTATCTGTGCTGCCATTCAACCCCTCTCATAAGTAACCTTCCGTGATCTCTCCGTTCCTTCAACAATATTAATTTCATACATTCCCTCCGTTGCTGAAGCATTGAGAAGCACTGAGTTCCCTCTTTCGTTGTATCTTGCAAGTTTTCCTGAAGAATTGTCGCGCACCAGTACCGGCAGCTCTTGAAAGTTTTTGATCTTTTTTTTTTGATCTCTTTGGAAGCCATGGCGGAACAAGCTCATTCGCATAAGTTGGCCTCCGGATATGTAAGTTGTGATATGCTGCTCTCTGACTGTGATTCGTGTGAGATGAATGGTTGACCTTTTTATACTGCAGACTATGCCGCTCGTCGGCTTTGGTATCTGGAAAGTGCCTCGAGAGACATGTGCTGATCAAGGTATGTTGTTCTCGTCCATCCCAGCTTTCACAATCATATGAAGTCGAGAGCGGGCCGTCCAGATCTGTACTTTGAGATAATGGGTTGATTCTCACACAATGGCAGTGTATAACGCCATCAAGCTTGGGTATCGCTACATAGATGGCGCATGGGACTATCAAAACAGTGCTGAGGCCGGCCAGGGCGTGCGTCGAGCAATTGATGAGGGCATTGTGAAGCGCGAGGACTTGTTCATCACCTCGAAATTGTGGAACAATTACCACAAGCGGGAGCACGCCTTCGAGATGGCCAAGCTTGAGCTCGAGGCCTGGGGTATCGATTATTTCGACCTGTTCCTAATCCACTTCCCCATCGCCCTCGAGTTCATCCCCTTCGACCAGCTCCGCTGGCCGTGCTTCTGGACTGACAAGGCGCAGACCAAAGTCTCACCTCTGTCCAAAGTACCTTTTTCTGAGACGTGGAAGGCACTTGAGGACATGGTTCAGACTCCCGAGAATCCCAACGGCTTTGTCAAGAGCATTGGTGTTTCCAACTTTTCCGCCCAGCCCATCTATGATATCTTGTCTTATGCCAAGATCCCAATCTCGGTTTTGCAGATTGAGCACCACCCGTACCTGACACAGCCACAACTCGTCAAGATGGCTCAAGAGAACAACATCGCCGTAACTGGTTACTCTTCCTTCGGGCCACAGAGTTTCCTCGAGTTGAAGAACGAAGTTGCTTTGCAGGCTAAGTCGCTATTTGAGGTCGACGTCATTAAGAACATCGCCAAGAAGCACGGCATGACACCAGGTCAAGTGGTGCTGCGCTGGGTAAGTAATTCATTCAGCTGCCTCGTCCCATCATACATTGATCCCCTTATAAAGAGACGTCGTTTGTTGAGGTCATAGTCATGTCGAGATTTCAGAAATGCTAACCAGGGATGTGGCAGAACACACAACGAAATATCACCGTGATTCCAAAGTCAAACAAAGTCGATAGGCTCAAGGAGAATCTCGAGTCACTTAACTTCAAGTTGAGCGAGGAGGAGATCAAGCAGATTTCGGACTTGAATAAGAATCTGCGCTTCAACGATCCCGAAGAAATGGGGTTCCGGATTTTCGCCTAGAATACTACAATGGGAGGTCTGCCATACAATGCATTATTGCTAGCGATACATGAAGCGATACATGAATGGCTGCTTATGAATATACGAAATCTAAAGTCTGCGAAGCTCTTGCGACAGTATGGAGTGGAATTTCTATTAGCGAAGAGCTGAACCGCTTCTGATATCACCACATCTTGACAGGAAACATGTGAATCTGGCTGCGACGAGTCCTAACATTTCCAGGATGTTGATGAAATGGTATATAACACACAAGACGGGCAGTGACACTTCTACGATGATATAAGTCCAATATCCCACCGGGCCGAGATCATATCTTCTTTTCCATGAAACATCAAGTCCGCGTACTTAGCCCAACTTTTCCCATAGGCAAATACCCATTCAAGAGTTGGACTTACGAAGAAGTCCCGGGCAAAGTTGTGCTTGTGCTCGCATGCTAGATACATTCGTGCAATGGTGTACACAACGGTGTCGCGCTCCATCTGATGTGTTTAACTAAACTACGGTAGAGATAGCCTATCTACTGCGTAGTACATTCCATCCTTACTTGCCCCCTAGTATATTGAGCACGATGTCGTCAGTGGCAGGATGGCCGGGTTATGGAGAGCTTGAAATCGTTGGGGACAGGGGAAGCCGCCAATTGTCCTTTCCGAATCAGACCCGTTCCCGCAGGAGTTCAGTCATGCTGGAGAGCTTCCGAAAAGCTAATGATCACAACAAGCCACGGCGTCATACACGATGTGGTGTACCTGCACGACATCATCTGGGCACAGCTGAACACGATCTTGGACAGCGATGACTCCAAAATCCAATCAGCAGCAGCTCGCATCGCAACCACCGAAGGCATCCTTGGCACTAGTCTATTTTCTCGTATCATTCTCCAATACTTGTGCCATTACCCAACATAGCCAGTGGGACATATAGTATTTGGCGTAGCATAGCAGTGGTTCGATCAGAATGTATAAAACCTGGAAGGGATGTCGAGATCTAGACAGGACATTGCCAAACTGCATATTCCGTAGACCCCTTCACAGTTTAAGAGGCCGCTTCCGCACCGTCGCCATCATGTTCGCCAAGATCTTATCCCTCACTCTATTCGCCGTTGCAACCCTGGCATCCCCCGCACCCATCAGATCAGGTGATAAGTTCAGCTTGATGTCGATACGCCCCAGCAGCGCCGTGCACCTCGCGCAGTTCCAGGCGGCACTCGGCTCCATCTTTCTATACCTACCCTCTCAAAACGCCACCTGCAACAACGGAACCAAGGCAAACTACGCTACATTCACGCTTTCCAAGGACGGCGCTCTCTACCTCTACTCCGAGCACGGCGCTCGGCAGCAGATTTACGTCGACCGCTCCGGCATGGGCCAGGGTCGACTAGGCTTCACGACGGGCAGTGCGCACGGGCCACGCAATGGCGAGCGCAAAGCCTTCCTCATCAACAGGTTCGGCGACCTGACGTTCAATGGGGATGCATTCATTGCTTGCCCTGGCAGCATTGATGAGGCGTGGAGCGTCTGGGTTAATGTCGGCCGACCCAACCCCGGCCTCAATTCGGGCTGCATTGGATTCATTGGTCGGACGGTTGGGATTTCCGGCACACCCAATAGCTGTGCTTATACCGATCCCGAGTAGAACCTCTCAACACATGAGAGTCTTGTTTCATGTAGTACCTACACGAGAATTTCAAGTCATCGGGAGACTGCGCTCCAGCTCTCTATTAACGTACAGTATCGATTTCATTGACCAGCACTGGGGTCGTTCTGGTAGATCACGTGACACACGTAGTTGGTCTGTGGTGTATTCCGTACTTAGGCCGTATCCGTAACGGAGAACCGCTTTGTCCGTACGGACTAGGCAGGTTAGGGAGATCTCCGTTTGATAAACGGCCTAGGTACGGATCCGTATGTTGTCTGTATTCTTGGGGTACGACTCTCATCTCCATCAGATGAATGGTACTAGGTAGTAGTAGGTGCAGATTAGTTTATGCTTAATTGAAGGGATATCACGTAATATTTCTATTCGCAAGATACATATCTTCTGTATGTAATGACTCCGTAAATTCGCACTTACGAAGTAGGTAGGTAGGTACCTATGTACAACTACGGATCCGTTACGGATTACGTACGTACGTTAGGTACTTTTTCCGTATGCCTAACCAAGCTCGTTGCATGTCGTTAACGGGAAAGTTGGCCTGTGCATGTCGTATAGGTACTATAGACAGGCACGAGCAAGCTTTCCGATTGATGCCATCTTCGTCTTTGTCTTTATCTCATTCAGATCTTAAATCGCTATGAAAATCAGACAGTAAAGGTAACAACAATCTCGAATATGGCTAGGCCTCCGTCGAATGAGTCGCCACTTGCAGCTGGAGGCCCGGCCTTTGATATCGTTCAACACGGTCACAAGGATCTGGTTCAGGCGATTGCATTCAACTCGTACGGAGATCGATGCGCGACTGGTGGCGTGGATGGCAAGATCCGCGTCTTCAACCGACATCGAGACGGTATTTGGCGCTTATGCGACAATTGGAGTGGGCACAGTGGCGAGATCTTAGAGGTGCTGTTCAATCATCCGTGCTCAGTCTTCTGCCATATTCTCTACTAACCCGCGAATCAGCTACAATGGCTGCCGCCCACCGTTTACCCCAACCTGCTCGCTTCCCTTGGCATCCAAGGTCGCTTCAAGCTATGGGCTGAAGACCCTTCTGCACCGCCCGGGAAACGGTTCAGCTCTCCATCAGGGAATGGTAAGGCCATTTCTGAAATAAGATCTGGCCGGCACCCCTTCCGATCTTTCTCAGTCAAGCACGACGAGTTCACGCGATGCACCTGGTTTGCGCTACTTGATCGCGAAGGTCATCTTTCTGTATATGAGAGCGAAGAGCCCGAGATGCTGACCGATTACTCGAAACTGGATGATTTCCAAGCCTTCGCAAAGCCTGCCCGAGGGGAAGAGACGTGCTTCAAGGTTCGATTCGATCCAAATCCCGAACCATGCTATGTGGCTCTGCGCGCCGGTGTGCCGCAGGATGCTTTGAGTTTAGTGGTCTCAGGAATGCAGACCACCAAGATTTTTAGGACACGTGACACCGTCGCTGGTTCCTTTGGTGCTTCGTTAAGGGCTCGGCTGTTCTATCTCGCCATCGAGATTCCCCACACGCACCTAGTGCGTGACGTCGCCTGGGCGCCTGGTAATTTCAGAGGGTATGATATGATTGCGACCGCGTCCCAGGATGGCTTTGTGAGGGTTTTCAGAATTGACACGCCATTCTCCGATGACGACGGTAAGTCTTGGGCCGCCGAGGACATCAAGGCAAAAGAAGCCGAAAAAGCTGGGGCGTCTCAACACACGCCTCTCCGTCGGTCCTCACAAGCCCCATCTGGAATAAGAGTCGAGATTGATAAGTCTGACACCCACGGTGAGCGCAACGCGACCGGTCAACCTGGCCAGATTCTGCATGAGTTCAGAGAGCTCTCGAGACTCGATGTCCAATCGCCTGTGTGGCGGGTTGGGTTCGACGATGACGGGCAAATCCTAGGAAGCGTCGGCGATGAGGGAAAGCTCATGTGCTACCGGCAGACTCCAAGCGGCGAGTGGGCGAAGAGTTCAGAGCTAGGCATGATGAACACGAAACTCACTGCGCCCGTCTGAGTAGGATACGTCTTCTTCTATTCATCGTGTGTGCGAAGTATTTTCCTAGAAGTCAAGCTTGGTTTCGTCACTTTGTAAAAGGCCGTCCTTCGTGAGTTGAAGGATGGAGCTGCACCCGAATTTGCATTAATCGGCCGTATACGACGTACTTTCCCACAGCTGTAAGATTTCTCGGCCTTGGCAACAAATCCGATATTACCCTACAGAGCATGACACAATCCTGGTATTCGTCATGGGAATTACCCGACGTTCATGCGTACACAGCCAACTATGAATCCGAATACACAGATGCCAAGGAACTTATACAATATTCGCAATCCATCCTATTAGGATCCCATCTGACGCCTGACTATATATCATGTCAGGGCTATTCATTGGAGGGAAGTATCAATCACATGATACCACTGAATCAAACCCAAACCCTTACGATGAGTCAATACAGTAAGCCGGAGAATCGATTCTTCCATCCACCTACTATTCGCAGCCCTACCTGCATATCCATACGTATACACGAATGCTTAAATGGGTTGTAATAGTAACAGTATTCCCAACAGAGCTCGACGCACCCTATACAACTATCGAAATCATTGCGATGCTCCTGTTTTGACCCGTTACAGTGATGATGCCATGTTGGTATTGACTTCGGGTCCCCTTTTTTTTCAATACGTATGAACATTGAGTTGCCAATCGGCATAAATATCATTCACTCGAGTTTCACATGTTACGGAGTTTCGGGGAGCAATTGGTTCTTCTAAATGCGCTTTTCTTTTAGACATGTTGCCGGCCTTTCTGACGATCCCCCGGCTAGGTACTAATAATTTTTTAAACAAAGCCTGCGATACGCGTGGCATTTTTTATAGGGATGAAGAATGTTGTCACATGCCAGCAATTAGTTAGTCGATTTTGAGCTTGGCGAGAATTGACCATTGAAACTTGCGAATTCGTTTGCGGATTTGGTAACACATCTCAGGAGTCGATGCTGAATTCTTTGATGCTACTCTTCAATTCATGACGATGTTGGTAAATCACTTTATGAACGACATTCTACATGATCTACTGAAACAGGACGAAGGGCCCTGACAAATAAGTATTACGTATATTGTCCTTCATTGGTCGGTTTTAACTGCAAGGCTGCTCAGCTATATTGGTATTATGAGCTGTGCATCTGTCATGATCAGTACTCCTCACCCACTCGGTTGTGTGCATAATAGTTAGATATCAGGTAGTTTCTCGTATTGTTAAAAAAAATAAAAAAATTTAAACGGGACTATTTATACTCTAGGTTTCCTCGAGGTGAGATCACAGCTGTATCAGCACTGCCTCGCCCGCACCTACGAGCACTTTGCCGGCAAGTACTCGGTCGTACGTCCTCTCGCCCACAATACGGCCCTTGCCGTCAACCCTCTGGCCGGCTAACGTGATGTTGTCCGCAATGTCGACCCCGGGATTCGTCAGTCTCATCACTTTTGCCCTGACCCATCGAGATCGAACCAATCCAGTGCCGTGGGAAAGCGTGAGTGCCGTATAGGGTCGTTTGGCGGGATCCATAGTCGAGTTCCACATCTTGAGGTTGACAGCGACAATGGATTTCAGTGTACCGGACTGATAGACGGCATATGCGCCGAAGTTCGTCTCGTTGATCAATACTTCGGTCTGCTTGTTTCCACCTGCGAACACGGCCGCGCTGAACATGTTACCGTAGTATAACGGATTAACGTGCGGGTCTGTGTCGTTGTAGAAGATGGGCTGCCAGGATGAGTAGCGGTACCTAGTTCCCATATGGAAGTGGACGCGGGACACCCTGAGCGACGAGAGATACATGACATAGTCGACCGCCCAGACCGCAGAAGCCATGACGTCTGAGATATTGAAGGAGCCCTGACAGGAGATAGAGTTGGTCTCGCCGAGAACGTACTCGATTCCTGACTGAGTCGTCATATTTCCTAGGTAGTCATGATACCAGACACGTGATAGCATGTTGGTGCGGTCGAATAAAGATGACTCGATGGTCGGACCCTTGCCGGTATAATGGCAGTTGGCGCCCATGTACTACGGGGGCGTCAGCGATTGGGAAAAGGTGGCTACGATGAAGAAAAAAGGACACCTACGTCGTGGTCCGATACGGTAATGGCCTTATCCGGTCTCATGCCGTGTGATTCGGCGTTCTGAACATTCCATGCCGTTTTGGACACGCTCCGAGGAGCTTCGAAAGCACAGCCTTGAAACAACCGCATGGAATCTACACCAGTCAGATTCTGACTGATGGCAGTTGCATACTGGTTCCATTGCTCGACATAGTCCTTCACTGTCCAATTGGAAGGACGGCGCGAGCCTCCGGGCCATCCTGGACGGCAATACTATCAGTCTATGATTGATTGACCTATAATACTTGAAAGAAAAACCTACCGTCGACTTCATTGCCGATTTCGAATGCGTACAAAGAATCACCGAGTGCCGTATAGGCAGTATGGGCTTCGAGTACACACTGATGAAGCCCATTGCCGACATCCAATAGGGTCTCATTGACCTCGTTAAAGAAATTTAGTCCTGAGTGGACATCGCGATTGTTAGCCAGGTACGTATTCTACCCCTTTTATTGGGTCTTGGCAGGGTAGACTGCACCATATATAAACTTGGTGCCCTTGGGGAAATGCTTAAACGACTGCATGAAGGCTGCACCGAGCATCGACTTGGATGGCTGATCGGAAGCAGGCGAATCGAACGGATCAATAATCGCTTCGGCTTGGTCTGGGTAATAGACGGCCGAATTCTGGGTACTGCCACCCACGCGAATCAGGGGGGAAACCCCCGAAATGTCATGCAGGTTTTGAATCACTTGCTTGGAAAAGAGGTTGGGATGTCTAGGGAATTAAATTAGCGAAGACAGAGCAACCGTCCGTCTGAACTGTATGAAGCTGGCACGTACGTGTCATTGCCTCCATAGTCAGCCATATATGCGAATTCAATCGAAAACGAGCTGTAGGCTGCGTCGACGGTCTGTCTATGAAGACTCGGAATACGAGGCGGCGACAAGGCAATGACATTAGTGATATTCCGCTTCGGATTGCCCTTTCGCGCCAATGTAGGTGCGGCGATAGCAGCCAAGGCCACCCAGAGTGTGATAATGATAGCCATGCCAGCTTCAACTAGCTACTATCATCAAGTAGCCAGGCAATTAACTTCATGGATTCAGGACGAGTATGCGAAGTTGCAAACCCATAGCGGCACCAATAGACATTGATATAACGAACCTCGCATCGTCGCGACGTATAATTATACCCCGCAACATGGGATCCATCTTTACTCCAACAAGATATGTCCAAGATTCCAAGTTGAGCTGTTTCATGTCTGTCATTAACCCGATGACCCGGGAGAAGAGAGGATGGGGAACTCAGACCTAACTTCCCACTAAGGGAAATGCCTAAATAAGCTGCAAGCCTACCAAGGGACGAATCATGAGATGGGATACCATAGATATCTCTTTCATGTAGTCAGTATATGATGCCGTCAGGACGTAAGTATTCCACCGTGACAACCAATTCTTTGACAGACTGCTAGCAATCAATATTCCACATTACTTACCTATTCATCGAAATGTACCGCTTTGCCTGCCGAAACATTCCGGTCCCGCCATCAGCTAACTCACATTAAAGGATTCAACGACTGCTTAAAACGAAGACAAAGGCTACGAGATGAATGATGAAGAGAAGCTCTTCTTCGCACGGGCGAATCCTAACAGGTCTGTACAAATGAGAGAATGGTCAGAAGGAAAGCGTCTCCTCCATAATAAGTCCGTGAGAACAAATAAATATTCGCACGAGCTTACGCCTCTCATAGGCGAAAGGGGATATTTCAACCAAGCACCCAGCATCTTAATTGCTTGACGGTTCTTATATTAGAAGCGAGAAGACCTTGGTCTCCAAATTTTGCGACTGATGAGGTGTATTCGGGCGGCACCAAAGCGAAGGGGTCAAGTCCATGAGATTTGTTCTCTACATAGCCCACACTGCGGCTGCGGCAATATTCACCAACAGGTCAATAATTGCCACAGTAGTGATCAAACCTCCTTTGTTTCCTCAATGTGAATAAGTGATCCCGCCTGGTTATAGCCGCCGCTCCTGGTTAATCATGCAATCGATTGAGTTATTATACGGAGTAGTCCGTACGTTAGCAGTTATTCCGTGCTACCTATCGGGTTGTCAGTGGATGGCTAGAGGTTGATCGGATATGTGGAGAATATGCAGTTACTTGAGTAAGTACATTATGCGGGTGATGTATAAACTGGGGTGCATACCTACACTATACGGATTAGGCCCCGTACCTGCATAAGGTGGTACGGATCCGTACTTTACTTACTTTACGGTGGTTGCTCAGACCAGTGAATGTACGTAATTGAGGCCACGAAGACGAATCCCACCAGCGTCCGATCTCCTGGGACTTGTCCAACATGTGAAGTGTTTCCCCTTCTCTTCGTGAAATACCTAGGTATTTATCCCTACTGCATTCCTCCTTCTTTTCAATTCTGTATTAATTATTCTAGCCATTGTTTCTTTTTCGTGTCTGCACTTCGAGGCTTATACGATGCGCAATCTTTCAACATGGCAAACCATGCAGAGTCGACCTCCCTCTCCCGGATCGAAACCATCAATCTAAGCGCGCTGTCCCTCATATGCGTCGCCATCTTCATTCGAACACTCGAAGGCGACGGTGAACCCTTGGTCGCATCTCTTGCCCTCAGTGGATTCGCATTCGTTGCGACCTATGCCACCATCAGATGGCTCGGTCCTACCTTCATCAAGGCTGGCCTTAAGGGTCGCGATATGGCCAAGGTCAACAACAGTCACTTTCTGCCCGAGTGCATGGGTGCCATATGTGCCGTCGTATATCTCATGATTATGATCGTCTTCATACCATTCGCTTTCTATAAGGACATCGTTGTCGCCACTAGTGGTGGTGGTAACCGGGATGTGGTGATGAATGTCGAGTTCGTTCAGCAGGGGAGGCTGCTACACAAGTTTCCGCATAACAAGGTATGCATGCCATGATGGCTCTCCGGTGCTCTCTTTTCGCTAACCGGTTGGCTTTGTCTCTTCGTGTTTGTATAGCTGGCATCTTTCCTTTCAGCAATTATCTCTCTCCAGAGCATTACCCTTCTCGGCATTGGTGACGATCTCTTCGACATCCGCTGGCGGCACAAGTTTTTCATCCCAGCCTTCGCCTCCATCCCGTTACTCATAATATATTTCGCTGACTTCGGTGTCACTTCCATCGTTTTGCCCACCTTCCTTCAGCCTTATGTTGGCCGTGAATTGTTGGATCTTGGCGCACTCTACTATGTCTATATGGCAGCCTTCTGCATATTCAGTCCAAATAGCATCAACATTCTGGCCGGAATTAATGGTATCGAGGTCACCCAAAGCATCGTCATTGCGCTTCTATTGGCCTTCAATGACGCCCTTTACCTGCTCACTCCATATCCACATCCGGCCACTGACTCCCACTTGTTCTCACTCTTCTTCCTCTTGCCGTTCTTGGGTGTGAGCTTCGCCTTGCTCTACCATAATTGGTACCCAGCTCAGGTCTTTGTGGGAGATACTTACTGTTACTTCGCCGGCATGGTGTTTGTTGTTGTCAGCATTCTTGGTCACTTCTCCAAGACACTGATCCTCCTGCTGATCCCTCAAATATTCAATTTCATCTACAGCGCCCCGCAAATCTTTGGTCTTGTCCCGTGTCCACGCCACCGCTTGCCACATTTCAATGCTCGAACAGGCCTGTTAGAACCCAGTGTCACCAAGTGGGAGAAAAAGCAACCGCATCCTATTGTCGCCCTAGCTTTGCGCCTACTGGCCAAGCTCAAGCTCTTGTGGCTGAAGCAAGGTGAAGATGGCCGAATAGAAGAAACGAGCAATCTCACCATTCTCAATTTATGGCTTGTCTGGCGGGGACCGATGAGAGAGGACACCCTAGCCATGGAGATCACTATCATTCAGACCCTGGTGGGGTTATTCGGTCTGTTTGTGAGACATCGACTAGCCTTGCTCATATTCCGAGAGGACAACCTGAGCATCCGCGGCGTCGTTTAGACTCGATGCTGCACATGAGATACCCCTTGTACTGTATGTATTATACTATAGACTATGCTGACTCGCGAGAGATAGACCGTCTCGATGAGATACTTAAAAGATATATCGTGCTGATTTCACTAAACGAGTGTTTTATCCTTCTTCGTTGACAAGGTTTCTACATAATCGCTGAAAGGTAAGTTAGGTATATGTTCGATCTGTCGAGTTCCTACATATCTAGTTTGATCTCCCTCATAAGAACACACCTGCGTCCCCATTTCAGCCGCCGCCTGGTATGGCTCGCTCATTGACAAAGCAACTCGGCTCTATGCACCCTAAAAAGTCCACATCAGTCAAAAGATTCTCTTAGTTTTCCTTACTATTATCCTTGCTTGCTATAAGCCAGTATGTAAATCGAAGGCTCAACATCCCTCGGACTCCGCAGGCACGAAAGTTGACTCGGTCAGTGTACAATATCGTCGAGTCTATTTCATATCCATTTAACTCTATAGCAACCTCCACCCCTCCAGCTTACATCTTTCTGATAGACCCAAGTATCAACTCAAACCATAGGTACCCATGTCAATCCCAGTCGGGCCCTGACTCCTTAAGAATCCAATGACATCGACTCCGCAGACGTTCAGGGACAATCTACGCTCTGCCAATGGCTCCTCTTCTTCAGCTTTAAATACGAGGAACCGCGGCAGAGCGACATTATCTTTCATATCGATTGATACCAGGCGTAGAGCTTTAGGCATTGCGAGCCCCCTCTTGCAACACTCGTTCGGGTTGCGTTCAAAGTGAAGAACAACGTGCTCATCGCCTCTGACCTTCCGTATTGCCAGCCAAGCGCTGAAAACATAGCTAGTAAGACGTGCTGTGGCGTTGGCCCTCCAAACTATGGCATCAATGAGGCCTCTAAGGAACAAGGTATTTTCTGGCAATGGCACTTGCCACAAGCGCTGCATAATCATGTCGACTCTGTCCTCTAGGAAGCAAGTCGTCAAATCCTTGCAGAATGCTCGGATCGCGGCTAGGGTTTGCGCGGGCTCATCTTGATCTTTCAGGGAATTCCTCGGACATAATATCCTGATATTGGCAGACAGCTCCCTCAGAGCCTGGCGAAAGGCCAGTTCCTGAACCGCTTGAACGTCTTGGTCAGTCTCCATTTCCTTAACCTCGAGAGTCTGCGCTTCCGTGTGACTGGCAATCTGTGCTTCCGTATGGCTAGGAGGCCTCATTTCCGTATCCCTGGGCTCTGCGGGAAGCCATCCAAATTCGCCCAAATCGATTTGTAACACTGACCATTTCATCAAAGCTCTGGCCATATTGAATATTTGTGTACTGCTGTTACGTTCCAAAATTCGAGGCACCCCGTTCGTCGAGCCAACTTCAAGGTACTGAAAATGTCTCGGCATGGTTAGGTTCGGCATCAACGATATCAAAGATCCGAAAACCATAGGCAACGCTGCGCAGAGGTCGCCGCTTTCGTCGTTGATTCTTCCCCTTTTGATGGTTTTCACATCGAGGGTGGTTAAGTAATCCGTCTCCCTATCAGGCTGATCAATATGTACCACCAACCGAGCACTAACCTGACTACCCGTCGTATGAGCGGCGAAGTGCAGTGCTTCCACCAGGTACCGGATGAAGCGTCGAAGCTTTAGGTTAGGTTCTGTGTAGGGAGCTAGGATTGTCCGGTATCTATTCTGCAGATACCGGTCCTCGAACAACGTCAACATGCCCACGATAGGGCGCTGAGTCGGCCATTCATGTTGGAAAGGATATTGGTCTACACTCATGCTAAACAGCCCTGCGAATATTGGAAGATGCTGCGATAGTGATGTAGACTCTCGAGTTTGAATGCGTTGTTGATGCTGGTGTCAATAGTGATGATTCGCAGTAGTTGATTCATTGTGGCAGGAAAAGGAAGGAGTTTGACGTCCTGCGACATCTTATATTTATTTACATTCACCACCTGCTCGCAGCCTCGGGACTTTCCACGTTCAAAAATCAAATCAGAGAAAGTACAGATGACCAACTTTTCGTCATCTAGAAGACTCATTTGAGTTCCTTCTCTCACGCCCTGTTGATTGTGTCACCTTTCGACCAACAACAAACAACATACAAGACGTCACATTTTGCAGTCAGTGTCCAGTCAAGTATGGGATCTTCTTTGTCATAGACATCAGACGTCGTTAGGAAACATCTACCGCCTTCATAGCCATACCTCCAACCTCTAGGAAAACCATAAACACCACCGCCACTTCGGTTTTTCAGCTTGCGACAGCACCTGGTGCTGCTCTTGCCATTACCCTACCTACTGTGCTCGCCCTTTAACGGGAAATCAGACGGCTCAATTTCATGAAACTCAACCGAAGTTCAAACTTTTGCACTTCTTTTAATCATTCCTTATTGGCATCGCTTTATACCTTACGTCTGCCATATATTTCTATTCTTATTATAACCTCGTTTCCGCTGCTTGCTGGCCTTATTCCGTGGACCCAAGATAGGTATAGTTCATCTGCTCATACTGGTTTCCATCAGAGCCATATTCGGGTTTAACGGGCCCCACGGCGAGCCTCGATCTGTTTGTTTCTGTGACTAGTAATGCGTCCCAACGCAATCCCATCACGTGAATATCTCCGGCCATCCACACAGCACATTAGATGCCGTGGCAGACCGACTCATTGATTAGAAAATCTCAAATTCGCGATTTTGCGGTAAGAAAACGTAGTATGGTTGACGATTTTCTCCCACTCCTGCGAACTCTCCTAAACCCAGGAACTGTAGCCGGGCCAAAGAGCCCACAAAGGCGAGGAAGTACTGCCCGGCAGGGCTTTCAGCTATGTCCCGTTGAATGTCACACTCAAAATCGCTGAGGGCCTCGTCGCTGATAAGATCCCGGGGGGTTTCGTTGAAGGTAGCAAGCTGGCAGATTGCAACAATATTAGGCCAGCGGGCCGTTGCGGCCAGTACGACGGATAATTGGCAGTGGGGAATCCGCAGGACGACTTTGTATAATGCCGCGCAAATTTGCACCAGGACGTTTCTGAATCTGATGAGGAATTGTCTGTACATGATATCACTGACATTATAGACGCGTGCGAAGTGGTCCTGTGCTAGGCGTGCAGAAAGTTGTTCGAGTTCAGGCGACTGGATGATGGCCTGGGTATCGTTACTGTGGTCAGCATTCATACTGAGTCGGACCCATTGGAAATCCATTATTCGTAGAGGTGGAAGGGGTGGCTCGCAAGTTGACATATATGCTGTTCGGCCGCGCTGGGGCTGAATAGGGTCGTGTATGAATACCAGGTAGCCGTATTTGAAGACCTTTCGAGTAGTTTGGGCAACGATGTTTATGTCTCTGACAAGGTGTGCGAGAGAGAAAATGGGATAGGAATATGCAATCGACAGCACATTCATATAATTGATGGAACAGGCAGACACGACATTTGCCTGCGTCTCATGGACTTGTTTGTATCTTTTCAGAATAAGCACGTTCGAACAGTCACGGAAAGCCCATCTCGTGACTCGAAGGTTGAGTCACCCTCGACTGACTATGTGGGGAAAAAAAAGCATCTATCGAAGAAGGTATGATCTCAAAATTTTGCGTCTCTGTATATGGTATATGGTATCAAGGCGGGGAAAATGTGTTGACATAAACAAAGTGAGCCAAGTCGACCGGTTGTCATTGCTGACGATGCTGTACGTTTTGCGATCACTCCTCCCTCTCGCCGCGCCTCCTTCCACAAAATTAAAATCCATGTTTGAAGTCGTCACTGTCTTTTTATTTTTCGCTTGGAGTAAGCGTAAAGTCGAAAGGCGGGCGCTCGCGAGCCCAGTCCGTCACCGCGGTAGCAGTGAAATCACGTGTTCCGTGGCTAGGAAGGTGAGAATTAGCCGATACTCTCGAAATTACTCTATCGCTATTACGAAGAGAAGATTGGAGAAATTCCACATACGCGGTCTGGAATGCATAGTTGATGGCAATATGGGCTTGTGTGCCGTTATTGGGCACAATCCTTGCGGAAACGGTGCTGCCGGCTGGCACTGTTGAGTTCATGGCGCATTCGCTGAACGCTGAGGACAGTGGGAATCCGGCGCCCGATCCCGTGCAGTGAGCTCCGAAGGGCGGGATGTATGTTGCCGAGCCAGGGAGGCCGGAGGCAGGGCCGGAGATTGTGAAGGCTGAGACAATCAGTTAGCGACCGAGACCGAGATGAGACATGATAGTGTTTGTGATTCATTCTCTTTCGTATATGATATCATGCGTGCGCATGTACCACGAGAAGCTAGGTATCGTGACACTCACTGTAGAAACTCGTTGTGGGAGTCACTGGATTCCCTTGAGAAAGTCCGGCCTGCCACTGCGTCACGCTCCACGTGTAACCGCTGTCATCCCGGGGGATAACACCGGCCCAAGCAGCCGAAGCGGCAGAGAGGAGAATGGAAAGTGAGTTGAAACGCATTTTCAAAGATTGATCTCTTGCTTGATGTTTGTTACTTGACACAAGATCCCAGGAACGTATGAGTCCAAGGAGGGATGATGGGGTTATTATTTATATAGATGGGTAGATAAATCTAGCCTCTTAGCTTTTAATTCTAGGTACACTACCCAGTCCGTCCGGCGATCTCAGGTCAGATCCGGAAATGCTGTGTTTTCCCAGACGAGCTCGAGCTGACATTTTTGCCAGCTTCTACGTACATGCTAGCGCTGCCTTAACACATGAGATGGACCCGTCGCACTGCATGAATACGAACAAGACCTTTTAGCCAAGGAAGCTCTGAAGTAGGTATTTCCTCGACAGCTAGGTAGACACATGCAGTAGGTAACCTAGTATTCCGTAGATGCCTAGGTAGTTGTCTCGATATGCGATGCACATCGGCGTTGGTAATGCGGTAGCGACTACGATGTTAAGTATAGATCATTGGCGCCAAGTAATCACTTATGCCACCTAATCCTGACGCCTGAATCGTCAGACCTTTTTTCGTGAACGGACGGCGATAATTGGATGGGGCAAGGGTCAGAGGATGGAGCCCGAAGGGCCACCTAAATAGTGTATGAAAGCAGGTATAAAAGTAGACAATCGTATTTCCAAAGCGGTTCTAGGGTTTCTAGGGTTTGCTCCATACTATTTATAAACCCGTTCCTTTGGCCGGAACGAGGACGTGAAGTGTTACATCACAGTCACAAACCTCCACAATCCAAGGAGGAACAATTGTTTCGAAGCCTTTCCTGTCCTCACCCACCTTCTTCGTACTGTATTCGACTTCGTCCCACCAAAAGAGATGCTGGTACCTTAGGTACCTAGTGTACAAGCAGAACTGCCCCGTCTCTTCGGCTGCTCGGTATCTACCTACTTACCTACTACGGATCCGTATCTAGGTATATAATTACATAATATCGCCGACTTAGCCTCCCAAACCGAGCCCGCAAATCCAGTACCTATATTATCAACTCACCGGGGTAGGTAGGTAGGTAGGTAGGTAGGTAAACATACGTATACCTACACTATCTACTCATACACGCTGAACGCAATGACGCGTGGTCAAAGGAACTTCCAACCAGCCCATCTACCTACCTAGCTCTTCTACCTATGTAGAGATGGATATACTCTACTCTAGGTAGTTAGCCGGACTTCAAAGTCCCGGGAGGAAGGACATCTTATCTTGCCAACGTACGCATGAACCCAAAAACAACCAATCCCTCAACCCTCAACTCAAGCCCTACATATCGCCTAACCGAATCAACAACACACCAAGAAAGCACGTGAGCCACGGCACGGCACGGCACAAATCCCTACATTGCCTTACCTTACCTTTTACCTTGTCGGCAGTCAATCAGCTTTCTTCACCATCCCATCCCCTCTTAACCCAAACAGCCCAAAACCCGCAGCTTCGGAAGCGAAACGCACATCATTCCGCCCCCTTAGATAAATGCCGGAGCCTAGGAAAACATACCGGTACCTGCTTTCAACTTTATGAAGGTCGTCCGTACATCTAGAAAAGAAAAAAAGAAAAAAAAAAAAACCATGAAAATCATACACGAACCAACGATCGATCATCCTTCCGAATAGGTATTCATTCCTTCGTTCCTTCATTCATTCCATTCCTTCACTCACTTGTTCATTCACTCATTCACTAACTAACTCACTCACTCACTCACTCACTGCCCACATTCCTCAACACACACACATACAAACCCCCAAAGTCCCAATCCCCCCCTCCCCATGATCAACGCCCATCAACCTAAAACCAAACCCTAACCCAACGCCCCAAATAAAACCCACTGAAAATCTCCCCATCGGTACGGATCCGTACACTACCTACGCAGTAGGCACACAAATGACTCTCCCCACAAAATCCCGCAATAGATACCTACATCCCCAACCCCATCCACACCGACCAAGGTCAAGAATCTCATCCCAACCCATCCCAACCCATCCCATCCCATCCTATATCTACTTACCAACCTACCCACCATCTACCAACTACCAACCACCAAAGTTTCCACCCTCATTCCAATTCATAATCTCATCTCATCTCTGCAACTCACTTACCTAGACCCCATCATACATAACCTCACCCAAAACCCCCAACCTCAATCGGACTCAGCCTCATCCCCATCATCAATCCACACACGCCCCGGCGCCCCACTATCCGTTACTTGACCCACGCTAGTACGAAGTAGGCATACTTGGCCCACATCTAACGTGCACCAATCGGAGCACCATGTGTGCCATCGGTGCTCCTTCAGGCTAGATCTTGCCTTGTCCGCCCGCCTACGGAATAGGTACGTACCTAAGTACGTACGTATCTCTGCGCACGCAACCGAATAGGTATCTACCGGTAGGTACCTTGGCAGTCTCCGCATGCGATTTCCTCTTACTTGCTGGGTAGGTAGTTTAAGAGCTTACGCACAAATTGCCCAATTTCCCCTTCACAATTACTACTTCGTACATCGCTCAATTGACTACATTCAACACCACGTAGACATCATATGCCTGTCTCAAATCATTGTCCTACCAATCTTCTCATATGAAGCACACATTAGGTCACAACTTTCAGAAACCTTGGGCATAGCTGCTGATCTGGGATTTCTTTCGTTTCCTTTCATGAGCGGCTTGTCTTCATCTTCAACCAGGAAGAGTGGCTTGGCTCAACTTAGCTGACACATGATACCTAGGGCGACACGTCGTAACCGCTGATCGCCTCACCCTACAATGCATTTCGATACATAGAAGTCGTGATGCTTTTTCTAATCCGAGGCCTATGCGCCCGCCATTCTAGTAATACATACCGGCCGGCCATTCGGCTTCTGGCAGCACCTTTGCTGCTTTGCTTTTCTCGCTCTAGAGCCGTGGGGACATCGTCTGGCTGTGAAAACACCAGTCAATGCCTCGACTGGACCATTATGAGCATGTTGAGCGGAAGCAAACGCAGCACGATTGAACCACCGACACAGAATCGTGCAAGCTCGTCATGACATCATACTGCCCGCCTTTTGAATACTCTCGGGGATTCCCATGCCCAGGCCTCTTCCAATTTTACGCCCTAAATTGCAACCGTCTTCCTGAACGCCGGAGTTGGATATCAACATTACCGAATAAGCATCACGGTTACCACATTAGGTTTCGTTCCCATAACGCCCCAAGGACACAAAGGAATCGCCCCAAATTATGGCTTAGATGCATGCATCTGGGAGCCTCAGGTTTTATACAACAGCAGAATCTCGTAGGGTATTGATGAGCAATGGCTCTTCAACCGTCGGTTTTTTTCTCATTGACTGGCGAATCAGACATGGCGGTATCGGTGGTGGACCCTTTAGTTTCTTCGATGATCGTAGTCGCCGGCCTCAATGATTTTGCTGCTGCAGCTTTGTTCATTCTACTTTTTGTGTAGTCACTTAAGGTGAGTTTCTTCTTCGCAGGACTCGGCTGCACTGAGATGCCGTTAACCGGCGGTAGAGACGCAAGTGGACTGTGAAGATTGTTCACCGAGGACGGCGACTGAATGATGCTACTATTGGCAGACACCGGCGTCGTCCCCGAGCTCACTGCCGATGGGCCATTGAAAGCGGGGACTGGCGGGGGCTGGACTCGAAGCTCGTGCGATCTGACCCTACTACCCATCGGTATCGGCGATATCGCCTTTGTGACCGGCGAACTTTTGGTGTCAGTGGGAGAAGCTGCTGGGGCATCAGGCATGGGCGTATCATCCGATGTGCTTGTGCCGGGATCAGGTTGACCCGCCGTTTCGCTGACTGTTTCAGGAGCTGGAGTGGTTATGCTCATTGGATCCCCAGCAGGGGTGTCCAGATCCATCTTAACCAAAGCTGAGGCTACCGAGGTTGGAGAGATGGCAACGCTTTTGTGGCGCGAGTCCACTTCGGCTCGAAGTCGGTGCCGACTATCCAGCAACCGCTTGGATAACGAAATAACTCGCTTCTTACGCTTGGAAGTCTGTTGAAGATTACTACTAAACCACGCTCCATCAACAAAATCCGTCTGCATACATGCATCACAATATTCCGGACGGGGACCTTGCGGTGCGTGCTTCGCAGGATTCGATTCACAGTTCTGAGGATCGGATTGTTTAGAAGGATCGATAGATGTGGGCGATTCTGCGCTAGCAGGCGATCCGCCGACGCTGCCAGAGGTTCCAGCATCTACATACCGGCGCTCTGTCGCACTACTGGCCGTTGTTGAATTAGTTGACGCGTTTTTTGATTTGGATTTCGTCGCGGTGGTACCCGACGTCCCGCTACTAGTCCCATCGGATGTTCTTTTTTTCTTTCGAAGCGGTTGCTGTTGCTGTTCCATGCGACGAAAAGAATCTTCCACCATCTGGACTTTCCGCTTATCTCGATCTGTGAGCTCCGTCAGGACGCCCAACATATCGAAGGAGCCTTGACGCGGTGCCGGCGTCATGTCGCGACTTGGTGGTTTACTTCGCGAAGTTGCAGAGTCGTTGTCTACACCATCCTCCCCTTGGCCCTCACTAGGCGCTCGACTATTTGTCGCTTGACCAGTGCTAGTTGGCGAGACATTGGCTTTAGGCTTACGCGGCCTCTTTTGCTTCGACCCCCTGTCCTTGCCCTGCGGGCGCGCAATGTAGGTTTGGTGAAACCTAGAGAATGCGCAGTCCGGGCCAAGGTCGCAAGCACATCCCCCATACTCAGAGAGCACAGTATGCACCCAAGCAGCAATGCTTTGATATGTCTCCACCTCTTTCTCATTAAAATCTGGTTGCTTATCCACGTCGTCACTGAGACCCAATAATTGCAGCCATGGCCTCGCCACATCTTTTTGTAGGTTAAATTCCCAAGAAATCGTTATTTGCTCACCAGCTCTGATTGCACGATCGCTCACGAGCCAGAAGTGATACTCGGACCCATCTGAAAGATATGTATCTAGGACGGCGTTTGGCTTACAACTTCGACGTACGTATCGAGCCTGTGAGCCTTCTTTTCGAGTGTCTATATAGAGCGGGAGCATTGGATGGAAGAAGACAAATGGTAGTGGACAGGAAAGATCCTGCCACCGATTGCTGGGATCTTGGCAATAATCCTTCTGGATACCAATTTGACCATTGAGTTCAATCAAGGGGATATCTTTATCGACTGCCCGTGAGGAAGCCAAATACTGCCAGTGAGCAACGGTGTCAGAACCCAGTGATAATCTTTTTGACAAAACCTCAGGTGAAGCCTTGATCGAATCAATATTAGGTGGCAGAGACTGAAAAACATCGCCATAAACACACCCCGTTTCCTGACTTAACTTATCGCTGTCTCGTAACCACAAGGAAAGGAGATTAGATATTATCAAGCTCGCAAACGAATTTGTCTGGACAATTGCTATGTCTCGATCCTCCTTATACAAGTCCATAAAACCACTAGAATAGTTATGCACCTCGAATTCATGTGGGGGATCTTGGGGTGTCGTGGCCGGACTAGGAGGATGGCCGTGTGGGTTGGTTGTTTTTTGGCCGTAGGAAGGATCGCGTTTGGCAGCCTGGGAGCTAACAGACTGACTAGGACGATGAGAGCTTTTAGACTTTTTGTGCTGATGTCCTGGAGGCAGGTCGTGGGAGATTTTTTGATTGTTTTCGGAGCTGCCGTAGCCATGTAATCCTAAGTCGGCGGGTCGGGCCGCCTTCTTCTTTTGACTCTTGTGTGGAGGTCTCTTGGTGGTCTTTCGTTCCGACGTCTCCAGATCAGTGCCATTTGTTTGCCGCAAAAGCTGGCGCTCGTTGGCTTGTTGCCGATCGAGTATTCGTGGTTTGCACTCCACGCAGGAATGATTGAAGTCTTCTCGGGCAACCTCACCCATGTTATAGGGATAGTAACATTCGATATGCTGCCATGTATCGCAAACGTCACAGTATATAGTATTTCCGTCATCGTCAGTGAAGTCGCAGATACATTTGATCGTATATGGTTCTTCTTCTGCCGGCGCCAAAGTCTTACTGGACACATGGTTGGATATGGCAGGTGCTGACTGTGGACTTGGAACGACGGCCCGACTCGGAGTCGATGATTGCGTGAGAAGGGGAGGGAACTTTTCTGTCATAATCTAAGACACACCTCACGGAGTGAGATGTCTAGGTGGCAGTTAATAAACGATTTTATCTTGTAGAAGACCTGGATGACATGACGAATCGAGTTTCGACGCGCCGGTGATGTGGCCCTTGGGTATCATTCAGTAGCGATAATGATTCGTGTGGTCATATGTCGAAGGTCGCCGTGGTCGCAATTGACAGGAATGTGGGAGAGCGGTGAACAGCGGCGGTTGACACAAGTCTCCGAATGGTAGAGGTGATGGTAGTGGTGGTGGTGGTGGTGGCGGCGGCGGCGACGGAGGCGAAGATAGCGACACAAAGAGTAAGACCAGACAAAAGAGATTTCGAGGATTTGCACGAGGCAATATTACGGATTCGGAAAACTAGATGAGGATATACGATGCCGCGTAGGAAATACGAACACGGAGGGACGATACGAAAACTCGTCGAGAATTGCGCAGAGAAAACCGTGGCAGTAGCAAAGAATTCGAGAAGAAGGATGCGCCTCGAGTAAGAATGGGATTGCAGCGAGTCGTAGTTGAAAGATAACTCGATATTCCGTAAAGGTGTTGTCCTTTCCGCAAGATTCGAGGCGTTGCACTTGAAGAAGCCGAATGTTTGGTGGCGTGGATTGACTGATTTGACAGAAAAAGGAGGAGGATGTAGAAGAGGAAGGATGCGAGGGACCAGGCGAGTTGCGTGTGAGTGTTGTGTGTGTGAGTGAGTGAGTGAGTGTGTGTGTGTGCGTGTGTGTGCGTGTGTGTGTGTGCGTGTAGGCAGGTAGGCAGGTAGGTGGTAGGTAGGTAGGTAGTAGGTAGGTAGGTAGGTATTGTGAGGGAAGGAGAGACCAACAAAACAGATTAGTCTGGTAGGTAGGTAGGCATTGTACACTACCTATCTTACCTTAGGTACCTAAGGTAGGTGGTAGGTACATACCTACCTAGGTAGGTAGAGAGGAGATTGCCTACCACGGGCTACCTAGTTGGACTAGTCACTATAGGTACTAACTTACCTACCTACTAGTACTAACTTTACCGCCTAAGGTACCTGCTGTAAACCGTGGTTGTAGGCACCTACCTACCTGTAGGTTGGTGGTAGGTAGGTAGTGGTAGGTAGGGCAGAATATTATTCGTAGAGCAGCCACGCATGGTGAAAGAGAAAGCCGCAGCTTGCCCTGGGGGTGCTGGTCTGTTGCCAATTTGATAGCGCCCGCCCGCGCCCATGCCAGTGTCTAGGACAGTGTCAGGGACGGTAACAGTGAGAAGGCCCGTACTGTATGTAAATCACAGTACAATTGGGCGCGCCAGCAGCTCAAACCAGCCAGAAGAAGACAAGACAAGACACTGTGTACCTGTTGGATGTACCCTCATGCAAGGTAAGGGTGGTAGGTACCTACACTAGGTACCTACCTATGTGCATCCAGGCCACAAGAGATAAGTACCTAGGTACCTACTTACATGTATGTAGTAGGTAGGTAATGAGGTACCTACGTACGGACTACCTACGTCAAATATTCCATATCCGTACGGAATACATACCTCCCTTACGAAGGGCATCAGACATGCATCCTGATGACAGGACCGAACCAGACTGGCAAGAGGCCAGATAGGTAAACTCAGACTCGGAGGCAGGAGGCGATTACTGGACTACCAGTAACTGTGCTGCCATGTCTGGGAGCTGGCTTTGCGAGAGAAAATTTCGCGTTGCTACGACCTGCATCTCCAGAGAGAGGGAGCATAAGCCGTATATACCGGTAGGTAGGTACCAAGGTATTCTGTATAGGTACGATCGTGAGTCTGTAGTAGATAATTACACCCACTACCTACCTACCTAGCCCACTGACTTGGACTTGGATACCTAAGGTACGGCAGAACGACAGTCTCTCGAGATGAAAAGTGAGAGAAAATGTTACTCTCGCTCTGGCTAGCTAATAAGAGTGTCGTACCTATTACGCGGTGACGCGCAGCAATAGGCAGCTGGCCAACCAACCATAGTGGGCTGTTGTAAGTATTAAAATACCCTTTTAGGGACCTTAGAGAGAGGTACCTACCTAGCGGTACCCTACCTAGGTACCTAAGGTAGTAGGTAGTAGATACCAAGCCTGGCGGGGTATATAGTGCGCTTGGTATTCCGTACTTTGTCCCGACTGGGAAAGACCTCCACAACCAACTGGTAGGTACCTAGTAGGTTCGGATCCGTAGGCTTAGCGGAGTGGTTGTTGGCAATTCGTGCGCGAAAGAGGGAGTGAAAGAAGGATGCAAGCCGAATTATAGGTAATGGATAAGGATGCTAAGACGAAATGCAGAGAAAATGCACTCACTCGAGGAGATTACCTAGGTTAGGTACCTCCTCCTAAGGGTAGGTAGTGCAGATATCTCCTACCTAGGTAGATAGATGCAATGATATTGCTCACCTGTATTGGTAAAATGGCAAGGGAAAGAAGTAGCAGGCAATGAATCAAGACGCAGGTTTGTATGAATACCACAAGTACGGAATAAAACATATTGAGTCGGCTAGGTATGTAGAACAGAGACAGGGCAAGGAGGGCGAGGGCGAGCGAGGGCGAGGTTCAGTTTTGGCATGCATGGGAGAAAAGAAGGGTGGAGGGGGAAAAGAGCTGGCCGCACACAAACACAGAGCAGGCCAGGCAGGCAAGTCAAGCAAGCGGGCAGAGGATAGGTAGGTACGGATCCGTAGGCAGTACCTAAGTACCTAGTAACCTACCTACGTATAATGAATTACCTTAAGTAGGTAGTAGGTACCTTGGAGCAGGCGAAGGTGGGAGGTACCAATTACACCACCTACCTGCTTAGGCACCTCTAGGTATGTCCGAAGTACTTCGTACTTTAGTGAGCTGGAAGGTTCAACGAAAGAATCTGAGTGTCACTTAACTTTTCTACAGGCGCTAGTCTCACAGAGGTAATACTTGGTGGCTTGTCAGCCAATCAGAGTTCCTTAACGATGGATTAGTGTGGTTTACAGAGTTCCTTGCATCCCTGATCCCTGATCCCTGTCCCTTGTCTTGCTGCTGCCATTAATCCGTACTTCGTGAGTAGGTATCTGTCTTACGGTATCGGAGCCATTCCCAATCCGGCTAGGAATTTTCCCATCCATTCATGTCACCTCAGGCCTCTCAGGCCTTGCCTGAGGTAGGTATCCTTCGTAGGTATTCCGTACTTCACACCTAATCCGTGGATAGGTAGATAACAATTCCGTTTTCGCATTCCGGCCATATTATCAGTACCTAGGTAGGTACCTATCTACCATAGATGTAGCGAATGCGTGTGACGACCGTCTTTCGTTACCTCCTCCGGCGAATGATAATCATGCAGGCCCTTCGGCTACAGTAGTATAGGTGCTACCTATGGTAGGGTACCTATGTGCTCTAAGCAGATAAGTAGGTAGGTAGGTAGCTCAGGCGTGGACGCTACCGTGACGGAGATACCTACCTACCACCTACCTACCTACACTACAGTCCACGCCCTTTGCAGACGCTAGACAGACGCTCGCGGCTCCAATTGGTGACTAATTCGGCGATGGTTACGGTCATGGAGAAAGCGATATGCACTCGGATAAGTAGGTAATAGCAGATAAGGGCATTAGGATATGAAGGACAGAGGCTAGGTACCTAGGAACCTTACTTCGTAGGTAGGTACTAAGTAACTGTAGGTAGGTGGGCATTTCCGTACACCCTAGGTAGAGAGGGGGTGATATTAAAGGTGAAATGCGGGCAAGATCCGGCTGCATCCCTAGTGCAAGATAGGTAGATGGAGGGGTTGATACGGAATAGGTACCTATCTAGGTATACTATTATCTTCTTTGCGAAAACCGCATCGCGGAAACAATTAAGAATGTATTTTTACACTACCTACGTCCGTACGTACACTAGGTACCTCTGTACTTAGGTATGCATACCTAGATACTGACCTAGGTAGGTACCTAGCACAGGTGAAGGACCTCCTTGCCGCTATAGTGTAGGTAGTGTAGGTTAAGTTAGGTTACCAGGTTAGTTTAATCAACAGCTCCAGCTGTACTGATTCATGCGGAGGCCGATGTTGATTATACGTACGGATCCGTACATACATACAATACCTACGTCCGTACGGACGACGTACAATAAGGTAGGATGAAATGGATATCAGGCTTTCAGGTACGGATTACGGATCAGTAGGCAGGCGTGGGGTGTAGGTAGCCTGTTGCAAGCTGCAACAACATACGAAGTACGTGAGGTGAGTGCGTCCGTATGCAATGTAGTGTAGGCTCAGCAATAGACAACAACGGCTCTGTTCCGTATGAGAGGTTAAATAGCTACTACCTAGGTAGGTAGAAGTTCAATGAAGTTGTTGTACGTTCCTGATTAGCTGCCCGCCGTCATAGGCACTTGCACCTACTTATACCTACACTACACGTAGATCTCATCTCCATACGGATTACTAGGTAGCGAGTCCCTACTATTCCGTACACTACATAGTACGTAGTAGGTAGGTAGGTAGGTAGTGTAGGTACATACCCTTAGGTACTTCGTATCGTAGGTAGTAGTAGTAGTAGTAGTAGTAGCAGTAGTAGTAGTAGTAGTAGTAGTAGTAGTAAATACGGACGTAGGTAGGTAGGTAGCTAATAATATATGTATGTACTTCGTAGCCCGTAATCCGTAAGTAGGAAAGAATACACAAATAGGCGCTGAAAAAAGTTGCATTAGCGAATGATGGGCATCCTAGTGTATCGTGACACATTTCTCTTCCTCTGGTGTACCTACGATTCGAGTCGTGTACAACCACAGTAGCCTTCGTCATATGATCTCTCGCTTTTGTTGCGAAAGAAGAGTCTGGCTGAGATGAAAGTTGCCAATCCATGCTGGATGCTAAACGGCCGCCTATCAACGAAGAGTCATTTGGTCTCAGATACATGAGGTCGTACTAGGTACTTTCATCATGGCCAATCTCAATCTCCTGGGAAGATCCCGATTGTGTCTCTACCATGTATGTTAGCCAGTCAGCCCGTGGATAATGTGTGTACACTGCACTATCGAGGTAATTTAACGCACTCTTCAAGTAGGTAGGTATCTATCGTTGTATTCATTTACACACATATGTGGTAACTATGTACACATAACTAGAGGTAGTCACCGGCAGCGCTGTTTAAAAACTGCACTAGGTACATACATACATACCTACGTCCTTACCTACTATCTATCTCTTCGTACCTAATGTGCGGGCGCCGTGTTTGTTTTCTTTTCTTTTCTTTTCTTTTTTCCCCCCTTGGGATATTCCCTTCTGCCGAGCACCCACGGATGATGACGCCATGACGCAATTTACCAAATGTGAGAGAAAAGCCACATTGCAAATTGTTGCAGTTGCCCTCACCGCTATTCGACCGGCGACGACGCTTCAGAGCTGGCTACGTACTGCATGATGTGTGCATCCGTAACTTTGGATGAGTAGCAAACAGGTGATCTGATGGGACGGGGGACTCGGACATCCTGCTCGGGGGGAGGTAGGTATAATAGAAGGGGGGCTGTGCAGCGCCATCAACTGTGGTTGGGCACTAGGCGTCGATCTTTTTTCTCACGCACCTCAAGCGTCTACGAATCATCACTGTGGAGGCACGTCGCTCAGTAGATATTTTTAACTCGACCTGCATGAAATTAGAACGTCACCCAATAGTGTACACTAGGAACGTCGGGATGTCGCGGACACCACAATTGATTCAATCATGACTGATGCACCGACTAAGCGGGAAAGTCTAATGCGTTACGAAAAAAACATCACTGGCCGGGGTGGTGGCTATGCTTTATCGTCATGGTTGGTTGGATGAGATGGTTTACTTTTCAAGGGTTCAAGTTCACCCTCCTTCTTGCGCGGACTCTAGTCTTCCTCATGGCACTACTCACGGTAATGCACACAATGAAAACAAAAAAGAGTAAAAGGTTTTGGGAATCAAAAATTGCGAGGAGTACGATCCCGAAGGATAATACAGGACAGTCAACTCCGCGCTGTGCAATGCAGGTCTTCTATCCTACCACTCGAAATTCTGGAGCTTCAAATGGTCCCTCAAGGTAAGTATGAAGAAGAAAAGAAGGAGAGAAATTTGCGAGAGGACGGGAGGGCGGACGCCAATTTATAGACTAGGGAAGCTCGTGCCCGCTGGGGGGAGTGATTGTGCCAAGTGGGTCTGGCCCAACGGCTGAGAAGCATTGACCAATCAGCAAGCATGGAATATACACCACGACACAAGGTAGGTACGAAGTACCTTTTCGCCCGGAAAATCAGAAACTTGATCCCGGGAAGGTACCTGTGATAGGTGCATACCTCCGTAGTACCTACCTCGTACCTGTAGGTACCGGTGGCATTTTCCGTCAGTAACGAACATTCCAGCGGCGGATTCTCTGGTTTCCTATTCGCAGTACGAATTACCTACCCTACCTACGCTGATGCCCGAGATGTAATGTAATCTCACCCGAGGGGGTACTTTTCGAAAGAAAAAGTTGATCTAGTATTACTTATTACGAACTGCATCTAACATACGGTAGGTATAGGTATCGCAGTCTGTCGCAGACAACAACACCAACACTAATCTGCTGATGGTCTTGCCGGAGTCAAGTCAAACCTTCGTTTACTCTCGCTCTCGCATCTTTCATCAACCTCAGCTTGCAAGGCTCCAATGATGCTTCCATGTCGTCTAAGAGCGTCGCTCGCTACCAGGTGGTTGAAATGGCGGCCGAGCATACGGGGGAGATGAATTGCCTCTCGAATTATCCAGCTTAATCATATCCGCAGCCTAACTCGTTCATATTAGCTACCGGTTCACTGCTTGGGGAACAGCTACGTTCCTCCTCAAAGGGGGAAGGGAATTGACGGCACCTTCTCAGCAAGAGCGTAAATAACTGACTGGATATGCCCGCCAGGTATCAACGGGATGATGCTGGCATCGACCACCCTCAAGTTCCTAGTCCCATATACTCTCAGTCTCGTGTCAACGACTCCCCCGGCTCTGCATGGCATCATAGCTGCAGTGCCTGATGGATGAAATTCCGTGTGTACCATGCTCATAATCGTTTCCATTAGGCCTGTCCGATTCTTCAGATCCTGGGTCCCCAACCCCGGCGGGGGTACTGGGTGTAGTGCAGCCATGTCATCGGTATTGATCAGACGGTCGTTGAGTTCGATGCCCATCCGCAGGATTTCGCAATCGAAGGCGTGCGAGCATAACCGCGGATCAAGGATGGGGGGCTCGTTATCAAATATCGAAGACGATTGCGCAAAAACGGTTCCCCGTGAGAGTGTATGCACTGTGAAAAAAAACTCTGGAGTTAGAAAAATATCATCTCGCAAGAAAGTTGATGGGTTGCGATTTTCGTGGATTTTGGAGTTTTACGTGGGACGCCAAAAAAAAAAGCCACCAAGTCGGGGGTTGCACCTCGAGAATACATACTGGCACTGACAGCCAATTGGCCCCAGGACGATGCCATAAGCTCATAGGCGGGGACATCCGGACGGGAAAGCAACGCGTGGACTTCTCTTCTTTGCGCGCTATACCCTGTGCGTAGAGTGGTGTCATATGTTGGCGGGAGATGGTCACTCTCGTTGGTCATGAGGCGAAGGAGCTCCGGAGGTATTTGCTTGAACGCCGGAAAAGCAACGGCGTTAACCATAGGCGCAGTCCATGGTCCTGTGCTGTGTGTCAGATTGAATGCTTTACAAACCGGGATCGGGTCGAATTGAGAGGCTTACCGGTTCGATTAGCGAGATATTCCGCTTTGACCGCTTCCCTTGTGCTTCCTACTATATCTCGGGCTGAGAAAATCCCCGGCGCGGCATCTAATAACTCATAAGTTTATGAGAACGGTAAGCAGAAGACATTTTCTTACATTCGTACACAGGCTGGACCATGGCATGGTCCTGTAGATTGCTTCCGACCCCCGGCAGATGCACCAAAACGTCCACGCCGAGACGCTGCAGATGATCGGCCGGTCCGAATCCAGAAATCTGAAGTAAAACAGGCGACAGGATGGCACCCCCGGCAAGAATGACTTCCTTTTCGCAAGAAACGTTATATCTCGGGGCAGTCGAATTAGCCGCAAGCTAGAGACAACGAAAAGTTAGTCATCGAAAGTCCCCAAAGATCGGACTTTACAGCCTTGATTGTGATTGGCAAATGTCAAGCAATATATAGGGCTCGGATATTTTACCTCGACTCCAGTAACTGCGATCATTTGCCGTCTATTCTTACGCCCCAGGGGCCAGTTCCAAGATGTTTTGTTGCCAATAGCGCCGGTAAGAATGCGCGTAACGGTGTGACCAGTCAACACGTCAAGATTAGCGCGTGATAGCACAGGATCTAAATACGCCGTGCGCGCGTCTGCCCGAGACTGATTTTCCGCCAACACGCTGCTCGGAATTAGGTTCGCGCCGGTCGCATAGCCGCTGTTGAGGTCTTGACTGAGCGGAATGCCGAGCTTCTGGACGCCGGCGAGGAAGTTGTCTGTTCACGCTTAGCGTTATCAAACCGTTCATAAGACCTTTCTGCAAGACAATTAGATCACGTACGAGTCTGATTGTATATGTAGCGTGGAAAGCCGACTTCGACCGGCCCCTGCGTGCCATGTCTGCCTTGTGCAGGAAGCACGTGCGGTGAGCTATACTGCGAAGTATTGCTGCGTGCCGTATAGTTCTCGGACTAATATCGATCAGCAAGTATTCCAAATCCCGCGACCATATTGAAACAACTGAAAGAAGTTCACCCCTATCCTCTCACCTTGAGAAAATACGGCAGCAAACCCGTCCATCCCCAGCCGGGATTCCCAAGGTTCTCCCAGGCATCGTAGTCCGCCGCGGAGCCCCTTGTCCAGCAAAGTCCGTTCATGATACTGCTGCCCCCAACAGCGCGGCCCTGACCAAAAATGCGCGTCTGATTATCCAGAAACACTTGCGGCGTTGTCGTCATCGTCCACTCATACCGCGACGGATTCTCCCACCCGATATTTCCCGGCACCGTGATATCCTCAGCTCGATCGTCTCTGCGATAACCCGTCAGACACGCTCCTCATGATAAGATGCGATGCAGCACTCACAGCTCCCCGGCTTCGATCAGCAAAACGGATACTGCGAACATTCACGTTAGCGGGGGGTATGGGCATGGGCGAAGTAGTGAGTCCTATGTACCGGTACGTACCTGAGACGTCTTCAGATAATCTGTTGGCAACGACGAGACCGCCGATCCCGGCCCCGACGACGATGTAGTCGTAGCGCGCGAGAAGGCCTTTGTCGGGCGAGACTTGGACACCGCATGCTATTGCGCATAGGAGCGCGAAGATGCTGAGGAGGTGAACAATGAATAGCGTCATGTTCGTACGCGGGGTCGAGCGAGCGCGTGGTTGAGGAATGTTTATAAAGCTGAGATGGTTGTGTAGGTGGGCGTGATGAATTAGACGCGTTTTGAGTGCGGGTGCGAAACGCGGGTGCAGACATCGTCGATGTTGCCTGGGTTTCCTTCCCGCTAAGATTTCTGGGCGCGTGCTCGATTCGAGAGTACCTAGGTAGGTAGGTAGGTAGGTATGTATGTAACTTGTACAGTTGCTCTCTTCGTTCGACCACGGCGACGTGTCATGAGCAGGAATTTATTCAATTGTACATACATACATACATATATACATAGGGTATAAGTCTTGCATGTCGTCGACAATGGTATGATATAGTATATAATTCCCCAATGATGTAGTTTTGTTTAACATACACTCTACATGCTATATTTATATAGCTTCGACGCTGGGTTTTCAAAAGCCCTACCTCATATAGCTTTACCTCGTGATGAAAGACAAAGCTCATTAATTAGACCTGGGAACATTACTTCAATGTAAAAGTCTACTAATGTATTATACCAAGGCGCGCGTGTGTGTGTGTATGTATGTGTGTACATGCCTGATATTCCTACCTCGTCCTTTCTCGTCTTCAAACCTAAACTGGAATCGTAATCATAGATATCCTATATGCGACTCGTTAATTTGAACATCTCACGGTCGAGTATGGATCTACCTGCTTTGACGGCAGTGTAAGTAGCCATGTCATGCCGCCATCTGCTTGCACCGGTACTAGGAAGCCATCCAACGATTTCCCGTCATCTTCGAGGCAGCATCGATCTTGTTATATGAATCCACCTTTATCACCGTGAACTCCGACTCTTCTAGATGACCCATCTTTTCAGGGACAGTCGATATTTGTGTTAGGAGACGATGCTCATCTCGGAATGGAGTACACTGCTTACCGATCCCTCGAGCCAGTCACAGATACCGTCGTGTCGTTTCAGCACCAAGTTTCTCAACCTTGACTACTTCTGCGCCGGAAGCTTGACGCCGTGCAACGGTATTGCGCTGTCACGGGCTCTGCAGAGGAGGCCGTTTCCCAGTTTTGCTGCCACGGCATACCGAACCTGGCCCCTTTCCAAATATCCTCTCATCCCACTTGAACTCCTAAGATTTCTACGACATCAAAATTAGGAACGCATAGCTTTGGAATATAAGGGCGTATATTTAACGCGGGAAACTGGCTGATGGCGTTCGAGATCACCCGCCGCATCTGCGACAGTGCGTCCGAAAGTGTCAACAGTATCGATATTATGAGACTCGGGAATCATGTCTTGGCGTGATGGTAAACCAACAACAGGCCTGCTACCTACGACACCGTTTCGACCCGCGGGCAATATAATCTAGGGTAAAAAAATAAAAAAAGATCAGAAAGGAGGCACTGGCCATACGGAATAGAGATGAGAGATAAGCTGCACTACATACGTTACTGGAGTCCTTTTCGCACATGTTGGACGCGACAGATGCGCTGAATCGGAGCTTGAGCTACCTACCTGGATTCTCTGGTAGATTGTACGGACTTCGACTTTGACCAGCTCGACTCGAGTAGGCTCAGGGCTCATGATGTCGGCACTTCCCAACAGCACGGCGCCCGCTTCACGTAGCAACTTGACAACCTGGGTGTCTCCAGGAGCCTCGGCACCGATGAGCACTAACTTTAATACGCATTGCAACAGGCAGATTTCACGTGCATCTCAAAAGCTAAATGCATACGGATTCATAGCTTATTTGAAGATCCTGCTGTAGTTTGCAGCTTATCTTTGGTCGCCATACCTATGCTAAATTTGCATGTCAAAATAGGCAAGCTCACTGCTGGTCGACCGAGACCTATGAGGAAAAGAGACCCGCTTACATCCTTGACAAGGAAAGGGAGATATCGTGAAGTGGGCCCCGAACGTGACTAGGTATGCCTCCTCTCGATGTTCCTCTCACGAAGCTATATCCATAGATATGTCAGGGTTAAGCTCGATGACAGCCCTATACACACGAACGTAGTTCAATTTACGTTGACACGCTGCCAGACCTGAAATTTGGAGTAGGTAGGGAGCTAACTTCAAAAAGAGTATTGAGACTCCAAATTCTGTCGAGGTAACGTTCGGTCAGGTCTTTCGCTGTGAGATTATTGCCCCGAAGCCGCTCCAGTTGGTCGACGGAGGCCTCCTCGATATCGACGCCCTTGCAGAGTGGCATTCGAGAATCTACAGGGGCGTACCTAGTCATGATCAAGGCCACGTAAAAGATGAGGTAGAGGCCAATCATAACATAAAAAATCAAGTGTAACTGTCCGGCAAAGAGACAGGTCTGGGCAACGGTTACGGCGGCTAAGAAGAATGAGGGACTAATACCTATAGAGCACTGATCTGATTGCGGTAGATTTACTCAAAGAACCCTAGGCGCGAGAAGATTTTTGTCGGCCGACTCCCGACGTTGGACAGAATATGGAGTTGCCGAATACGGACTTTTTGTCTTTCCTCAGAAGAAAGTGTGTTGTTATAACTTGTGCGAGCCAGCCTTTATGCTGTGCGTTGTTTGGAGACGTGTCGCATGAGACAAATGAGAAGTACCTGCAGAGATGAATATTCCAGACTCTGAGGATATTCGCGGGATACCGTAAATGGACCTAACTAGGTACACTGTAGTACGGGATACCTAGATGCCGGCCTGATTATGAATCAAGCCCCGATTGAAAGGATTTTATGTCTTCTGACTCAGAGGTGGTAACTACCTAGTGGTAGTAGTACCTTATTGCACGAGACTCGGGAGGGAAAGGCGATATATATCTCATAGTAATCTTGGATGAAAGAAAGTAGTGTAGATAAGTGAGTACATACTTTTGACGGTGGAGAGACGAAGGCAAATGGGAGCATCATCATCGCCACCTAGGTAGGTAGGTAGGTAGGTGGGTAGGTAGGTACCCAGGTAGGTAGGTAATCCGTACCCAGGCACCTACCTAGGTACCTACCTACCCACCTACCTAACGGACTACCGGTTACCTACAGGCTACCTACCTACCTAACCACCTTTTAAGCTCTCTTAGAAGCTCTCAGGCTACCAGGAAATACACCCTAAGATAGACGTTAATACAACTACTACTACCTGGAAATAGGGGTAACTTTACACTAACCACGGCTCCTAATTTAGCGCTTATCAGTCCCTTATCACCACTAAAAAGGTACCTAGACCGATGTTTCACGAGTCTTGGGCATAAAGTTCACTGAGCGTCCCGTAGCGCGCCAGGGGGGGTGTAGAAAATGGTGTCTGAGATGATTTTAGAGAATCAACACAGTTAGCTAAAAATAACAGCATTTTATGGCACCAAAAGCATTCCAGCTAGCCTGATCAAGTAGAAAGTATGCTGATTTGCCAATACAAATATACGTATATAAGACTAATAGTGGTAAAAGACATATATATTAATGTTATAATGAATATTATATTGATAATTAAGAATTATTTTAACAATATAAGAATATTAAAAAATATAATACATATAAACATATATTCTATTAATTCTATAATTATTGTATTAAGTGAATATGATGTTCTAAAGACATAATACTTTTGGTTGATAAAAATTTTGAAAGAATGAAAATTTTGAAGGGAAAAATTTTGAAGTGAAAATATTTTGGTATATATTACCTGTTTAAGAAAGTACCTTCCTTATTGGATTGTATATAACGAGGATGTAACTACTATAAGTTTAAATTTTTCAAATAAACAGGTAACTACTACCCAATTAGGTTATTTATTTACTTACTGTTTTGTTTACTACCCTACCTACTTATGTTTTTCCACCATAATTCATCTTCATTTATTGTACAGAATATATTAGATAAATATATATGATGTGTAGAATAGGTAGGATAGGTAGGATAGGTAGGATAGATAGAATAAGTGGGATAGGTAGGATAGATAAGATGGGTAGGAGAGATAGAATAGGCAGAAGATATGTAGATAAATGGAGGATAGAAGAATAGGAGGATAGGCGACAACAAAGGTGGTGATTAGAGGGAGGATTGAGGAAAGGATTGGGGGGAGGATAGGCAACAACGAAGAAGGTGATATAGGAGAAAATAGAAGAAGGATAGGAGGGAGGATTGGAGGGAGTATAGGAGGGAGCATAGGCGACAATGAAGGTGGTGATTGTGGGGAGGATTGAAGGGAGGATTGGAGGGAGGATAGGCAACAACGAAGAAGGTGATAGGAGGAAGGATAGGGAGGGACAATTGGAGGGAGGGTTGGAGAGAGATTAGGAGGGAGGATAGGAGGGATGATATTAGGGAGGATAGACGACAACAAAGAAGGTGATAGGAGAGAGGATAAACAACAACAAAGATGACGACAACGAAGATGACGACAATGAAGATGACGACAACGAAGATGACGACAACGAAGATGACGACAACGAAGATGATGACAATGAAGATGACGACAACAAAGATGACGACAATGAAGATGACGATTGGAGGGAAGATAAGAGGACAGAAGAGAGGATAGGAGGGAGGATAGATGACAACAAAGAATATGATAGGGGGGAGGATGAGAAGATAGGAGGATAGGAGGATAGGAGGATAGGAGGGAGGATAAGAGGGAGGATGAGAGGGGGGATAGGCGATAATGAAGGTGGTGATGGGAAAGAGGACAGGAGGGAGGACGGGCCACACTGAAGGTGGTGATTGGAGGGAGGATTGGAGGATAGGAGGAAGGATAGGAGGGAGGATTGAAGGGAGAATAGAAGGATAGGAGGGAGGATATGCGACAGCGAAGGTGGTGATTGGAGGGAGGATAGTAGGGAGTATTGAAGAGAGGATTGAAGGGAGCATAGGAGGGAGGATAGAAGGGAGGATTGGTGACAACAAAGGTGGTGATTGGAGGGAAGATAGGAGGGGGGATAGGAGGGAGGATAGGAAAGAAGATAGGAGGGAGGATGGGCGACAGTGAAGGTGGTGATAGGGGGAAGGATATGAGGGAGGATAGAAGGGAGGATATGAGGAAGGATTGGAGGGAGGTTAGGAGGGAGGTTAGGAGGGAGGATAGGAGGGAGGATGAGCGACAGCCAAGGTGGTGATAGGAGGAAGGATATGAGGGAGGATAGAAGGGAGGATAGGAGGGAGGTTAGGAGGAAGGATAGGAGGGAGGATGGGCGACAGCGAAGAAGGTGATATGAGGAAGGATTGGAGGGAGGATAGGAGGGAGGATAGGAGGAAGAATTGGAGGGAGATTAGGAGGGAGGTTAGGAGGGAGGATAGGAGGGAGGATAGGCGACAGCGAAGGTGGTGATTGGAGGGAGGATAGGAGGGAGGATAGGAGGAAGAATTGGAGGGAGATTAGGAGGGAGGTTAGGAGGGAGGATAGGAGGGAGGATAGGCGACAGCGAAGGTGGTGATTGGAGGGAGGATAGGAGAGAGAATAGGAGGATAGGAGGGAGGATGGGCGACAACGTTGGTGGTGATAGGAGGGAGGATAGGAGGGGAGATATGGGGAAGGATATGAGAATAGGAGGATAGGAGGGAGGATAAATAAATAAATATGTATATAACAAGTACTAATTTATTACTTTAAACAGTATAAAAATTCTTTTATATAGAAAATTTTTCTTATATAATAATTCTTTTGGGTTGACAAAAATTTTGAGGTGACAAAAATTTTGAAGAATAATTCTTTTGAGGTGAAAATATTTTTGAATAATTTTGGCGGATTAATAATTTTATGGGTCCTAAATTATTTTCACCCAATAAGGATTTATTATTATTTTATAAGAAAATTATTTTTTGGAAAATTAATATGTTCTAACCATAATTGTTTTAGTTTTTCGAAATAGTGGGGTTTCTCATAATATTTTATGCTTAAACACATGTTATTTCCGTCTTTTAGCAAAATAATTCAATTTTATCAAAATGCTTGCTACAAGCATTTAAAAAGAATTTTGAGGACCCCCCAAAGTGCGCTACGGTCGCCTTCTAATTAGGTCAATAAATATTCCGTACTTATTCGCCGTTACCTATTGTTCCCTCTCCCTTCTGTTCTTTTCTTTTTCTTTTCTAATACCTATTCTTAATCCGTGAAATGCAATAGCCATTTCCTCTACTATTTTCAAGTCGAAGAAGATATACGATGTGTTCTGCGTCATGATCGTGCGATATACAGCCTGTAGGAAGGCTGTTTCTAGCTTGAATGTACGTCACACATATATATGCCTAGGTATCACCATCATCGTCGCCTCATCAACACCATCTACCTATAAACCACGCAAAACAAGCAAGTTGCTAGAACAGACTTTGCATTCGGCGACCTTGTAATTGAAATCCGAAAGCAGTGATAAGCTCACTGATTTCAAATCTGGCAGACGCCGCTTTTTAAACATTCCGGCCACAAAACATCAGATGAAGTGACTCATGTCGGCGCAAGAAGTTCCTCAACCCTAGCCTCTCGCCCGCCGCGCCCTGCGAGTGGCGGTGCGGCAACATTGCCTTTTGTCTCGCCTTATGCTTCCATTTCGAACGCGCAGAAGTTGAAGAAAGACGAAGAAAGGGTATATTAATTTGATCTCAAATCACCCCTTTGTAGAGCCATTGGACTTACATCATATATACAGGACTTCTTGGTTTCCGTCCTCGAGACGTCAGTGACCAAGCGAGATGCCAAGGCATATATAAATAGATTTGTTCCTTTGCTCGAAAGGAAAAGAGCTACAAGTTTCAAGCAGCGTGCCTCAGCACCAACAAATTCAAGCAGCCCTGCTGCTACTATTGGTCCTCCATGCATTCCAGCCGCCAACCTCAATATCAGTGGCGGAGAATCTGGGGCCCTGCAAAACGGCCCGACGTCGGAACGCGATCTTGCTATCCAAGAACCCATGTTTGTGGCCCTGGTCAAGTTCCGTGCTCCCGAGACCGTGGACGATGCTACACTCGACGGACTGGGCAAAACACTAGGTCGACTCAAGAAACTTGGCCTAGTCAGTATAGTCGTCTTCGATTGTGGGGGCGAGGATCAAGACGAGATCACGCGACATCATATTGCGTCGTTAGAGGCTAGGCGTATAGCCACGGCCATCGATAAACATGACGACTTGGGCGCACGTGTTCTTGACTCACCGGTAAACATAGGCAAGCGAGGCAGCCATCCTACGTCGCGATTTACTTCACACGATTTATTCATAGAAAATTCGAGCGAGCTCGTTTCGGCTTTGCAAGATGACCTTATAGCCATAATACCATCCTTTGGATATACCGATACTTACGCCCGCAAATCTGTCGATGTGAATGACGTCATCCTGGCGCTCACCAGGCAACTCTCTGGCCTTCAATTCATACAGGAGGGCCCTGAGGGTGATTCTCCAATCACGAAAGTTTTAAGGGCTGCCGAGGTCTATCGTCTTATCATCCTCGACCCCTTGGGTGGAATTCCCGCGAAGAACCGAGCAACTGGCAGGCATTTATTCTTAAATCTGGAGCAGGAGTTCCAGGAGGTTCAGGCTGACCTACAGGCCTCGATGGGTCCTGGCCTATCAACTAGAAGTTCTGATAGTGCGCGCCACTTGGAGAACACTACACTAGCGAGGGACGTCCTGTCTTTACTGCCTCCTACTTCCTCAGTGGTCATCACGACTCCACAAGAGGCGGCAAAAGAACGTAAACCCGAGGACAATGTAATGGACCTCGCACTTGTTGGCACCAGACGTGGTCAAAACCCACTAATCCACAGTCTCTTGACTGATAAGCCAGTTCAATCATCGTCTTTACCTCCCGAGCGCTTCACGCCGGTCACCTCGTCGAGTGGAACATGCCAGATTGGGTCCTTGACAACCTTGGTCAAGCGCGGTATGCCCCTTACTATATTTCCAGATCCGAAAATTACACCGTGGAAGTCCCCGCAACCGGGACAGGCGAGCCTCAGCTTAACGGACCCCCGTATCGATCTTACCCGGCTGGTCAATCTCATAGAAGACTCGTTTGGGCGGAAACTCGACATCGAACACTACCTGAAGCGTATCAATGGCAACTTGGCAGGTGTTATTATTGCGGGCGAGTATGAGGGAGGCGCTCTCCTCACATGGGAGACTCCGCCCGGAGTAACAGACCCAAGCCGGCGAGTACCGTACTTGGATAAGTTCGCTGTTTTGCGTAGAAGCCAAGGAGCAGGTGGCGTGGCGGACATCGTGTTCAACGCCATGGTTCGAGACTGCTTCCCCAACGGCGTGTGCTGGAGGAGTCGAAAGGACAATCCTGTCAACAAATGGTATTTTGAGCGATCAAGGGGATGCTTAAAGTTTAGCGATATGAACTGGACAATGTTCTGGACAACTCCGCGATTGGCGTTAGATGATCATAGATTCTTTGACTACGAGGCTGTGTGCCGAGGGATTGAACCATCTTGGGTCAGCAAAAAGCATATAGTCGATTAACAGAAATTTGAGTATAACGACGAAACACGCCGTCATTACACGCGTGTAGATTAGGCTTGTCCCATAACAAGGCAACGTGAATCTCCCCTGGGTGGGCTTCGGTTCTCAGTCTACACTAAAATATTACATACGGTACCCGGAAGATGAAGTCATCCGGATGAGCTCACTCATCTGTATAATGAATGACCTACGTAACGCCGGCAAAGGTTGCTCTCGTCTCCTGGGTGACTCTTGGCATGTGGTACGTATACGTAAGTTAAGTAGGTGGGGCAAGAGTGGGTTTCACTGAGGCAGTGGAAAATAACAGAAGAGGGGCGTAACAGTGCAAGTTTTTAGGCACACGAGCGAAGCGCTGTAGCAAAGCGGTTGAGTATCACCACGTAGATACTTAACATGTACAGTAAGGACGTAGATATTTCATACATGGTACCTACCCGGGCATGCTGGTAGGTAGGTACCTTCGTCCTTCTATCTCTTCCTTATAACACTACGTACGTTGACCCCACTATGAGGATAGAGATTGGCACATGTACGACTGATAAGGCTTCGATAACAGCTGGAGGCGGGGTGATAAGGGAGCGGTGGCATAGGTACGGATCCGTTAGGTACCTAATGTCCTGCTACCTATACGTACGGACGTACCTAGTGGACTGAATACCTAGGTATACCTACCTATAATATAGGTAAGGGCGTGTTCCTAGTCCGTCGTATTTCCTGGTCATTATTCAGCGATTTAATCAGACTACCTAGGTACCTGTATTTTCAAGTGCGAAAAGGGCGGTAGGAAAGAATGGACATGCTATAGCATGGTAACAAGACACATGATTTTTTTTTTCACAAATAAATTACCTAAGTTTTAATTAAAATATCTGTTGTTTTTTGTTGTCAGCTGTTGGCGTGACTAACTACTTACCTTAACTGGACCGCATGCGTCAACCCATGATTGAAATTTTTCTTCTTGGCCGTGAGTGCTTGAAGCTTCTAGAGGTTTCGTAGAGCGAAGCTGATCTATGGCACGCCCCACCCGGGGGTGCAACTAACGAGGGGTAACCCGGGTGAGGCTAGCCAAGTAGATAGACCAAAATTCGACTTGTCCCTCCTTCTTGACACTCTCTATCAACCTTCACCTACCACCACTTGCGCATTTGGGCAGCGTTTTATATCTTGTTGTTTTCCCCTTCGATTTGGTGAACTGTACCTTCTTCCTATCACTCTGTGTTAGGAGTCGCTAGACCATCGTACTTCCCGCCTTTCCTCACTGCTCCCGAGCGTTGTCTCTTTGACTTGCTCTGTTGATACCACCGTCGTTCGTCTTTAATAACTCGCCTACACAGTCTCAACCGATTTCTTTTCAACGATCAATCCGCACTTGTTAGATTCGCCCAGTCAACATGAGTGTCGTCGGTATGTGTCTTCGCGCCGGCGTTCTTGTGTGCTTGTTTTCTCTTATACTACCTTATATACTAATATCACTGTCTTCCTACTAGGTATTGATTTCGGAACGCTTAACACGGTCATTGCCGTAGCGAGAAATCGAGGTGTCGATGTGGTGCGTAACATACCCCTTTTCTTTTTGTTCTAAATCGGGTTGTGAGGCTGACAGTCGTTTTGGTTGAATAGATCACCAACGAAGTTTCCAACCGTGCGACGCCGTAAGTTTCATACCACTAGGCTGGCCCTATTTTATCTTTTGTTTCTTTACTAACGTCTTCGGCTTCCAGCTCTCTTGTTGGATTCGGTCCCAAGTCACGTTATCTCGGCGAGCCAGCCAAGACCCAGGAAATCTCCAACCTTAAGAACACCGTCGGCTCTCTAAAGCGCCTTGCCGGACGCGCTCTCAAGGAGCTTGACATTCAGGTCGAGCAGCAATATGTCTCAGCATCCCTCGTCGACTGCAATGGCCAGGTTGGCGCCGAGGTCTCATACCAGGGCAAGAAGGAGAAGTTCACTGCTACCCAGCTGGTTGCTATGTTCCTAAGCAAGATCAAACAAACTGCGGCTGCCGAGCTCAAGTTGCCAGTAGCGGATGTGGTCATGAGCGTGCCGCCATGGTTCACCGACATCCAGCGACGAAGCATCCTCGACGCTGCTGAAATTGCTGGCCTTAAGCCACTTCGGATCATGAATGACACCACTGCCGCAGCTTTGGGTTACGGTATCACGAAACTTGATCTTCCTTCTGAGGACCAGAAGCCCCGCCGTGTGTGCTTCATCGACCTCGGCCACAGCAACTACTCATGCTCCGTCGTTGAGTTCAAGAAGGGCGAGTTGGTAGTCAAGTCCACCACCTTTGACCGCCACTTCGGTGGTCGTGATTTTAACATGGCCTTGGTCAACCACTTCCAGAAGGAGTTCAAGGGCAAGTACCGCATCGATATCGCGACTAACCCCAAGGCCATGGCTCGTGTGGAAGCTGGTTCTGAGAAGCTCAAGAAGATTCTTTCAGCCAACCAGCAGGCTCCCCTGAACATTGAGTCCCTCATGAATGATATCGACGTCAACGCCATGGTCACCCGACCAGAATTTGAGGCCCTCGTTGAGCCTCTGTTAAATAAGGTTCTGCCGCCATTGGAGCAGGCGCTTGCCGAGGCCAACCTTACCAAGGACGATATTGATTATATTGAACTGGTTGGTGGTGGCACTCGTATGCCCTCTGTCAAGGAGAAGATCCAGGCTTTCTTCGGCAAGACTTTGTCGTTCACTCTCAACCAGGATGAGGCCATCGCTCGGGGTTGCGCCTTCGCCTGTGCTATCTTATCGCCTGTGTTCAAGGTCCGCGACTTTTCCGTAGCGGATATTGTTCACTACCCCATCGAATTTTCTTGGGAGAAAGATGTTGACATCCCCGATGAGGACACTAGCCTGACCGTCTTCAACAAGGGTAATGTGCTGCCTTCAACCAAGATCCTGACCTTCTATCGGAAACAACCCTTTGATCTAGAAGCGCGGTACTCCAGTCCCGATGATCTCCCAACCAAGGTGTCTCCCTTCATCGGCCGCTTCTCGGTTAAGGGTGTCAAGGCTGACCCGAAGACCGAATTCATGATCTGCAAGCTCAAGGCCAGGATTAACATACATGGTGTGTTGAATGTAGAAAGCGGCTATTACGTCGAGGACCAAGAAGTAGAGGAAGACGTCAAGGACGATAAGAAGGAAGATGGCGAGAAAAACGACCCTGATGTAAGTTCCATCTCTGACTGCTTTGCCGGACTGACAGGTTACTTTTCTTGGATTTTCGTCGTGGTTATATCGCTTCAACTAACCTATATCGTTTTCTGTCTTTAGGCGATGGACACCGATGAAAAGAAGGATGACGGCAAGCTCAAGACGCGAAAAGTGAAGAAGCAAGTTCGTAAAGGCGATTTGCCCATTGTCGCCGGGACCACATCCATCGATGCACACGCCAAGGACATCCTTATTGAGAAAGAGGCGGCCATGCTCATGGAGGATAAACTGGTGGCCGACACAGAGGAGAAGAAAAACGAACTAGAGACGTATATTTATGACATGCGGAACAAAGTAGACGACCAATTTGCCGACTTCGCCAGCGAAGATGAGAAGGACAAGATCAGGTCGAAGCTCACCGCAACCGAAGTAAGTTCTCGTGATGAAATCGATTTTTAATGCAGAATCGCTGACTGTAATTAAGGACTGGTTGTATGAGGAGGGCGAAGACAGCACCAAGGCTATTTACATCTCCAAGATCGACGAGATTCGTTCCCTGGTGGGCCCTATTAGCCAGAGATACTTTGACAAGGTGGAGGCCGACCGTCAGGTATTGCAAGCCAGGCTCGACGCCGAAGCGGCCGCAAAGAAGGCGACTGACGAGGAAGCCCGCAAAGGAACTGAGGGAGAGAAGGGCGAAGGTAACAAGGACGAGGATATGACAGATGCTGAGCCCTCAAAGTCCGAGGCGGATGAACATACGTCTTAGAAATATCCGTCCAATAAACAGATTAGGCGGCTAAATATTCGACGAAGGAATGTTTTAAAGTAATGTTGCAATGGAGATGGCCGGGACTGGATGGTTCAACGTCGGTTTGGTAAGATTTCTCCAATCCTGACCGGATATGGCGGTATTAGAGTTAGACTATGGCCAATCAAATAGTATACACACACACAAAAGGCAGGCTGTATTGAGATAGACGTATCCGAAAACTGGTATGTTCATGACTGTAAATCAAAATTTCTGTCTCTTGGTTCCAATGTCATGATGGCGCGCAAATGTAAGCGTCGCGCCATGTCGTGGTACTCTGTATCATCCGATCACGATTGTAGTGGGCAAATGATTGTATAAGGGATATATAATTGAGTCTGTAAAAACAGAGACGGCGATATGTGAGCAACCTCACAAGACGACTTGACAGATGATTTCTAAAGAGTCGTTTCAGAGCTGTTTTTCTTTTTCTTTTTCTTTTTCTTTTATTCACTCTTTCACAGCCTCATTTGCTATATATATATTACGCTACAGCCCATACATTACGAATGTTCCTTCGGTCCGGGCGGTTCCAGCAAGACATTGAGAGCGCTCGAAATAAGAAGCCCTTCATAGAAGAAGAAAAAAATATTGTCGTGCTGAGAAAATTTTCAATTAATCCCACACAAATGGGACCTAGTGTGGAAATTCCCCATCTTTCCTCAATTGATAGTCCCCACGAAGGAGACGGAACTCCATCATCAAGCGACGGCCTCGTGGCCTAATGGCATGGCGTTAGATTTCGGTCATCATACAAAACATGACTTGCTCTCTAAAGATTGTCGGTTCGAATCCGGCCGAGGTCGACATTGATAACTTATATCCAAATTCCGAATTGGTGTAGTGGCTAACATTTGACGCTCTCATCTTTCCGTGGAAACACGGATTGGCGGCGCCGTCAAGCCCGGGGTTCGATTCCCCGATTCGGAGTACTCATGATTGGTTATTTTTTTTGCCTGATATCTACTGTGGACACTACTTCTGTTTCATGGGTGGAATAGGTAATCCAGGCGGCCATCACTGGTGTTTGACTTTTTGTTTATTTTCTTACACTTTGTTTACAAAAGATACCCAGTTACTAGGTAGGTAATCTGATTAGGTGTCAGGTACGGATCCGTAGAAAACTTGATGTGATGCCTGATTGCTTATCGTATCGCTAATGGTGGGAGAAGGATAGAGGAGGGGCTTCACTCGCTTAAGTCCTTATCCGCTGCTAAGGTGGAGTACACTAGACTACTTAAGTACCTATCAAAGTCGAGGCTCAATCACGCAGCACCAACACTTGAACAAATTCATAATTTATTTCATCCACTTGAAGCCGTGCAACTTTCGCCGATCATCTTGGTTGGCCGCCTCAACATTCCCACGTCGACTCCACTATACCAAGACTTTGACCCTGCTTAGGTGGCCCTTCCTAGTATCCAGTAAGACTGGAGACTGATCTTTTTAAATCCGCATCGCATTTTTTGTCTTCCGATTACGTTTGAGACAGCAGGCAATGTTTGGACTGTCCGGAGTGTCCAGCCCTACTCTTACCTGTTCTTATCATTACGCTATCTCTCTCCTTCGTTGTCTAACATAACGAATTATTGCCCCGCCTCGTCTCTTCTGCCAGGGGAACCTGCACATTCCGCAACCGATCTTCACCGATCACTGCATTTCTCATTCACTTCGCCTCATTATACCCTCTCGCGACAAGAGTCATCCAAAGGTCTTTGACAGAATCTTCCTACAAAAAACTCGGGATCACCATGGCGCCGAAAAAGAAGGGAGGAAAGAAGGCGGCAGATGACTGGGAGGCTGACCTTGGCGAGTCTATTGCACCAGTTAATGGCGATGCTGTCGTCGCTGCTGCCCCCGAGGAAAATGAAGAGGAGGGTGATGCTCCTGTCGGTGGCCTCATGGCCATGATGAAGAAGAACCGAGAAAAGCGCAAGAAGAAGGGCTTATCCGAAGATTTCGTCGATGGGGAATCAGCGCAACCCGCTGCCCCAGAGCCCACCAACTTTCAAGCGCCCGAGGAAGCGACTATAGATGATGAGTTTGCCCTACCAGAGAAGAAAGGAAAAGGAGCGAAGCAAAATAAGAAAGAGCCTGCTGCCAAAGCTCCTGCTGCTGATGCCGACAATGACGATGTCGCTGACTCCGGTAGAGTGCTCACCAAGGCCGAGAAGGAGAAGTTGAAAAAAGAGAGGGAGAAGCAAAGGAAAAAGGAGCAGGTTAGTACTGTCATGCATATATCATGAAGAGCCTTGAGCGCTAACCCCACTACCTCATCTAGGCTGCGAAGAAAAAGACCACCGCCCCCCCGCCCGCTGCAAAGCCTGCAGAGCCTGCCAAAGCCGTTGTCGAAGAGAAGAAAGAGGCACCCGCGGCTACAACAGACGCAGCAGGAAAGAAAGGTAAAAAGTTGCCACCGCATCTGGCTGCCATTCAAAAACAACAAGAGGAATTACGGCGGCAGCGAGAAGAGGCTGAACGGCTTGCCCAACTTGAGAAGGCCCGCGTTGAAGAATTAGAGAGACAAGATGCTGAAGAGGCTAAGCGAAAGGAAGAGGAAAGGGCCCGTAAGAAGCAGAAGGAAAAGGAGAGGATCGAGCAGCTCAAAAAAGAAGGAAAATATCTTACCAAGGCTCAAAAGGAAGAGAAGGCCCGCAATGAGAGGAAGCTTCAGCAAATGATCGCCGCCGGCCTCCAGGTTGGGCCCTCAGAAGATGGGGAGGATAAGAAGAAGAAGGCCGTCTACGATAAGAGAAGGGCCAAGAAGAACGACCAAAAGGTTAGTTTACATTTTAGGTCACCGGCTACAGTGTTGTCGTTATTAATTCTTTGTAGGTGGACGAAGAAAAGGTCCTGGCTGAAGCTGCTGAGCGGGCGAGAATACAAGCGGAGGCTGCCGCAAAAGAAGCCGAAGCCAAGGCTGCCCAAGAAGCCGCTGCCCGGGCAGCTGCCGATGCAGCTGCGAAGAAAGCTCAAGCAGAGGAAGACGTCGATGACGACTGGGAGGCTGCCGCAGCTTCTGATGAGGATGTTAAAGACAGCCAGGATGCCGATTCAGATGAAGTGGCCGAAAAGCCAGCCGCCGCTAAAGAGCCCGCGAAGGCGTTACCATCACGACCTAAGTCTGGAGAATCCGAGTCCGAATCGGAAGATGAATCTTCTGAAGATGAAGAGCGAGCCGCTGCCCGGGACGCTGCAGCCCGACGCAAGAAAGAGGCTGCCGAGCGAAGAGAAAAAGCACACGAGGCTGCACTGGCTGCGAGATCTAAAGAAAATCTTCGTAGTCCTATCTGCTGTATCTTGGGCCACGTCGATACAGGAAAAACAAAGCTACTTGACAAAATCCGGCAAACCAATGTCCAAGAAGGAGAAGCGGGTGGTATCACACAGCAGATTGGTGCCACATATTTCCCAGGTTTGTCGCGACGCATCATTTGTACTGTTAGGCATCAGCAACTAATATTCTGCTAGGCGACGCTATCAAACAAAAGACTGCTGTGGTCAACCAGGATGGAAAGTTCGAACTGAAGGTTCCGGGTCTTCTGATCATCGATACACCTGGTCACGAATCCTTCTCTAACTTGCGTTCCCGAGGTTCTTCGTTATGTAACATTGCTATCCTAGTTGTCGATATCATGCATGGTCTTGAGCCTCAGACCCTTGAATCGATGAAGCTTCTTCGTGACCGGAAGACACCATTTATTGTTGCACTCAACAAAATTGATCGTCTGTACGGATGGAAGAAGGTTGACAACAACGGTTTCCAACAAAGTTTGGCTCTCCAAAATCGAGGTGTGCAGAACGAGTTCAAGAACCGACTGGAACAGACCAAACTCGCTTTCTCTGAACAAGGTTTCAATGCGGAGCTTTTCTATGAAAACAAATCTATGGCCCGTAACGTTTCATTGATACCAACCTCGGCGCACACGGGAGAAGGTATCCCGGACATGTTGAAACTCATTGTGCAGTTGACTCAGGAAAGGATGGTCGGCTCGCTCATGTATCTCTCGGAAGTGCAGGCCACTGTGCTAGAAGTCAAGGCAATCGAGGGCTTTGGTATGACTATCGATGTTATCCTGTCGAACGGTATCCTCCGAGAGGGTGATCGGATAGTTGTGTGTGGTGTCGAAGGAGCGATCATTACAAACATTCGAGCGCTGCTCACTCCAGCAATAATGAAGGAATTGCGAGTCAAGTCGCAATACGTACACAACAAGGAAGTGAAGGCAGCGATGGGTGTCAAGATCAGTGCGCCAGGTCTTGAAGGCGCAATCGCTGGCTCTCGATTACTCGTGGTCGGCCCAGATGACGACGAGGAAGACTTGGCTGAAGAGGTTGAGGCAGATCTGAACAAACTGTTCAGCCGTGTATCCACTTCCGGACGAGGTGTCAGTGTGCAGGCGTCCACCCTGGGCTCACTCGAAGCTCTTCTCGATTTCTTGAAGGATTGCAAAATTCCCGTTGCCAACGTTGGTATAGGTCCGGTGTTCAAGCGCGACATCATGCAATGCGGCACGATGCTGGAAAAGAGTCCCGACTACGCTGTCATGCTTTGTTTCGACGTCAAGGTGGACAAGGAAGCTCAGTCCTATGCCGACGAGAACGGCATTAAGATTTTCACTGCCGATATTATTTACCATTTGTTTGATGCATTTACGAAGCATATGGAGGATCAGCTTGAGAAGAAAAAAGAAGAGTCCAAGTTACTTGCGGTCTTTCCCTGCGTACTCAATACTGTGGCGGTTTTCAACAAGACGAACCCTATCGTTGTGGGTGTCGATGTATTAGACGGTAGCCTTCGAGTTGGCACGCCAATAGCAGCGGTTAGAACAAATTCAACTACGGGCGCCAAGGAAATTATCAGCATGGGTAGAGTGTAAGTTGGATCAATCTTACGACACAAGGCCAATGCATTTACTAACCGATCACAGGTCGTCGATCGAAAGAGATCACAAACAGATCCCGGTCTGTAAAAAGGGACAGCCCTCCGTGGCGGTAAAGATTGAGATGGGTGGTCACCAGCCAACGTATGGCCGTCACCTCGAGGAGAGTGATACATTATACAGCTTGATCTCGCGTGCTAGTATTGACTGCTTGAAGGAATTCTACAGGAAAGAGGTATCGAACGATGAGTGGGCACTGATCATCAAACTTAAGCCCTTGTTTGATATCAACTGAGAGGTAGCGACGATAGAAGTCAACTTTTTATTGAGCGACAGACATAGGCCAGCTATGATATTGCTACTCTCTCATTATCATGTAATTATTAGCGATCGTTATGGAAAATGAGGCGGGGAGGCATCACAATTAGGTTAATTGATTTACATTATACACACTGTTCATTCATTATCTATCTGGTTATGTGCTGACTTCCGTGTTTCTCTGTCTCGACAACTATGATCACGGCTGGCTCGTTACTTCACAGCATTGCGGCACACAGTCAGTCATTTATCGACATCAATGAGCTATGTAGGTAAGGGGTAATGAATAGTAATGATACTCATCCCTTCGTTCATCTAATCTCATAGTATGTATTCAGTATATCGATCGATGTACGGATCCGTATACATATATATATATATATATATTTATGTATCGTGATGAAGAACCTAATTTGACATACTTTACTGTACGATGGATGGTCTTGGTTTTTTTTGGACACCCCACAGAAAGCTGCATTCTGTTGAAGTACCTATCTGTTGTATTTGCATCTAAGACTGAGGGAGGGAGGGAATAGGTACCATCATCCGTCCCATCACCGTGGCAACGTAGCGCCAGGCATGCATGTGCTGTCGCCCATGATTACCTAGCTGCAGGACACAGCCTAGAGTCTGGCCACGCTAGGTAAGTACACCACACAGGGCATCATCATCGTCAGCATCGGGACCTTTGATAGGTAGAAAGCTTTGATTCGTCCTACGTCCATCCCTCCGTCCACAAGGTGACCTCAACACCATAAGGTCTTCTAGAGACTTATATAAACAACCCTAGGCGCGATTCGCAATGCGAAGAAACATCTCAATCTCATCTCTCATCTCTCATCGTGTAAAATATCCACATAAATCAGCACAGGACAACAATGCGCTGCCCCAAATGCACCGCCCTTCGCATCTCCGATCTGTACAACAATTCCGTGTGTCTGCACGACACCCTGGACGCCCTAATGGCCTCAGCCGAAAAGGGTTGTGATTTCTGCATTCTCTGCCGCACACGCTGCGAGCAAGTCCTCTCTCCAATCGCCCAGCCCAAGCCCGGAAATGACACAAGCGTGGTATGAATGATGATATGACACATTGTCGACTTTTGTCTGACGGCCCCGAATGCTGACTTGATCTTTCCGTTTCTTGCCCGTGTATTAGTGGCTGGAAGGGGAATTACATCCCGGTCAAGAGCAAAAGTTCCTCACGAAGAGGGATTATGTGGCCATCACGAATAATATCATGGTTTACATTGGCTCGCCGCTTAATGAGAGGGTCAGGATGCATATTGGTGAATTGAGTGTATTCGCCGAGCCAGGTCTGGCACCCTCGTTTTTTTTCTCTCCTTATTCACTTAGGCCCTCCCCCTCTTTCACATTGGACCAGATATTCAAGTCCCTTCTGGTTTGCTGATGCCGGGGACAGGAACACCCGCCTCTCTATTGTTCTGCAATGACACCTGGACAACCGTGGACCGGAACCCACGGGGATATCTAGATTTCGCGAGCCGGTCCATAACTCACTGCCAGCGCCTGCACCAAAAGTGCACACCGTTCTCATCTAACAGCAAAGCGGCATCGGAAATGCCAACGCGTCTAATTGACCTCGGCGACCCCCGGGACCAGAAATCCGCCCGTCTCGTGACGCCACGCGCATCGAACATCCAAGCGGAATATGTGGCGCTATCGTACTGCTGGGGCGAGGACGTGCAATCTAGCACAATGCTACGGGAAAGCAACCTCGAGGAACTGCAGTTGCGCATCGACGAGGAGAAGCTTCCCAAGACTTACAGGGATGTATTCCAGCTCGCTCGCGAGCTCGAATTCCGCTATATCTGGATCGATGCACTGTGCATCATTCAGGGCCACCACCAGGACTGGGAACGCGAGTCCCAGAGAATGAGTCATGTATACGGTAATGCGGCGTTGACAGTGGCCGCTGGTAGAGCAGCGACTTGCGAGGACGGATTTCTGGAAAACAGGCTGCGTCCTGCCGCCGGCCCCTGTGCCATTCCCTTCTATTATGAGAAATTCAAGGGGCGAGCTGGTGTTATGGATGAAAAAGGAGAGATGGGCCAAATCTGGGTATCACTCCCACGCTCAAGGGAAGATGGACCGGTGGGCGAGCGCGGCTGGTGCCTTCAAGAGTCTTTACTGTCGTTTCGCATGCTTGTGTTCGCGAAGGAGCAAATACGCTTTCAATGCCGAGAGATGTGTATCTGGGAAAACGGATACGCATCAAGGACGCCATATTACGAGCTCTACCGTGATCACGATCTCATGTCTTCGTCTCTTCGTCCGAACCCTCACCCATTAGGACTGGCCAGCAAAGGTAGAAGTGCACAGGAGCAGGCAGATGAAAGACTACGCCGCCAAGCGTTGGATTTTTGGTACAAGGAAATCCTATGGAAATATACGACGAGAAAACTTAGTGATACGGGCGATATCTTCGCCGCGATCAGCGGCCTGGCCCAAATGGTAAAAACTCTGATTCGTTCTCGCTATCTCGGGGGGCTTTGGGAGGTTGATATCGTGCGCGGCTTACTATGGAGGCCAAGGCCTTTGTTAACCAGAGATCCAAGGCGGAGACCTAGGTGGCAACGTAGAATGACAAAACGCGATCCTGATATGCAAACTCAAGCGGTGCCCCTGAAAGTTCCCTCATGGTCCTGGGCTGCAGTACAGGGTGGCGTTGGAATCGATCAGGATCGAGACGAGACAGTATACGATGAATCAAATGCCCTGATACGCCCAAAATATGAAGGTCGGTGGACGAGAGATCCGATTTGCCATGCAAATGCGGTAGAAATCACAAGCTGCGAGCTTGAACTATATGGTCGACCTCGACTAGTACAAGTCCAGCAGGTCCTGCCTAAGGGTGGCAACGTCCCTAAAGGTGAGTAAAACACCAAGGAGTTCTAAAGTCTCTCTCTGCGTTTACAAGTTCACCGTTTTCTTTAAATCAGCCAATCGTAACACTAAGGTCTGAAAACGCCAGGCTTGTCTGCATGAAGCAATGGATGCTGGCTAACATCATGTAGTGTCAGAGTTCACCCGAGCCCCTTGGATGGTCCTCATGCCACTACGGGAAGACGAGGAAGAAGACATGTCAAAGAAGGATCGTGACACAAAAAAGCCCAACCATATTGTTGCTCAAGGACGTTTCGATATAAGAGCGGAAATAGTCAGTATGTGTTGGTGCATGCCTCTCACCAAACGTGAAGGCCTGATGTTGAATCGGGACGAGGATGGGAACTATCACCGTGCCGGAATAATGAAAATAGTCGATTTGGCATGGATGATGTCTGTCCAAGAGGAAGACATACGCCTCATTTAATTCAAGTCATGATAGGGGGAAGGGGGGGAAATATGAAGTTAAAAGTCTTGTGCACAATTTATACCAATACCTTCACGGTGTCTGTAGGCTGTGACGCGGAACTCCCGTCTTATCTTATTTACAAAAAAAAAAAAAAAGCTCGTAGCTGTCGTGCAAATATCGCGAGAGGTCGGGCCTTCTTATAGTGCGGAAGAAAGATAGTACTCCAGAACACTATAAGCGTATGAATATACCAGCAATTCACTACCAGAGCTTTGGGTTGTTGACATGTCCAGACCGAGTTCCAGTGCACTGAGCAGTTCCCCCAATCGAACAAACTGCTGCTGGCTTGATACAATCCGCTCCAGGGCTCTTTGCTCGAGGCATCGCTGCAATATGTCCCCGTCAATGTGCATCATGGTCTTGACAATGGTCTTTGGGTCAGGCTCGATATCGATCGTGCTATCGCTATCATGGGGGACGAAGCAAATTTCTCTTGACAACATGGCCAGGTTCTGAATAAATCGTAGAAAGTGCCATGCCTCCTCGTGGAGGATAGAGAATTGCGTCAGCGACCCATCAATCGCAAGACCCAGTATGTCACGCCTATCTAGACCGCCCTGCTTGTGGCCAAGCCGTGGCTGATCTCTGGTCCAGCGTGGTCTTGTGCGTCCACTCACAAACCTTCGAATCGATGCCCCAAGGTGTGCCCGAAAAACTAATTGCAAAGTAGAGGCGCCAAGATTTCGACTTGGAAACCATAGCCCATAGACGCCACACATAGGGTCAGACATCAATGCAAGCCGTTGTCGCTCCTGAAGGCCGACGAATGATCCCACATCAATCGAGTGTAAACCATTTCGGGCTACTTCGTCTGTGTGAATTTGGACCATATGCGTGGCGGACGTGTAGTCGAATACAACCAATGAATGGTGAGCAGTGAGGACATGTAAATAGCCATCAACCACCTCTAAAGAAGTTGCCGGAGACGGAAGCTCATATCTCATGGCCGTCTGGAATTTCTTGTCTTCGACAATATGATACTCGATGGTTTTGCCGAAGCTTAGAAATAGACCATTCTTGTCAGTTGTACCACATCGTGGCGATCCATGTTTGGTTTTCTTGTAGAACTGGGTCCAGAATCGAATTTGGCGCGAAGCTCTCGCATTTTTGACAACTACTTCTTGCTCTGCCGAGACAATTAACAGTCGTCCATGACCGTTTCTCGATTTGGCTAATACTACAAACCACTCGTAGACATTTCCTTTATTCGTGTACTTCCAAGTTAGTAAAGAGACGACTTTGGTGTCCGAATTACCCAGATGTGTGATGTAGTCCAGGTCTATATTTCGTTCATTACCTTGCTCTGACACTTTTCTGATCGGATGGGACAGATCGGTTCCGGTTGTGGGGTCAAAGAAATGCAGAGAAGGGACACCGCTTTTAACAACGATCGTGACGAGAGCTTCTAATCGTTCGGAGTACAAGATTCCCATCGGCGTGCCCCCAATTGGCAGATAACGTGGAACTGGAGCCGGACTTGGTTGTATCTCCGTTATGAGTATGTGTGAGCCAGCAATCATAATCCATGTGGTGTTGCTATAGCCAGGTATTCCGTGCAGCCGAGCGACTGAATTTATTGTTGGAGACGACAGGTGTGGTTCATTGGTGTCAGTCAGCCAGATTCGATGTATCTCTTCGACACACCCTGCCTTTTGTTTCATATCCGGTTCCTTCATGAGCGCAAGCCCTGCATCATTACACACCAAGGTAGAAGGGCCGGTGTCAAATAACGCGCCCGCGAATACATGTGATGGCGAAGCTCCGAAATGATTCGTTCGAATTTGTGTGAGAAATCGTTCCGGTTGGCAATTTTCCGTGATTTGTATTGTGAAGACTTCACCGTTCCTCATGCCGACTACTATCTTGTCGTCGCCAAGACAGATGATGCTGGTCACAGCATTAGTGGCCATGAAGCCAATGTCCTCGTCTTCTCCCAGCTTGATTTCAAAAGGTGCTGGAACACTAGTCAGCAACATAAGCCTCGAGGGCGAGGATCTTACCTTGTTCGTTACAAGTCTGTGGCTTTGTATCGGACTGAGATGGATCAATTTGAAAGACCGCCAAGCATAATGGATCCCTTCGCGAAAGCCCTGCTAGAACGCAAGTACCAGTCGACAATGTATCAATAGAAAGGGCATTGACTTCGCCTTTTATATTGAAGACTTGCTTCAAAATAAACTTAGATTCATCCAATATAAACACCATGATTTGGAAGCCGGAATCAGAATAAACCGATAGAGCAAGCGCGCTATCAGTAATAGCCGCATCCGTTACGGTAACTACAGGAGATTCGATCATGTCGGCAATTACTTGTGAGTAGCTAGTAACACCAATAGTTAGTAGCTACGCTTTGCAACAGAATTCAGAGTCTTACCAGCCGATTGGGGACACTATTGTCACTGTTGAACTTGTGACCTGGATTACAATGTCCCTAGTAATGTAAACTGCAAGGGTAGTCGACAGAAGATCGAAGGCCATCAAATCCTGACCCCTCTCGGACACCTCGGAGAGGTCATGCGATATGTGCAGAAGAGCTGAATTCTCTGGAAGTGCTAGAAGCATGAAGAAGCCCGCTTCCTGATTTCCTTCAAAATTGGGGATGGCCCAGCACCGTTTTATGGGCGTGGAGTACGAGAGATCCAGGCCAATCTTTGCCTGGATTCCATAACGCAACTCTACGATGGCACCAAATACGTCTCTACCAGAACTAGCAAATATCCTTTCCGGTGCCACCATGTGACCCTGTTTCTTCTCAACTGATGGTGGTTGCTGCGAAAGAGCATGGACCGATTGGGAATCGTTGCTGGACTCCTTCATCAAGACTAAGTCAACTGTAGGAGACCAATTAGGTAATAGACCAATACGCTTCGGATTTTGCCTTGCTTGGACCTGAAAGAGAGCTAAGTGTTAGCCTTGGAGATCGGTAGAAGAATAATGAGACTGAACGACATACGCTCCATATGGCACCGGGGCCGTAATCTCCGCCTGCTACAAGAAGTTCTCCATGGGGTATACTAAGGGATGCGAACGACGAATCAATATTACATCGGAGCGGGCCCATATATATGCTCGCTTCAATTCCAGAATCACCGGTAATCTCCAGACAGTTTACCCAACCATCTTCTCTCGCAAGGTAAATCAAGTCCTTGCCTGTGTGATATGATTCTTCTCGCAACGGCCGTGTCCAGGCCGTCCACATTGGAGCGTGAGTACCGTGGTGCCATTCGGTATCATCTCTATGTCCTAGCTCAAAGGGGACGAATTCCGGTGACCCACTAAGCACATCCGTGCAAAGTGCGATGGAGTTTTCCGTTATCATAAGGAATTGGGAACAAACCGTCAGAGGTATAATGAATAGCGGTAACCCGACACTTTCATATAGTCTTTGACCCGCCTTTTCCGCAGTCAGTGCATTTTGGTATTGCAAAGACTCTGACTCATCCCATTCGTAAATGGCCAGTCTGGACACTCCGAACCGCACGGTGATGACAAGCAAAATGGTATGGGATACATTCTCAGAACTGGGATGAAGAAAATCGAGTTGGTGAATAACCCCCCGTACGGCCCGTGCCTGTACTGAACGAATAGGCTGTATGGGTAAGCCTTCATTGTGTTGCCTGCGGAGCTCTTCTATTGACTCTAGCTGATATACAATGAAGATATCCTCAGAGCAGGCGAGGGCTAAGTAACCCCAGTCGGGACTGATCGTCATATGAAATCCCGGATTCTCCAATTTTCCGCTAGAGATAGGGAAATGTGATGAAACAAATTCCCAATCTCCAGTAGCAGTTGGGCTCATAAAGACAAAGATAAGTTCTCCGGAAGAGAGCACTAACATCAGTACTTGCTGGAATAGTTCGATATCCTTGGGAAGAGAAACGTAAGATGGCGAAGAAGACAAATCTGTCATCTCAATGTCAAGATTTCGATGGTAATTAGCGTGAATATCCTGCCTCGTTGTTCTTAGGTAGTCATGAGTGCCCATAACCCGGCAATTCCGGATTGTTGAATTGAAATTTAGTTTCTTTGCGACAGGCAGTAGTTGTTTATCCACGCCAAGTTCGCATATCTGAACGGATTGATCCTATTACTGTCAGCTGTGGACTGGCCCTAGACAGCAATGATTGAATTTGACAGTTGAGTAAGCCGATTATATTATATCTTAAGTTCCACGCCAATTTCGAGCTCATAGATGGGAGTTGCTGTGAGGGGAAATAATCGTTGATGGCTAATCAAGCAAGCTCAACGCCAAGCTGTCAAGGAAAGAAAAGCAAGGAAACATACATACCCCTACTAAGGCTACATCGTTGAAGCGTGAAGACCGAAGTTGAACAGGAAGCACCCAACGAATGATAGGACTTTCGATAATTGTCCTAGTAAGCACCCCAAACTGTGGTGCTTTCGGCGGCGGCGATTCGACCGGGTGAGGACGTGAGCGGGAGTTCTCCCCGAAAAGCTGATCAGCAGTTATGGTTTGAGTCACCCACTCATCACCATCAAAGACGTGTGTTTGAAGTGCGGCCATGGTTTCAGCCAACTATCAGGCACACCAATAGTACTTCTACAGCACTTTCAACGACGGCGACTCGTCTGCAAGGGCGAACACCAGGCCTAAAGCGTAGACCTACTAGAAGTTGAAACACCTTCCGGGTGTTAGAAAGGAGACGAAGCGTAGACAGTAGATCTAGGTTAGCGGAAAGTTTTACGTCGGTCAGTTGTTCCCGGCAGGATCATTCCCTAGGACATCGGGCACCCGAGTGGCGGTGCGACTAGTTCTAAGAACTTCTGAGCACAGTTATGTAAACAAACATCAGCCTTCGATGGCTGCGGCGTCTCTGGGAAATGGAGCTGGTTTGCTGAACAGGATCATTTAAGAGACCGGCAAGTACTATTGCGATTATCGCCAGGACTCGGCAGCGTTTGATGTCCGGGACCGACTACGTGACGGAAGCCGGTCTATAGCTCCTGAGGTAATAGAATACAAAGTTGGGCTTTTGGTCGACTGAGCTGGGGATGAAGATGAAGAGTGTAGACGCGTGTGGGCTTCCGTGACTGTATGGAGTACCGCTAATTCTTCCCAATCCTTTCATGTAATGTGTTTCTTACATATAAACACGTCCATGTGCTGAGCTTCTCATAGGAATCTTGAAGGCCTCCTACGCTCTCGAAGCTCTCTCGAGAACCTGAAGGGAGCGGGGTAGAATGTCAGAGGTAAAAGTCGAAGTAGGTGCATGTGAACAGAGGCCCACGAAATGAAGACGGTGGTTGGTCGTGTCACTGTTGTCACCAGTCGGGCGCATGTGATGTAGATTCAGGAAATGCATGGTAGGTAGGATAAGTATATTGATGGTAGGCAGGTACCTACTATCTACTTACGGACTACGGACGTACCAGTATGAATGTGGAAATCTGTAATCCGTACGGATTACGGACTACGAAGTACGGACATCCTAACGGACTAGGTACTACAATCATTTGCGGGGCATGGACACACGTCTGTACCGGTTAACTAGATAGCCAACGCATCGGTAGATACATAGGAGTACGGTCCGTACCTACCGTAAAAAACTTGCACAGACCAGACCTTACGTCCATAGGTACCTAGGAAGTTACCTTATCCACTATCTACCTAATAACTGCCGACGTGAATTTTAGTTCATTTCGTACGGACGTAGGTACCCTCAACCCGGATACCCGTTGATCCACGTTAGGTAAATGTGGCATGTAAAAAGGCGATATAAAGCCCCCGTTACCTGACTACACTATACACTAGAACCTTAATAACACTCGAGGACTCGATGAGATCCCTACCTATTGTCGTTCTAACATCAGCACAGCCCTAGAGTGGAAACAACAACATGAACAACCACGTATCAACTCTCAGGCATATTCCCAGTACAGCAAGGTGTCTCATTGCCTTGAAATTTCAATAGCCACCGCATCCGAAATTATAGTCAACCCAGCCGTTTGTAATCCATATGCGGTAAAGAGTGCCAGCGTCTATCGCAACCCAATATTAAATGTCCAATGTAGTCCAATCACGGTTACCGCGATCGTGTCGTATTTCGTCTATAATATTTACACTAGAAGCAGGTACTGGCGCAGAACCTTGTCTCTGAAGGAAAATAACATAAAAGAGGCATTGGAGTGAGCTCGTCATCCTCATGGCTGCCGTTGAACAGAGTCAGCCTGCTCAAGAAACACAACCTGCCGGAGAACATGACGTATCCGCGATCAGGCCCAACGAAGCCCGTATCTTGGCTGCGTGTGAAAAGGGAGATATTAAAGAGCTAAGGGATATTGCTATCGCGCCAGGTGGCTTTCTATCTGACCATCTACGAAGCCGGGCATGTAGGTTATCTCAAATTTTCTGAAGACATACTCATGGAGACTAAGTGTACCTGGCAGGGCCGACACTACTTGGACTTGGTGTAGATGCGACACAAGTTGATTCTACCGAGGATTCGGCCTCTTGGAAGCATTTACCGCGACACCGAGATGAAGAGCAAGTCGGGCTAGATGTCAACAGGAGCTTTGTCTACTATCCAAAAGGTAGGTGCAGAATTTCATCCTCTCCCAGTCCGCTGTCATATACACAGCTGATCATTTTACTCAGATAATTCTGAAGCCCAGCTTGGAGAGAAAAAGTCTGCGCTGTCAGATTTGATCACCGAAGTGCTCCGGAGACAACCGTATCTCTGCTACTTCCAAGGCTACCATGACATCTGCCAGGTATTGCTCCTCGCGTTGCCGGCTCCTATACGGACACTGGCTGTCTCCCGGCTATCCGTGCTGCGGATCCGCGACTTCATGCTTCCCACACTGGCGCCCGCCATCTCGCAACTCCGTTTGATCCCCGACCTGCTGCGGGCTATGGACCCAGAGCTCTGCCGTCACCTCTCACGGAATGAACCGTACTTCGCACTGTCTGACACCCTGACCATGTTCGCCCACAACGTGCAGCAATACAGCGATATCGCAAGACTGTTCGACGTCCTGATCGCACGGGAGCAGGTCTTCGGCATTTATATTTTCACGCAGATCGTGCTGCGGCGCCGCGATGAGCTTCTTGAGCTCGACGAGCCAGACATGTTGCACTTTGTATTGTCGAAGCTGCCGCCAAATCTTGACCTCGAGGCTGTCATCCGCGAAGCCGCCCACCTGATCGAGAAGCACCCGCCCGAGTCTCTGCGATCATGGCGACAGATCTCCAGCGCTAGTGTACTAAAGACAACGCGGGACATCGAAGCGCTCGCTGGTCAGAGCCTGCGGGATGGACAGGTGTATTTTGAAAAGCAGGTCCGCGAGCTACAATGGGTTGAGAATCGCCAGAAAATCGCGAGGCTCCTGTGGGCGAACCGGACCGTCCTCCTCACCATTCTCATTGGTATCAGCGCCATCTATCTGCGGAAGACTCATGCCTGGGCTGGTCTAATGGCGTGGACGGCCAGATGGTTCAGAATCTAAGAATCGTCATACATCCTATCCATAGTATTTTTTTCTTATAGCGGACTACTGTAGAATGGACTAGAATCAAAGAGGGAGGGCCACCCATGAGCAATATACCTAGGTACCCTACTCTCCGTAGCGCAAGCAAAATATTTCCAAATGTCAGCTTTCGAACAATCAGGGATTTAGTTAAGGCAATTGATACAGAGGCATGACGACTTGATATAGAGGCATGAATCCGCACCGCCGTACAGAGCCATGAAGCCCTCATTGGCCGTATCAATTTCATTGCACCAGCGACAGTACCGAGTAGTTAAATAGAAATTAAATAGGTAGCCGCCCCCTTACAATATAGTTGATGACATTAGCTGAGGTACAGCTGGTGGTAGGGTCCGGGGACACCAGCTCTTTTGTTGTGTTGGTGAAGACATTTTTATATCAGAGGTGTGAAGTAGCTACCAAATAGCTGTGTGGTTTGTACGTTGAAAAAGAAACAGGTATGCGTTTGCAACAGCAGAATCTGTGCAGTGTAAAGGTAAACAGTGTTCGGAATAGCTTCTATTCCGAACACTATCACATACCGTACAGATCGGATTGTGAGATAACGCTATTAACTACCTAACTAATAACGGCTTCATGTCTCTATATCAAGTCGTCATGCCTCTGTATCAATTGCCTTAGTTAATTCATATCGACATCTGTTGCCTTGAGGGTAGCTAGAAACTGTATTCTTTCTTTCTTTCTTTCTTTTTTTTGGCCGTGCGGATATCATAGGTATTGTATAACCCAATCTATCGTTGCGCTTCACCTTACTCTGACCTGTAGAACACCACTACATTACGCAATGTCTCGTCCCGTTAAGAAACGCGAGGCACAAACAGGAAAAGGGAAACGTATTCTGACTCCAGGCTATGGATCGGTAAGACTGTCAAGAAGAGCCGGCGCAGAAGAGCTTCACAAGGATACCGAATTCATAGAACATGTGTGCGGGAGATCTAGCGTTATTCCGAGTAATGAATGAGCCGAGACTCAGCATACCTATTTTCTTCACTGAAAGACACAGGATGCTACGCCAGGTTGTTATACTATGTTGTTGGTAGGCACTTCGTAGTCACAGATGGGGGAAAAAAAAACACGCTACCTAATTCCGCGATAATAACAACTCTATACATACCTAGTAGTAAGGCAGGTTTCGCTCTCAAGTAGCCTCCTGGAATGCCGTCTTTAGACCTTCAAAATGCGCCTGCTCTTCAACAGCTAGCTTCCCATCCACATCGCCAATGATAGTTAAGATCAGACTATAGTTAGTATACAAGAATCTCTCGCGCTTTCTCTTATCTGTGCCAAAGGCTGCGCTGTATTTTGTGAGAAAGGCTTCTGTTTCGCTTCGCAATCTCCTGAGACTCGTGATGACAGGCTCGTCATCGCCCGCTTCGGTACTCATTGATATAATTCCATGAAGGAGCTGCCCGAAACGCTGCGTTACCACGTGAGGTGCTGTGGATAGCTTTGCCTGGTCTGCTTTAGATGGCGGGCGTGTCGGCAGGGCAGTGGTTAGCGCTCTAACGGACTCGCAATGCGCGTTCATGACGAATTGCAATCGTGGCCAGAGTAGCATTGCTGTACCATTGATATACCCGTCAGCCGCCGGTATCTTACGACGCTGTAGTTCAAATTGGAAGTGTTGATTAAGGCGGATGGAGAGGAGGAGGCCGATAACATCGTATGTTTCCGATACAAGGTTCCTCGTTAACGCGTTTCCGAGCTGTAATGTCGGTTCAAATATATACGTAAAATGACGGGAAACTGTAGAATAGCCAAGGGCGGGCGAGAAAAACGCATCGAGAAAAGTGTATTCAGCTGTAACATTATCGATGAGTGCAAGGTTAAAATTGCGAAAGGGGACCTCAAGATAATGCGTGGATTGGTCTTCCTCGGCCAAATAAGAAGATATTGCGACTTGATTACTGGTGCGGAGAATATCAACACGATGGCCAAGGTTAAACGCATCGTGAGGCGGTCCAGCTATCTTAGAACTTGAAAGCGCAGCGCCTCTGCGAGATGTGTCTTCGTTTCCCAATACATCCAATTTGTCCAAAGAGTGAAGTTTAATTTTCGTCAGAGCACTTTCATAATGTGAGAATTGATTCACATAGTACCACCTCATCGTGTTCATGTATGCGAGACATATCTCGTTAGCCAATGTGGGATGGTGTTTGTGAAGAAAGGAGAAAATCTCTCTGAACTTAATGAAGTTCTGTTGTTGGATGATCTGAGCATTGATATGGGGCGACCGAAGAGCTTTGATTTGAGCAACCAGAAAATCCCTGATTCGCTCGACAGCCTTTTGTACCAACTTCTCTAATAAAGGGCCAAGATCTTGTAGCCCCTTGTTTTGCACCGAGCTTGACCCGCTCTTTTTGTATGCCGTATCTTTCTTGTCGACGTCGCTGAGAGCTTTGACCCACGCCTCGTCGATATGGCCATCTGTTATTTTGGCTACGATAACGGGTGAAATGCTGATTTCTTCGACAGCAGGTCCCAGCCACCTTTCCACTGCTTTCCGGTTTTCAAGCCGTACATTTAGAGAGGCTGATCTCTCTTGTAGAGTCTCGATATCTGCTGAGACCGTTGCTAGGTCATTTCGGAAGCTCGCAAGATTTGTCTCGACAGATGCCAGTATCTCATCACAAGCTCGTATTGACTGATGTAAGTCTTTAAACGTGGTCGTGTCCAGCTCGTCTGGTATCTGTATCAGCAAGTCTGAGGATTCATAATGGTAAGGAGACTTACGCTCTCCAGCTATGTGTTTTCTATGGTCTTCTTTAATTATGGATTGCTCGTCTGATAAGGCTAGTAGGTGTAACGACAAGCCGCCAAAGTCGAACACATCCTTCAGATGTTCGGGTGTTATCAAGGCGGTTGAATTTTGTGAATGTTCGGGTGCCGAGGTAGATTTGGAGAGACTCCGGCCAAGAATAGCTGCAAGAATATCGACAGGATCCGAGTCAGCGTAGGCTGTGGTAGTCTGTTTAAGATTCGAGCGAGCGGTTCGTCGGGTGGAAGGCAGTAAAGACGAGGCAGAAGAATCGGCGGAAACTAGGGAGGGCGAAATGGATCTGGGTGGAGCACCCGCGCGTTGTTGCTGAGAGGTGATATAAGGGCCAAGGGCACTGGGAGACCTTGGCGGCCCTGGAGAATATGGGCGATTTGGTGGTTGAGAGGGCGCAGGTGATGGTGTCTGACCAGCAAGACGATCGAGCCACATTTCACCAGCTTATCTCTAGGTCGCGTTACGGGAGTATGTAGCTCCAGGAGCTGATCCAATAAGAACAAGAAGATCTATACGATCACAGAACAATAATTAATCCTACGCTGTTGCCCTTGAACACGCTCTCGAGACATTAAACCCATTGGTGGCATAAAGAACGTGACTGTACGCGTCGCGAAACTCGACGTTAGAGCTGCTGATAGCCTTATGTAGCCTGTAAGTGACGTTTATAGTAGCGGTTTCATGGTCACGTTCGTCATTTTATGTAAAAGTCGGGTACGGACGCAATGAATATGCAATCATGTACTTTAGGTAATTGTCGCAGCGAGTTTTGGAATTCAGGTCAGTCCAGGGTCCCGCTGAATCAAAATGTAGGTACTTTTACTGTACGGAATAGGTAGGTAGGTACATACGTATAGGTAGTCCGTACGTCCGTACGGATCCGTACCTAGGTACACATCCAGTAGGTACCTAACCTAGCTAACCCTGTACGGAGTAATGCATAACACTAATAAACGCAACTTCCCTTTAAACACAGCGATTCAATAATTCCTCAAAATCAAACCCGTAAATTTCGTCTACACCACCTAAGTAAAGGAGAACTTATAAGTATCAACACAGTACCTACGCTATCCATACGTAAATGTAGAAGAGGTAGGTAGGTGGTAGGTGATGGTAAGGTATGTTAATTTGTAGAGTCATAATTATCCCGTGTCCCAACATAGGTACGATCCCGTATACTTATATACTGCGCAAAGAGGCACTTTGCGCCTACATAACTTCGTCGCCGCCTCGGTCGATTTAGAACTTAGAAGGGGCACATTCCAGTCGAAAGCTCCCGCAGCATAATTATACCTATACATATGACCGGCCTAGGTTGGTGTCCGGGTAAAGCCTCGCAAATTGTTGTAACACCCCTGGTTTCTAAGTTACGTTTTGCGATACATATGAAGTAGTAGGTAGTCCGTTCTCCCTTCGTATAAGTACCTAGGTTAGGTACTTACTTAGTGGCAAGTGTAGGTATGGCCAGCCTCGACATGAAAGTCTCCAGCCTTCACACTCTTTCACACATCAAGGAACGTCCGTACCGAATACTTACCTACACAGCTATGAACGAAGTACGTATTGCTGACGTCTACTTGAGAAATAGGTAGGCAGTATAGAGAACACAACGTTACGAATTACCTGTGTAGGTACCGGTATCAACAGAGGGGGTACGTAGGGCAAAGCTTTCATGACGGAATCTCATGCCAGTATGTATTCCGTACTACGAAGGCGTTTTTGTTACGTACCAGCAAGATTACTACTGCTTGGGAGCTCCTCTCGTCCTAGGTATACCTATGAAATCAGGCCTACAAAATTTCACCTGCCAGATCTAGTGTAGGTACTCACGTTGACTGTAGTGTACCTATAAGTAGGTAGACAAACGAAGTACTATCTAATTCGTATGGAATTAGGTACGTAGTAGTAGTAGTAGTAGTAGTATATTACTAGGTAGGGAGGTATATATATAAGTATGTAAGTTAGGTAGGTAGATACCTACTTCGTTCGTCCGCAGGTTTCTGTGCAGTTACCTATACCTACACTATGCATACTAAGCATGCCTTTACCGGGCTTGTACAGTAAGTATGTTAATAGGAAGATAGCTACCGACGTAGGTACCTACTACCTACCTACTTGCCTACACTACGTCCCTACCTAGGTAGGTAACTATCAGAACTTCCTACATCGCCGTTACCTATCTCAGGTAGGTAGAGTACCTAAGGAAGTACGGAATTCTTCTTCTCCTGTAAAGTTTCCAGCCTTTTGCTATACTACGTACTTCGTACTCAGTTAGGTACCTAAGGGAATATACCTGTACCGAGTACCTAGGTACCTAACGTGGGGAGGCATACCTACTGGTAGGTAGTAGGTAGGTAGTACCTAGGCAGGCAGGCAGGCAGGTAGGTCTAGGTAGGGTAAGTAAGTAATCCGTACCTACCTAGGTTAAGTACCCAGTAGGCACGCTACCGAAGGTGGGCATACCTACCATGTATGGACTAGTCTTTCAACTAATGCCTATATAGGAATAGGTAAAGTGAATATACCGATTCGCACTAGGTAGGTAAATACCTGCCCATCCGGTATGGATCCGTAAAGACTTACATACTTACGGACGTACCTACGGCTTACCTAAGGTGTTGTATTCCGTACAATATACCTACTTACTTCGTACCGAGATGTAGGCATGAAATTCTGTGTCCGGAATATAGAGGCGTAGCATCGTGCAGTACGGACGTAGGCAGGTAGTTACCTAGGTAGGTACTCCGGAATACTAGATGGGTAGGCACTTGTAGATTTAGACACTAATCTTAAGCTGGAAAATTACCTAGGGAAATACCTACACTACTGCCTCTTTTTTTGCCGTCGGCTCTGCTAGGTAGGTAGAAGAAAAAGAGTTCGGCGAATCAGGGACAGGCTTGAAAAAGCCCAATTCTGTGGAGGGAAAAAATAATTTGCAGAGAAAAAAATAAAGAAAAAAAAATAAAGCCCCCCCCCCCAAAAAAAAAAAGACCCCCCCCCCCCCGGTTTCCTCTATCAATTCCCCCTCTCAGAGTCTCTACCTTCTCTCTTAACACGCCTAAAAAAAGAGTCTGAGTCTCCCATCGCACAACTACTTCCACTTATTCCTCCTCACTCCTGGACACCTTTTGTCGAAATCTTCCCTCACCCCTTCTTCCCTACACTCAACCGAGGCTACGCGACAACCTTTCACCATGGCTGATGATGAGGTGAGTAAAGCCTCCATCATTACCAAGTAATTTTCTACTCTACAGGCTGATCACCCCGCATTTGTATCACGAATTCTGTATCCCCCGCTATGCCAGAATGACAGACCGGTAGTCTCTTTATGGTCCACGAATGGCCTGCTTCTGCTTCTGCTTTGCGCCTTGCCTTGCCTTGCCTTGCCGTCTTGTCATCACAAATAGACTACGATGATCGTCACAATCTTGCGATTCTTCGGCTTTCATACTAATCCTCATCTTCCAGCACAACCACGACTTCAGCAGCGCCAACGCTGATGCCTCATGGACCACTCCTCAGCAATGCTCCTCTCTCCGGAAGAACGGTTTCGTTGTGATTAAGGGCCATCCTTGCAAGATTGTCGACATGTCTACTTCCAAGACCGGCAAGCACGGCCACGCCAAGGTTCACCTGGTTGGCACCGACATTTTTACCGACAAGAAATACGAAGAGCTCTGCCCCTCCACCCACAACATGGACGTCCCCAACATTGAGGTCAAGAACTACCTGCTTGTGCGTTGATAATTGTGCCTTCCGCTGCATTTGTGCTCTGTGAGACTGACAGTTCCTCTACCAGGATTACGCTACTGACGATGGTTTCCTCCACTTGCACATGGATGGTGTTCCTTTGGACCACCCCGTCAAGTCCCCTGAAGGTGCTGTTGGCGAGGCCCTCCGGAAGCTCATCGACGACCAGGGAGAGCCGTTGAACGATGAGGGTGTTAGTAAGTATTTAGTATAGCCTCTTGGCATATTTGGCACGTGCTAACATCATGAAGGCGTCACTGTCAAGTTAGCTATGGGTCAGGAGCATGTCACTGATGTTAAGCCTGGTACCCAAAACTGAAAACATAATGTAACGCTATGAGATGAAAATTCGCACCATGGTCATGGTTTATAAGAGTCAGTCTTTGACGGGGCAAACTGGGAGGCTATATCAGACTCTGTACCTCTGGGGCAAAGTGCTATTATTCGGCCGAGACCCTGGAGTGTTAGATATGAGCGCAAATATAGCGCGTCTAGCAAGAAGCATGAAATCCCGTGTCCAATGTCAACCATACCTCTCTCATCTGTATGCATGGTTGCACTTAGATATTCCCAATACAGTGTTTTTTTTTTTTCCGCAAATTGGGACCAGTAATAAACAAACAGATACATTCCAAGATTTTACTCTTAAGATAGGAAAGGCAACGTTGAAGTAATATCAGGAGCATCTATCCTGTATTGTGCCACACCCCGATGCTACAACATATCAGGAGCGTGGCCGATTTGTCCCGTCTGGTGCGCCCTAACACAATCTTGACGACCTGGAATTAGTGGTGATTAACATCGAATTGTGGTCTGTCAATTGTAGCCGAAAACAGTCGCCGTTGTACGGGATAGATTGTAGTCGGGTGACCGACTGACTGACCAGTCATGCTCTCACTTCCATTCTTCACAGAGAGGAATATATAGAAGGCATAGGTATTTTAGATACGTTTATGTGTTGAAGTGTTGCCGGGCCGGGCACATGATGGTCAATGACCGGAGGTCTCAAAACGCTATTTTTTATACGGCCTTGCTAAACGTAAACGGTATGACAGAGCGATTCGGACCGAAGAAAGCCGGAAATTAGTGGAGGTAACTTGTGCGTAAATAAAGTAATTAACTGCGATGTTTACTTCGTACGGCTCCGTATAAGGGTGACAGCTTCTATCTCCTTCAATTTCAAGATGTGACTGTTCATTTAACAAACGGGAACCGATGCGGATCTTTTGCTTCATTATCTGAAGCACATTAATTACCTACCTAAGGTACCTAGGTAGGTAGGCGAAGTATCAGTAAGTAATTGGAAGGTTAGGTACTTTGGCAGATTACCTCGAAGTGTGGCTCGGTTTGTTTCCGATAACGACATATATCGTTAAGGTGGCAACACTTCACTCCTCGGCCACTTATATCAAGACATGTGCGCAAAACCGTACAAACGTCGATAGTATCAGTTGCTGCCAATTCATTATCGGCAATTTGTCCGAGAGAAACGTGAAAATATATTGAGTGCACCGATTTGTGAATACCACCGCAATGGCGCGGACAAAATACCACAAATTCAAAGACGGCGAGCGATGTGACGAGTGTGGCACTCACCATTGGTTCGCACAGGATGCGTTGCGATATTGCCGGAATGGCCACCGGCTGGAGGGCTTCGCTCATCACGAGGCCGACGAGGACGCCTTCGGCACGCAGGGCAAGGTGTCCAGGAAGAAGAAGGAGGCCCGCAGTAAGGTCGTCGTCAAGCTTATGGGCGACGAGGGCCGCGAGCTGTACCTCGAGATCCTGCAGCTGATCCTCATCCGCCAGGCGCGCTGGCTTGTTGACGTCCAGGGCCTCCCTGATGAAATTACCGAGCTTGTGAGGGCGTTGTGGACTCTACGCGTACGCAATCTACCACTGCGGGAGCGTGGGGGGCGGAGTGGCGAGCGTACTGGGAATGAATCGGATAGTGCAAAGTCGCAGGCTGTGTTTAGCTCTCAAAGTGAGACGGACGAGTCCTCGGACGCCAATCTTTCAGATGCAACGTCTGCTACTTGGGCACCGGATGCACTGAGGCGGTGGAAGCTACCGAAACTCATCGACACGCTTGCGTTATGCTATCTTGCATGTTTGGTCAGACAGTTGCCCATCACCACAGGAGACTTCTGCACCTGGGCGCAGAAGGGAGATATCGACTTTCTGGCCGCTGTAAGCTTGATTTTATGTGAACATTGACTATCGGCGTATTATTGACCTGTCACAGCTCAACCACATGCCCCGTAATGTGCGAGATCGCCTGCCCCCCCAGTATCACCGAGCCCTTCAAGTGAAAGATCATATTCCAGCGGGACGTCTACAGGCTACAGTCCAGCATTACGTCACGTCATTCAAGTTTAATTTCGACATGATACTTCCACCATTGAATTATGTGCCTATAATAATTCGCCTCATCACGGATCTAGTTCTACCAAGTTCGTTATTCCCACTATTCCCTCCGCAACTAAGCCACTTCCAATTATTAACACGACGCAGTCGAGATATACAGCGTGGTGAAAAGCATAGCAGAGATCCTCAAAGCAGATTTCTCCTATCCCGTCGGCGGCCGTAGAATTCGCACAATGTACCACCCAGAAATCCTACTCACAAGCCTTGTGCTCGTCTCCACAAAGCTCCTCTATTCCCTCGACGGCATCGCGCGACCACCCATAAGCCCGCAAGATCCGCGGCAGGTGCAATTCGACTGGGGAGTGTGGCAAGAGATCACGGCGGAGAAGCCAGCGGGAAAGCGCGCAAGCTTGGCGCGCGGTGAGGAGTACAAAGTCACGGCGGACGATGCCCTGAGCATGGCGAAGACAAAGATGGACGATTACATGGATTGGTTCGAGGCGATATGGCTGAACGATTCGGAGCCCAAGAGTACGTCGTCCACTAACCCTGTACTTTCCATCCTGAGTTGAATTTAAGCTAAACGACTTCTAGCACCCGAGCGTGTACGCAATCTATTTGCGCCGACAGCTCCAAGATCAGATTCTCATCCGGCTGCAGACACAGAAAGTAGAACTGATAAGAAAATGAAGCAATATGAGGCCCTGAACCGGTCTATGAAATCAGTACATCCAACAGACACTACTGTAAACGAACAGACGAGACACGGAAATTTGTGTCCCGTCTGGCGACGTGAGGCGGACTTGCCTGATGCCGCGAAGGTCTTGTACGGCAAAGCAGCGGCGTGGGCAGGCATTCCTCTGATAATGGTGATACGGGGCGCCGTACAAATAGAGAGGCAGATAGAGGTTTGGTGTATGCGGGAGACGAAGGCCAAGCACGGCCGAACGAGTAAAGATAAAGGCAAAGGCAAAGGCAAGGCCGTGGCCATAGCCGAAACTAGTGATGAGAGTAGCGATGAGGACTATTTCTGAGCATATTGAGCTATATACGGCGAATTGATTTGATCAGTCATGGTGGTTTACAGTGAATGGTATGGGACGGGATAGGGACGTTCACCAATTACTCTATAGCGAAAAAAGAGATCTTTAACGTGGTATCATCTAGATCACGACCTGTTCTGTTCGTATCTGGCTAAGCAAGTCCCTTTCTCCCTCACCTCGCAAGACCATGACGGCGACCTGAGCCAGCAGTTCATACTACTGCGGATTCCAGATTCACGCCGTTCCTAATCTCGCACCTTACTGCATATATATACAGAGATCACATCGTCAAATGCCTAGTGATAGTCCTCGTTCGAGACAGCGCTTCCCCGTCGTCGCACTCGTTCGCCCCCCCGGGCAATAACAATGGCATCAGGGATGATTTCCAGATCACCTGTCTCGCGCGACGTGTCATCAGTATGCACCCGACCAGACAAACTAAGGAAGTGACCGAGAGGACGGCCGGCAACGTGATCCACGGCCAGTGCACGCGCATGAACGTCTTGGTTCCATAGACGTCTCCGAATATGGTCGTGGCGTTGGGGCCGGACATCATGCGATAGGTCATGCCCTTCGCGATGTTACCGATTGTGGCCTCGATATTCGCGCTGCCGTAGAGTGCCGTGGGCGTGACGTCCGCGTTGATCTCCAGCAGGGGCCCCTGGACGTTGAAAATCGAGGACAGGATTTTGACCATGTTTTCGCCGTCCTCGTAGTTGATCACGAATTCGTTCTTGCCGTCGGTCGTGTTCAGTGATTCAGATGCGTTCAGGGGCTTGAGGATCCTTAAGACTGGATCATTTTGAACCGCCACGTCCGAGTTGTTCAGCTTGATGACATGCTCCTCGCCGGAGAGAGTTCCGTTGTTGCTCTCCCAGTTCACGAACTGGCGGCCGCAGAATGAGAGCGTGCACTCGTACGCTTCTATCGCGTCTATAAAGTTGCTTGTGGTCGTTTCGCTGCTGAGCTTGTCCTCGGGAAAACGTATGATGGCGGTCCGCATGGGCATCCCGAGTCCGCCGAATAGGACATTGAGATTGACGGCGGTAGAGTTGGCGAGGGTGTGGAAGAAACCGTTATGTGCATCCACACCGGCTGTCGCCTGCAGTGTCAGATTCCCGGGCGTGCGGATACTCCAGACATGCTCCCATGTATCTACCAGCAGCTGTATCTCAATAGTTGATGTAACATCTGCACATTCGCTGCACACGCCGAAGGCGGTGAAGTCGGGATATGTACACCTCGCTCCAGGACATTTGAAGGGTGGCATTTTCACAACGTCGTAGATGCCGTTCACGATCGCCGCCCTCATTGGATTGTCTCTGGAGCCGACTATTTTACACTGTTAGGAAGTCGCAGTATCGCAAGACGGAGATGCTTGACGCGAAGACAAGACTACGTACCGATAACGCCAGAGCCATCTATACCTACACCCTTGAAGTCATACACGGTAGAAAAGGAGACAGACGAATTTTTGCTAGGATCCGCGACTTCCCGCTCGTCGAAATCAAGCAGCTGCTGTGAAAACGCCTCGAATGCCAGGGCAAGCACAATAGTAAGACAACCTAAATACGCAAAAAAGGACGCAGATCGCACGTTCCAGAACAAGCGAAAGGCGCCCAGAGGACCCCGACTAGCATCGTCGTAATGCTGCAGAATGTGCAGGCTTTCAACTCTAGGCGTCAAAAACGAGGCTACCCGCGCGATACGGTGAAGATGTTGACCCACCTGTCTGGTTCCCTGAGGAGATGCAGCCATTTGAGCTGGCTGATCGTCTGTCCGAGGGCGTAAATGAACAGTGCTTTTGAGGCGATGGAGAGGATAGCTATGACGGCGTTGGGTGATACCTCGATGGTCCAGGTTGATAAAGGTCGATCACTGAGCCTTGAGAGGAGAATTATCAAAGCCACTAGGAACACGAAACTGAATACTTCGCTGACGATCTCGGGTACCCAACCACGATTCAATTTTGCGAACCAGGAGGCCTCGGAGGAAGGGCTCGAAGTCGGTGGTGCTGCCGCTTGCTTCCGCTCAGCCTCGGTCTGTGATAGAGCGGTGTATTCCGTAGACTGAGGCGGTCCATGGGCCGCGACATCTCCTTGGGGCGCGCTGTCATGGAGAGTGGTGAGGCTATCATGGAAAGAGGTATCTGAGCGCTCGTGAGATTGTGCAGAACCACCGTGAGGTTGGCTGGCATCGTAGTGTTCCTGTAGGGTATTTTGTGCACCCGGGTTCAGGCTGCCTCGACCCTCAGCATAACTCGTTGGTATATAACCCGACTCATAATAGTACCCATGTGGCAGACTCGCTATGGTCAAATCCAAGCTGCTTCGTCGCTCTGAGTCACTCATCTCGATGGCGTCACATTCAGCGCGCAGTGTTTAAACAACATATCCAACGGAAATGTATGTGGAAAAACGCTGTCTTCCAACAAGATCAAGTTCTTCCATCTCAGCCTACGGCAAAATGCAACCGCCACTAGACAGGGATTCTGCTGAATTTACTGTAACATTGTATGTTCAGACGCGGCCGAACCCGCAGAACCGAATACCTACCAATCTGTACCTACCTGGCCATTGAATTGAAGCTATCGTGAGCGCTCCACTCTACGCGCAAACGCCCATACTTACGAGATTTGCCATATGCAAAGCTCTGGTATAGAAAATAGGCAATTCTTTCCATGCTCTTCAAAGCAGCATTCCTCGTTGTGCAAAAGGGGATCGTCCTATCCTTGCAATTATTTCCGTGATGGAGCCCTGCTGTTGAAATTTCCTGCAACCAACGTCTCCAAATTACTACCGTAGGCCAGGCTCGCTTCGAAGTGTCTCCTTAAGTCAATGCGTGGCGGTCAAAGTCTAGATGAGTACCCTTTCTGGTATGGTGGAAGCGAGTGACCGGGTAAGTTGTTGCCTTATGGTGGCCAAGGAGATAAGTAGAGTCTCTCGCTGTCACCGTACAGATCCGTATACGATGCACGTTGTGTTCAATCTGAAAAAAGAACGCAGGAGTAAGAGTAGGTACATTGTACTTGTCACGGAGTCGCACAGTAATTTTTATTATGGACACAGTGCATATACACTGTAAAAAGCCACTTTAACTCCAAGAACGTCTATAAAGGGCCTCTTCTATCGCCAACGCCTTCACTTAGGAGGTCAGGTCATCAATATACAGGATTCTATAGCCTCTATTCTAAGGAGTAACCTGCGCTCTGCCCACAGACTTCGGTACAGTGCACTCACTACCATCAACCACTCTGGTCTCCGTCAGAGTAGGTAGGTAATTCGAGATTCTATCCGCTATCCTGTTATTAGTCTGTCAGAACAGGTGAGCTACTTACCTATACTACTTACAGACATATCTGGGCATCGTCGAAGTCCGTCACCGATTCGGACTCAGACCTGAGTCTCAACCATCCAGTTGTTTCATTCTGTTTCGTTAGATAGACCGGTTTTCTGCTTCTAAAGTGGCATACACTATAGAGGGCAATCCCTTGATTCTCCTCCTTAGGGAAATGTAAGGCAGTCAGATAATTCAACTCCTTCAATCCAAACCTTTGGTCGCCTAGGTATACGAATTACTAGGTATTCTATGAGCCAGGGCTATGCGACAATAAGAGACCGAGGTCTGCGGTTACTAAAGGCAACGGTTGTTCACAGATCGGGATGAAGCCTTAGGGTGGATAATGGTTTCCACACAGCAATAATGACACGCATAAGACTAGTAAGCCCAGATATAACGTATCTGCGTGATTGGTTGGCGAAAGACTGTCTTCTTGCATGCATGAAACGAGTCGTCGCCGAATATCCGGTCGGTCAGAAGAGTAGGTAGGTACCTGTAGTTTCGCCAAAGATTGTACCTAGCCGATGAGACATCAGTCAAAACCCGTATGGCAAGACTCGGCGTCACGCCTAGCAGAACATTCAGATGCCCTCCGTTGGTTCTGTCTGTTGATATACCGCATTGAAGTGCTGGTTATTCCGTACTAAATCGCAGAGCTGACTACCTACCTAGGTACCTATACGTACCTACGGACGGACGTAGGTTTCCGCAAATTGAAGACACTTCGGATATGCACAAATTGAAGGGCGGGCCCCGGTTTAAGGTAATTCCTACTGCGTAGAGGCATATATAAGTTCTATACATCTATTGAGTAAACTTTGCGTAACGTCCGGAAGCGAACCTTATCGATTGCCGGCTCGGCACAAGCGAGCTCCTGGTACCAGCTGGCAAACAAATGGCAGTGCGCACACTCCAAACCCCCCACCACCATTGACTACCATCGTTTTCGCTTTGGCCTCAATTTTTGAGAACCACTAATTCGTCAGGTTAACATTCACGAAGAAAAGCAGTCAAGAGTATGCACCCCCAAACCTCATCGCCGTGTTTAAAGGAATGATTTCGCATTTCATCGAAGATGGAGATTCTTTCTAGGCAATTTGCTAATTACAGCCTCTCCATTTATAGTGCAGATCTTCGTCAAGACCCTCACGGGCAAGACCATCACTCTTGAGGTCGAGTCCTCCGACACCATCGACAATGTGAAGAGCAAGATCCAGGACAAGGAGGGTATCCCCCCGGACCAGCAGCGTCTTATCTTCGCCGGCAAGCAGCTTGAGGATGGCCGGACCCTCTCCGACTACAACATCCAGAAGGTTCGTGGTGTTCCGATCGATCCGTCCGCTCCAAGGAGAAAAAATTTAGAATAGAAGAAAGGAGAGGGGAGGAATTGAAGCACGATCGCATAGCGCCAAAAGTCTAATCGGAATTAATTTGCGTATTTGCTAACGCTGGGTTAATCATACAGGAGTCCACTCTTCACCTCGTTCTCAGACTTCGTGGCGGTATCATCGAGCCCAGTTTGAAGGCTCTTGCCAGCAAGTTCAACTGCGGTTCGTATCCGAAATTACCTTCTCTGTGATACGCATGACTAATTCTGGTTATAGAGAAAATGATTTGCCGCAAGTGCTAGTACGTTACCGCCCACACTCGATATTCCCAACTCTCAGTTTATCCGGCATCATGCGCCATTTCCTAAACACGAATACACGCATCAAAACAAAGCAGAAAAGTTTTCCCATGACTAACTTCATTTTCTCTAGCGCCCGTCTTCCTCCCAGAGCCACCAACTGCCGCAAGAAGAAGTGCGGCCACACCAACCAGCTCCGACCCAAGAAGAAGCTCAAATAAGCGATTCGCCATCCTTTATACTCAGCATCTCTGGCTGGGTTGGTTTGCGCCTGGATTCGAGAGAACGATGGCGCAGAACCTGGCAATGTAAGGATGCTGGGTTCGCATGTGGTGTTCGGTAAAGGAAGGCGTATGGATTTTTGCTGTTGCTTCTGATGGGGAATCTCGCATGGCATTAGTCTACTTCTGAAACAATCAGAATAGATACCACTATGAATAAATATTTTTCTGCGTACACTGATTTAACTGTGGAGTTCTCAGTGATAATGTCATTGCTATCTCTCATTGATGTCAATCCTGTCAATCCTGTCGAGAAGGGAATCAGACGGTCTAATGAGACATGCGTTGTCTACAACACAGCCACAATGCTCAAAAAGCCCTCATCTCTTGTCTGTATGAAAATAAAAGGGTATCTAAAGACGCCAGTCCTAAACTCCAAATCCCACTCACTGAAACTATCGTCCAGTATTTCCGAGCCAATACCCGACGACAACGGCCTCCTAGACGTGCCAAAGGTGAAAAAAAAGACCACAAAATCTAGGTAGCCAGTACACTCGCCGTAACGCATCTAGAATCCGCTAGTCGCGGAGATGCGCCTAGGTGAGGCAGTGCCACAAGTGAAGGTTGAACTGAGATGATAGGAACAAGAATACATCGTCTCATTCTATCGGGGAAAAGCACGTTGCATTGACTCAGGTCTTCTTGCGGCCGCCTTTGACACGACCTCGACCGCGCCCTCTACCGCGTCCGCCACGGCTCGATCGAGCAGCAGGCACTTCGGCCTCTTCCTCTTCCTCCTCGCTAGTATCGTCGCTCTCCTCCTCCTCATCATCTTCTTCGTCTTCGTCGTCGGACTCGACACTTCCAGCCTTGGTTTTAGTCCCAGTCCGCTTCCGACTCCTAGGGCGCCTGTTACCCCGGTTCACAGGACTACTTGCGTCCATGTCCGTGTCGTCTGCAGTACTAGCTCGTCTCATCTTGGCCACGGCGCTACCAGCGGTACTACCGGCATCAGTATCACCTCGCCTGCGCTTGCGCATCTGCTGCTTTTTCGCAGCGCTAGCGTTCTCATCCTCAGCTTCCGACTCGGTCCAGTTATCTGGCTCGTTCTCGTTGGCCGCGGCGCGCCCCCACATCAGGTCGTGGAACTCGTCGGGTAGCAGCTCGAAGTCCTTGTAGAGCTCCTCGGGCGCTTGGTCTCCGCCTAGGGACTTAACATAGTCGAAGGAATTATCGCGCTCGTCGATCATGTCCATGTCGAAGAACTGGCGCAGTTTCAGCCAGATCCCCGGTATTCGTGTGTGTGTCTCGATACTGGGATCAAAGCCATGGTTACGTAAATGCTCGGATATAGCGATCATACGGAAGTGCTTGTGCATGCCTGGAGTAAAATATTATTAGTATTTCAAGTCGGACATGCTAAAGAAAGCGGACACGGTTTATTGGATCTACATACCAGAGGGCTTCCATCTAATGATAGCTTTAAAAAGCGACGAGGTTTGATCCTCGGTCCAAAGGTCTCCCAAGATCTCCGCTTCGGAAGGTAGATTTGCTTTGATAAGGGCCGGCGTATCAACAGCACGGGGTGTCTCTGAAGCTTTCGGCGTGTCGACATCCATGGCATCCTCCTCCTGGGTTGATGTCCCTGACGTTTTGGGCGTCACGGCTTCTAATAGAGATTTCGATTTTCGTTTTGGTGCCATTGCGCCGATCGCTGTGTTTCAAGCCGCTGGAAGCTAGGTATGAATATAATATTGCTATTGGTACGGATCCGTAGTTTAGGGACGGATAATCACGCCAACATAACACATGGGCTTGTACAGAACCGTATGAGGTATAGGATGTGTACCCGACAATGTTATGATTGGATACCATTAATCATTTGACCGAATGTCAGAGGCTTAATCGAAAGAGCGTCAATATTTATGGTACTAATTGGCCTAAATAGAAAGCGAATTGGGTAACCTGGGCGATCGAAAAGATATGTATCGAGTATGTAGCTGGGTCGGGCCATGACGATGGTTTGTAGCATGTGAGCGGGTAGCAATCGATTGGAAGCTTCACGCAGCTAAGCTACAGGTACGTACCGAGCTACCTGTGGCTTAGCACTCGCACTGGCGAAAGGTTCGTCAATAAGGTAGGTAAACTTTTATGTGTGGCGTCTGCTTATCCAAGCTTGTACGACGTCCACGAGCTGCGCCACATCTTGTACCGAAGTATCCTACGAGTCGTGACACCCATCACGTAGGTATGAGATTCCTCTCTGTTCATCTTCAATCAAGTACAGAGGATGCCGTTATACAACAGCCTCCCAGAAACATGGCAGAAGAGGAATCTGCTGATGTTTTCGCATTCCCTGACTTCAGTTTATCCACCAAAAGGTTGACCTTATCCCGTGGGGGTCAGTTCTTCAATATAGACGTTGACGCTGTCAATGAGCCGAATAACTTCAACATCCTTGATGCACAGAATTCCTCGGCGTCGGATCATGGATTTTTCAAAATTCCTGATGCCTTAAAGCAGTCAGATTTGAGCGCTCACGACGTTCAGATCGAAGACAGAAGTGAAATCCCACAACCGCTCCACGACACTGCTCTGACCGATCTCGATATCATAGATGAACTATGGTGCATTGGACCAGATCCGCCAGTTGCCAGCGCAGACTACAAAACATGGGAGGGTTTCACTTTACCCGAAATTTCGCACTCGGCTCCCCTCTTCATTACGGAGGCTGGTCCTTCGGTGTATGATGCCGCGATTATGGACAAGGATGATCCGCTTGAATTAAACAATACAAATCACTTAGTCATAAAAGCCAATCCATATCTTGCAGCGTTGGTTGCTCTTACACTTGGAAGGGCTTCCGTTTTCTTCGTATGGGATGATCCAGAGGGGAAGTTCATCCCAGCAGTGGCCAAGATGCGGATATCGGGCTACTCTGCTGAGATTCTCAATGGCCTACAGTACTCTTGTCAACGAAGTGGAGAATTAACGCGGTTTTTATCAATCTACGTCCAGTCCACGTACCAGACGCGGCCCAGTGCGGTAAAGGTAGCACTGGCCAAAGCCATTGATCTTCTTCTTCTCGCCATCCAACAGCAATTTGGTGAGCGTGGGAGTCAAGCGAGGTCCCTTTTACAGTTACAGTCACTAGTTGAACCCGTCCATAACATGTTAGAGTATCTTGTCAAACTTGTGGGAGATTTATTCGAGTTGATCGATGAAGAGATTGTATCTGAAGTGTTCAGGCAGACCGAGAACATGCAGAATGATGATTCATTTCTGCGGGCTCTTATGTGCGAATTGCTGTCCCGGGTCACGGAGCCCTGGATGGAATTTGTCGAGAAATGGATAGGAGTTAAAGGGGAAGGAAGTTTTCCGCTGACTAAAGACGGACCGGGAAAGAGTTTTGTCAAGGTTCAAGCCATCGCCAAGGTGGATCACTTGGGATTTCAATCGGAGGAGCGCGAGTACGTTCTTGATGAGTCTTGCCTGCCACGTTTCGTCCCCCCTGACATTGCTCTGGTGATATTTGAAACCGGCAGGAATTTGCGCTTATTGCGCACTCATCACCCAGACCATCCGCTTTGTCAGATTAGCGCCGTCGCCTTCAGCAAACCGCCTGGTTTTAAATGGCTAATTGACTGGAAGTCTGTCGAAAACCAGCGCATCGAGGTGGAAAAGTATGAAAAAGCTGTACTACAAATGATATCTGCGGGATCCACTGAAGATATTTCACAATCTGGGGCCGAGGATTCTGCTAGTCCCCAGGATTCGTCCATGTTACAAGTGTTTGGCAATGACGGCACTCAACTCGAGAGCCAACTCCTGGCATCAATGCGTGCATTAGATCAAGCACCGCCTTCCGCAGCCGCCGAGGATGTACTATCAGTGTTGCTAGAAAAGTGTCTATTTCCTCAGGACAACCAACTTCGAACGATGACCTCTGATTTTGACCTACACTGGTCGCTTGTCCCATTATATTCGCTTGGCCCGCTTGTAACAACACAAGCGAGACTCGTCAGTCGCGAGTATCTGAAACTTCTGTTTAAAGTACATGATCTAAGAGAAAATTTACGTATCCAGAAAGAATTTCAATTGCTGGGAAATGGCATGTTCTGCAGCCGGCTATCCCACGCCCTATTCGATCCTGATCTGGAGACAGCAGAACGAAAGGCCGGTGTAGCTCTTAGCGGTGGCATCCTGGGCCTTCGATTGAATGGAAGGGAAACATGGCCGCCTGCGAGCTCAGAGTTACGTCTTGCGTTGATGGGAGTTCTCAGCGAGACCTACTTGCCCATTTTATCACGAGACTCACATAATCAATCGAGCATCGAATCGTCCAAACTTCCTGGCGACCTCAGCTTTGGCCTCCGTGATCTCCCAGCGGACGAGATTGATAAATGCCTGGACCCGACTTCCCTCGAAGCACTTGACTTTCTCAGGCTGAACTACAAGACGCCTGCGCCATTGTCCCCCGTTCTAACGCCGGTCATTTTGGTCAAATATGATAAGATATTCAAATTACTCCTTCGCGTTCTGCGAATGTTATATGTCGTTGGTCAGCTCTTTCGTGACACATCAAAAGCGGAACGTCGAAATCAAGACGTAGATACAGTGTGGCTTCGGTTTCGGTTTGAGGCTCAGCATTTCGTACAGAGCATAACCACATATTTCTTCGATACAGGCATACAGATCCCATGGCTGGATTTTGAAAAATGGCTTGACGGAGTCGAGTCTGCCCTGGGACGAGCCGATGTGGATATCGTGGGCACGCGGGTGGTGAGCCTGGACGATGTGCGCAAAAACCACGAGGAGATGCTTGACCGTATGATGAATACCTTATTGCTTCGCAAGCGACAGCAGCCTGTCATGGCACTACTCGAAGAGATCTTCAGGTTGATCCTCAAGTTCTCTCGACAGGCGCAGCTAGAGGTGAGCGGTAAGGTGGAGGAGAATGCCAGCAAGGCCATCATCCAGGATCTCTTCCGGGTATTTAGGAAGAAAGTGGAAGTCTTCGTCACGGTTCTTCATGGTCTTAACGAGAAGAATGGGACTACAGGGAGAGAAAAGAGGCAGGACTTGACGACTGATGATGTGCGGAGAGATGATGGTACTAACGTTGAAAATCCGGTTGACAGGCTTCTGCTCAACCTGGACATGTTGGGTTATTACTCTCGGCCTAGGTTTTGATACGATACGATTGTTAGAGATACCCCGGTAAATGAAGTTAATTGCCTTTTATATGTGAATTTACATGGTTGAATCGTGAAGGTGCTTTTATTCCCTTAGGTTAGGCACCTCATAGACTCCTTTACTGTCCGTACGTTACGTGGTGTAGTCATTTAAGGGGTAGGTACCTATTAAGGGGGGAGCTGTTACCTACCCGGTAAACACATACGTAGCTAAGGTACCTAGGTAGGTACTGCCTAAATATACCTTAGGTACGTACGTACCAAGATTGATGCCCCGCATCGCGCTGTCCAGCGCGTTTCTTTGACCTAAACCCCACCAAAATTTTGGTCCAACTACTACCTACTAGTACGACGTGCAATTACGAACGACTTACGGACGTATTTATACAACATTATTCTCTGCCTCCCAATCGTTCACCACATCCCGGTCTTTGAATTGTTCTCTACTACGTTCCGGCCCGGCATGTCTTCTTCAGGGAGAAATCTCACTTTGACAGAAGAATTGGAGAGAATCGAACAGTCTATTACACTCACGCTCCAAGGTACATTTAATTGGCATCTCTCTTGTCGTTGGAGACCTAAGCTAATTCTACCCTTTCTACGGATTAGAAATCGATCATAACTTTAGCAAAGCCCACCGGATTGTCACAACAAGCATCCTTCCTCTTGTTGAGCAGTATGGCGAGCATTCGAATAAAGTGTGGGAGTCTTCCAAGGTCCGTCTAACGTTCATAGCCAACCATTCCCATTCCTATTCCTATCTGCATACATAGCTAAAGCCATGCCCAATCCATCCAGTTCTGGAAGCAATTTTTCGAAGCATCTGCCAACGTGTCACTGTCCGGCTACGAAGAACTAGCGGATGAAGGGGATGGGGCAACTGCAGCCGAGGAAACGACCGTCGACGAGAGCACATCGGAGCTCAACACGATGCAAGAAGTCTCAACAGCTGAACCGTCCGAATATCATGACAAGCAGCAACCGAATAACGACGTTGTTGAGGACTCTACCCTCGGGGATTTCACCATCACAGGTAGCACGCCTCGTCCACCGGCCACTAAATCCATGCATACACAATTCGCCGACTTCGGTTCACCGTACCAAGCTCTGAGACGCGAGCTCAAGGGCGAAAAGGGGGTCTTTAAGGATGACCTCCTCGCCGACAAGGAAGAAGATGAGTACAGTGAGGATGATGACGGCACAATGGGGCTCACTTCACATCAGCTCGCGACCAGTACGCGACTACCTGACATGTCCATGACACCGCGGTCATCATCGCTGATGCTCGACGAAGCAACGCAGCAGCAATCAGCGCCTAAATCCAAAGACTTACTGCTACATCGCGTTCTTGACAAGAATTACAGGCTGCAAGCGACACCAATTAAGAGCCTTACGCATACAGGGCGGTTCCGCGCTCGATCGCCGCCGAAAAAGGCTGCCGAGGAAGAAGCGGATGAAGACAAGACGCGCCGCGCGCTGTGGGCGGAGAGTCCCATGAGCTCTCCCGAGATGGCGGTGCCAAAGCTGCGGAGCGACCTGTACATGCCGACGACAAAGACGCAGCGGCGTGGTGGCGTTGAAGTTCCGCGAACGCCCGGCGTCAGTGTGCAGACGCCGACTACGAGCAAGAGACGGGACATCTTTGCCGAGGCCAGGAGTCGGGATCTCGATAAGGGCAAGGGCAAAGACAAGGATAGAGATCCAGATGAGATTATGTGGCAAAGTGACGAAGACGACAATGAGGCCGACAGCTTCTTCGGCGGCATGAGCCCGCCGAAGACGATACAATTTGTGCTACCACCTAGTAAACTGATGCAAACGCCTGGTAAGTATACTTTCAATTTTTGCCGGTGAGGCGATCAAGTGAGGAGTATACAGCTGACGATGAGTGTATAGCTCGAGAAGCCAGTCGTCGCATTGTAGATGACATCCTCATCACTGCCGGTGAGGCGCCGGAGGAATCAGAGTATAGTCCTACCATGGTCAAAGTGAACCATGATATTTTAGATGACACGTTTTAACTTGCTAAATGTAAAAGTCGGGACAATTTCCAATCCTCGACGGATACACGGGATGCCGGAGTATGGACTTTTTAGAAGAGTCAATCAGAGGGACAGCAAGTCTGTTCTAGCACTCACAAGACTGCCTGGCTGCTGTATTTCGTGGCAAGGCAGCTGAGAGAGATCGTTGCTGAGAAGCTGTTACGCTGTATCCGAGCCGAAGCAATCAGGCCCACGGAGAATAAATATGAGATACCCCCTTTTTCTACATTTGTGACTTGCGGAGTTATTATCAAGCTACATCTACATATGTAGTATTGTTAACTTCCGTTTTCCCTCCATTGGTTTGTTGAGTATTCTTTCTCACTGGGACATTTGCATTGTGTGTGGGTAGGTATTCCGGGGTCTTGGGGTCCCGGGACGGGAGGCTAGGTATGTTTTACGCTCTTGGTGGTGTATTCCGTATACCTCCTCGCATGACCACACGCGATATCACATGTGCGTAGTTGAAGAAGCCTGTTGGCGGATTTGCATAGAATGCCCGGGATAAGATGGCTTTGTTAGGCGCCCCATGTTTACATGTATCTACACTTAGGAACATATACATACACGTAGGAGGCAGCGTGATTCTGGACTCAGGCCAATGTCAAAGGAGTGAATCAATTCAAACAAAAACCGGAGTCACGTCACGTCACGTCACGTCACCCGAAAGAGGGGACCCTACCTATCTACTTACGTCCGTACTTACACTACCTAGGTAGGTACACTACCTATACGTAGGTAGGTACGTACCTAATGTAGTTTAATAAATTTCCCCTCGGCTTCAGGGGGGCCCGCACGCCGTATTCCGTATTCGTATTCGAGTTCAGCGGTTCGCGTTTTTGGCGGGTGGGCGCGCCGTGATTGGTTGAGAGGGGGTTTCGGCGCAGAGTCGATCAAGAGACGCGCACCTATCGGACACCTCGAAGTTTCTATGTAAGGTAGGGTGACTACGAAGTACTGCGTACTTACTACATAGGTAGGTACGGACGTACTGCTACGAAGAGGGTACGCTACCTACTTCTTGATACCAGATGTTGCGAAGTATTTGGCACCCATTGTGGAATACCTACCTACCTAACCTAAAGTACATAGGTAGGTACCGTTTGATCTCTGAAGATTAAGGTAAGGTACTTACGTAAGTAAGGTGCCTGTTTGTTTGTGGGCCCGAGATGCCAACTGGATGGTACCGAATTCGCTGTGTTACTTAACCATGGATCCGGTATCTAAGGTACCCCACGATGTACTCCGTACGTACTAGGTAGTGTAAGCAGCCAGTTCGGCGACTCTCAGTTCAAAAGTGGTTCTCAACTCAATGCAGCTTGGAAGAGAAGGTGTGGCTTGGTGCTGGAAATGATGAAGCCAAGTTGCGTCCAATGATTTGATGACTTGGACGAAGTAGGTACCGGCAGTGTAAGTATAAATTTAGTTACTACTTCCTACCTACCTACTTAGGTACTTTACGGACTAGGTACCTACTTATGTACGTACTAGGTACTTTTTCGGATCCGTTCGTTTCCGGTACTTCGGGGGTTGTTTAGTACGTTTAAGTAAGTACGTCCGTAGGTACCTACCTAATACAGAACAGGGACGCTAGGCAGATAGGCAGGTACGGCGTGGTACCTACTTGTTGGAATTTGATTGGTTGGTTGTCAACTACGGACGTACGGACGTACATAAGGGCTTTTTTGGTCATTCAATTTGACACTGCCAAGACTTTGAAGTTTGAACACGGTATCATCACTGATCATAGGTAGCCGCGAAACTGTACGTACGTACTTACCTATATGGATGTATTTATAGGTTGTTAGGTATCTAGAATACCTACCTAGAAGAACGTCGCCAATTGCCTGGTACTAATTTTGAACAGTCACGAAGTAAAGTATACACTACCTACCTGGGTACGTACTGACATGTTGGTGCTCTGAAGGATGATACCTACCTACCTACCTAACCTATCCAGGGCTCGTCATGGAATTAAAATGTATCACAGTCGGAGATGACACCGGGGCCATCGCAACGTTGTAGGTACTTCCATACTACTTACCTACCTACTACCTATACGTATGTACTGTACCTACTGTACCTCCTGGTGGTATTACGTAAACAGGGCCGTACCTTTTTGGTACGAAAGCAGGTACGGACGTACTTACATCGTGTACCTACTTACCTAGCCTAAGAAGAAGAAGGTACTTCGTGCATACGCTATCTAACTAAACGGTGTAAGTAATCAACGTTGAATGCTGTGACTGTGGCTTGAATATAATAATATTTACACTGGAACAATCTGTACTACTTTTTCTTTCTACATATCTCAACGTACACCACACACAATCTTAGGAGCTGTGTAGGAATAATCCTTCCCTTCAAATTGAGGGTTTGACCTACCTTCCTTCTTCGGGGGCTCATCAGAAGTAAGTCTTACAAGTTACAGCAGTGCAACCGTCCCTTCGCTTCTTTAATTCTGCATTCTTCCCCCAAACAGTCCTCCCCCTTTTCTCTGCAAACACCTCTCCGTGAGATTCGCCATTCGCGTAGTATATTAAGCTCGATCAACATCTGACACTGAAGTAGATCCTTTCCAGGTATTTGTGTGTGCTCTGGTCCGCTACTTCATCGGCCATGGCTTCAGCCGCCAGCTTCACATCGCCCTTGGCCAACGCGATGCCTTCTGCTGGTTCCTTCGCGCCCCAGCTCGAGTCACTCGTCGATGCCATAACAAACACTAGCCTGCTTACTTGGTTCTTCACCCTTCTCGCCATTGCTGTGGCCTATGACCAGAGTAGGTTGTCTGGAACTCAAACGCCCCGACCAATGCTTTGCCTAACCAATCTATTTGACAGTAAGCTATTTAATACAAAAAGGGTCCATCGTCGGGCCCGCCTTCAAGGAACCCTTCATTGGCCCGTTCCTGCAATCCCTCAACCCCAAGTTCGAGGAGTATATGCAAAAATGGCAAAGCGGTCCACTCAGCTGTGTTTCTGTTTTCCACAAGTACGTTTTATGCCCATTCGCCGCACTCAATTTTATCGCTCATCATCCGCCTGCTCAGATTTGTTGTCATTGCCTCGACCCGTGACCTGGCTAGAAAGGTTTTCAACGCGCCTCAATATGTCAACCCCTGCGTTGTCGATATAGCCACCAAGATTTTGGGCAAGGACAGCTGGGTCTTCATGGATGGAAAGGCCCATGTGGATTACCGCAAGGGCCTTAACAATCTGTTCACTCGCAAGGCGCTTGAATGCTACCTTCCCGGACAGGAAGCCGAATACAAGCGATATTTTGCCAGGTTTCTTCAGATTACCAAGGATGCTGGAGGCAAGCCAGTTCCGTTCATGCACGAGTTCCGCGAGCTTATGTGCGCGGTTTCGCTTCGTACTTTTGCTGGCTATTACATGGCTGACTCGGCTATCAAGAAGATTGCTGATGACTACTATCTCGTTACCGCCGCCCTCGACCTGGTCAACTTCCCCCTAATCATTCCCTACACGCGAACCTGGTACGGACAGCGCGCCGCCCGCGAGACGATGGAGGAGTTCGCCAAGTGTGCTGCCAAGTCCAAGGTGCGCATGGCGGCCGGAGGTAGCATTACCTGTATCATGGATGCCTGGATCAAGGAGATGATCGACTCCAAGAAGTGGATTGAGGCCACCGAGAAGGGTCTCTCTACCGAGCACCTGGTCAAGCCGTCACCCCTTATTCGTGAATTCTCGGATATGGAAATCTCTCGCACTCTCTTCACCTTCCTGTTCGCCTCACAGGATGCTACGAGCAGCGCCGCCACGAACCTGTTCCAGATTGTTGCCAACCGACCCGACGTCCTCGACCGAGTCCGCGAGGAGAACTATCGCATCCGTAACGGCAAGGTGGACGCCCCTGTTTCCCTGGATCAGCTGGAGTCTATGACATATACCCGCGCTGTTGTTCGTGAGCTCTTGCGCTGGCGCCCTCCTGTCCTCATGGTCCCTTACAAGGCCAAGAAGGCCTTCCCCATTACCGAGAACTACACCGTGCCCAAGGGCGCAATGATCATTCCCACGACGTACATGGCGCTGCGAGATCCCGAGGTTTATGACAGGCCCGACGAGTTCGACCCTGAGCGATACTACACGGGTGACGCTGAGGAGAAGGGCAAGAAGAACTACCTCGTTTTCGGCACGGGCCCTCACTACTGCCTCGGTCAGCACTACGCTCAATTGAACCTTGCGCTCTTCCTCGGAAAGGCCTCGCTCCTTCTGGACTGGAAGCACCATGCTACACCACTTTCCAATGAGATCAAGGTGTTTGCCTGCATTTTCCCCAAGGTATGTGGAGTATCCGTGTTTTCATTCTGTACTAGGTTCCGGATAAGCATGTCTAACGTCAAATTCAGGACGATTGCCCCTTGACATTCACCGAGAGGAAGTGGTAAAATTACGAGGTTACGTTGAAAATGAAAAGCCGTGCTGCGAGGCAGACGAAAAGGTATGCCGATAAGAAGGTAGACGACGACGCCCGTCGATTGGGGGCGTTATGAATTACATTACGAGCAAAGAAGCTTAGATTAATTGTAATGATAGCCTTGTACATAATTGATTAGAGCGGCTTTGATACCAACATGGGTGGATTCTTTGGCTCCCATGAAACGGATGGCATGGCGATGCAGAATGTGCTGTTTGGTGAATTTCAACACACTGATACCGAGGTTTCCGGTGTTTTCGGTCTCCGTGGCTGTTTGGGTGGCATGCTGAATAGCATTGCAGACCGACTGGACAGGGGAGGCTGATACTGCGTAAATAGTGTAGCTCCGTAGTCCACGGCGACGGTCGAGACACGGATTTATACTGCTGTAGGGTAGGTAGTGGACATACCCGTCAGGGTCTCTCGAGCGCGCTGGCCAGAGAAAAAGGTAGGTATATGGGCGTCTGTGATGGTATATGTAGGAGGATGTGATAGTAAGCAATCCGTACGAACACACGTGTGAAATGACTGAGATTTGTCGAAGCCTCTTTTCCAGCGGCTATGAGTGGTTATACTTGGGTGAGAATACATATCACAAGAAGGAATCATATGATTGGATTGATGGGGTTTCCGGCCGGCTTAGATAAGTAGCACCAGCCGGCCGGCAGCTAAGCCGATTTCTTACTTTAGCTCCACAGCCGAGCCGAGCCGATTTGATTGATTGATCAGATAAGTGTCCTGCCTGTCTATACTAGGTAACATAGGCACGCCACTTTGCAGCCGCGCAAAACCAAATCAGAGACACAAATCAATAAGTGTAAGTGTCGTGTGGTGTAGTCACAACAAGGACGAAAACTACATTTACATACATCCGTCGCCGCCGCCGCCGCCGCCGCCGCAATGGCTTCGATATTATCCCGCCGCATCTTCCTCGCCGGCCTGGCCGCGCGCCCGTGTGTGCGCCCATCATCGTGCATGCGCGCAGGCTTCGCCACCACGCCGCGATTCCGCAACGACGGCGATAAAAGCGTCGGCGAGACTGCGTCGCAGTCACAGCAGCAGACAAGCACCGGTTCTCGGATCTGGACTTTTGAAGAAGTATTCCCTCCCTCCCATTTGCCTTCGCCTTCCTTCCTTTCTTTCTTTCTTTCTTCTTCTTCTTCCTTCTCCCTCGAACGGGGAAAAAAAGTGAAAACAGGAATTGAGCATTGGGACTTTCTGGTTTTTTTTTTTTTTTTTTAAAAAAAAGAAAAACTGAAAACCTAACTTCTTAGATCAACGCCCTAATCCAAAGCAAAAACCACATCCCCCCCGAGCCGGACCTAGAAGCCCCAGACGAAGAGTCGAACCCGCACCACCGCGTCGACAAGCGCACCTACATCGTCGACGTGCGCGAGCCGGCCGAGCTCGCCTCCACGGGCAAGATCCCGGGCGCCCTGAACATACCGCTGAAGTCGCGGCCGGACAGCTTCCACATCTCGCAGAGCGAGTTCGAGGAGCGCTACGGGTTCCAGCGGCCCAAGATCAACCACCCTGTTGTGTTCTACTGCCTTGCGGGCGTTAGGGCTAAGGCTGCGGCCAGGCTGGCGCAGAGGATTGGGTGGCAGTATGTTGGGGAGTTTCCGGGGAGTTGGAGGGAGTGGGAGGAGAAAGGGGGCGAGGTTGAGAAGGTTGATGAGTGAGGATTGCGGGCGGATGTTTGGGTTATGAATGGGTGGGGTGGATGAACATACTATATACGGACGCCAATTTCATTATTGAGGGCAGAGCAAAGGGGATGGGCTATTGATCTCGGTCTCTTGCCTGGGATTCCCCAGGTTGTGGGAATAAGATGGAATATCGAAACAGCGGCGATCTGTACTGTATTGTACCATCGCAATCCCCCCTCCCCATGCTCTCCATACGCTACAATCTCGCCGATTTAGAAGGGTAGGAGTATCATGGCATCGGTCCCATGTGTATCGAAATCGCACATCAGGAGAAATTCAAAATCCCAACACGATCAAAAGGAACGGCACCCGAGGCTTTGCGAAGTGAATAATTAATCTGCAATACACCGCGTGTCTCGGCTAGTGTAATGTACATCAAGACACAGTATATCAACGGCGTCAAAACCAACACGTTACGCTAGCTAGCTTCAATATCTCATTTCATAATGTAAGTGAGTAAGTATAGTCTCGACACGTCTGCCACCTGCGTGACCGATTACCAACGAAGTAATAAGACTCTCTCTCCTCCCCCTTCTCATTCTCTCATCATGATGACATTGCTCACATCGGTGAGGAGCTAATTATTCTCAGAAAAAGCGCATCGGAGGATTTCCAGCTGCATCATCCTTCTTGCCCCCATCTTTGTCACCACCGTCCTTATTATCATCGCCACCTGAGGGCGTATTGGCAACGGGGCTACCAGCGGCGAAGAACAGGATCTTGATGGCGAAGGCAAGACCGACATGCAACGCGACGACAACAACAAGCAGAATCTTGCTTGTCCGGTGGTCGGTGGCGCTGAGGACGGGGTACAGGTTGCGAAGGAGGAAGGCGACAGACACGGCCCAGCCGATGCCTACGAACACCCAATTCAGGACCGTGAGCGGTGACCAGCTGATCAGCGCCACGGGGATCCAGATCAGGTTCGAGTAGCCGTAGAGCGCCCAGCATTCGAGCAGGTCCGCGGACGGGGAGCCGAAGTAGCGTAGCGCGCCATATAAGGCTATCGGGACGAAGAGCGTGTAGCCGTAGACGAGTCCGGCGGCGCCTGTTTGTCGTGTACTTCTGTGTTAGTTACCAATGCAGCCAAGAAAGCCAGAGGCTGATTTGCGAGAATAGAGCAACGACTAAGAAGGAGTTGAAAAAGGAAAAGGAAAAAAAAATGAAGTTCGTTGATACAACCAATCCATAATCCATCCAACAACCAGCAATGAACGACATGTGGTTGGTACAAGAAGTAAACAATCACATAGGACTTGGAAAAAGAAAACACGGTAATGCGCACCACTCAAGAGCTCAAAATCATACGCGAAAGGCGCAGTCCCCCTGTTCGCAAGATACTGGCTGATAGTGCCGCCGAGGAACAGGATTAAGATGACGGTGGTCGCGATCCAGAACGGGCCGTACAAGTCCGGGTTCCCCTCGAGCACGTCGAGGAAGTTGGCACGGGGCCACAGGGCGGCCCAGCAGCGCGTGAGCACCGAGCTCGTGTCGACATCGAAGAATTGTGCATAGAACGCCAGCGACCACAGATACCGCTTCGATGTGCCAGCCGCCCCCGACGAGCTGCTTGCTGTTGCCGGTGGCGGTAGCCCGGACGTGCTGGACGGCGTGTATTTTCGACTCGTGGACGACGGGTCTGTGAAGCTTGATGTGTGGAATTCCAGGTCTTCTTGCAGATCGGTACGGCCGAGATCGCTCTGTTGGTTTGGAATGAGACTTGGTCAGATTGAGGGCGACATATATAGCGTAGGCGCTATCAGGCGAGCGATGAGGCACGTAAGCTTAACTCACCTCGTCATCGACGTCTACTACGGCATCGTAGCCCGCTCCTGTCATTGTTCTCGTGTCTCCGGTGCGCAAATACGTATTCCGATTCGAAGTTTATCCTCTGAATCTGTTGACGGGGATGTTCGTGGAGCTCGGGGACGCTGGGGAGCTTGGACTTCGGAGCTTGGAGCTTGTCGTCGAGGTTGATAGCGATAGGTGGCGTGGATTGCCTCTATCGTCAATGATTGCCTAATGCAAAGGCACCTTTATGTAGTTAAACCGATTATGCACTTAAAGCATATTCCACAAATCGCGTTACATAATGGGCTCGGAGCTACGGACGTACAGAGCAGAGCATGTTACCGAGCTTCAACCGCGTCCCCTGGTAATATGACCCGTAGATATTCCGTACCTATGCACGAAGTAGTGTACGTAGGTAGTAGAATAGGTAGCTATCCGCCAGTATCATCAAAATCATAACCATCCAGCGCTCGGAACATTCTGTTAACATAGTTTCGCAGCAAGAGGAATAGCTATGACGGGCGAATTCGCTAAGTACGAATACGAGGCGTGAACATTGATTGATGGGTAACGTATCTCTGTGAGTGCCCGAAGACTGAAACTCAGTCACTTGCTCCACCATAATCGAAAAGAGTACGTCCGTATGAAGTGTTCACTTGCACTCTGACGACCATCCGATTGCTAAAGAAGGCGTGGTATTCATAAGTTGACGGTTTTTTTTTTTTTCATATTGGTTCAAACCCCTGCTAGTGACCGAATTGTAGTCTTCGGGCACTCGAGGAGATCTACCTATCTAGGTATGCGGAAACCTCCAAGCGCTAAATGAGAGAAAAAGAGGAGACATCCCGTTCCCGCTGTCCTGAACACGGATGGTAATCCAGCCATTCTACCCGGTTCCACATAACGCCTCTGTAGATTTCTGTGTCTCAGGGCCAATAATCATGGGTATTAGGTATCTCCCCATTTCAAGGTTAAAGATAGAAGAGAAAAGAAGAATAAAAAAAGTAAATATATACCAAAAAGAAATCTCTTCTCTTCGTAGCTGAGAATGAATCATTCACGGATTCGTGTCCTTATCAGCGAGACCGTGTCGGCTCGTCGCTCATATCACCTACATTTTCGTGAAACATGCTCGCTCTTAACGAATTGCGCGGTTTTAATGGCCGACTGGAGCCAGTCTGGACGTTATTCTCGGAATAATCCATCGGTGGTGGTGTAGGCGATAGGCGGCTGGGTATTGTGTTCGAGGTCGAGCTGACAGTCTGCCCGCTCAGGTTGCGTAGGTGGGACACTTCACGCTCGCTTATACCGCTCACATCGCTGGACACTGCGTGACGATTCTGGGGGGCTTTTCGTGAGGGGCTGGCATTTTGAAGTGTGGATAACTTGGGCCGCTCTTGTGACAAAAGGGGTGCGTTTGTAGTTGAGTCGATGGCCTGCAACGAGCCTACACTGTCTAGCTGTTCCCGTGGGGCCGGATTTGGAGACTGGGTCGTGGGGACAGACTGCGATGTATTCGAGGTGTGTTCGTTCGGCGTGCCACCGCTGGAAAGCTCCGCGAGATTGGAAGTGTCTGGCTCTGATTTAGCTACATCTCGTCGAGAACATAAAAGAGGAAGTATTCCAGTCATTACTTACCCATTAGCTCAAATCGTTGTTGGTTTTCAGGCATCTCATGTCGGGCCATGTCAGGAATAGAGACCTGGTCAGTGTAGTATCTGATATGCATTGGTGTCTCATTTCGGCTTTCTGTGTCTTCGAGATAGCTTGATGGATTGTCTGTCGTCATGGTTGGCGCTTTTTCGCGAGTGCCGTTCAGCCAATTTCGAATGTGGTGATTACTGTCATCTACCTGGTTCTCACCTCCGCCCGTCTTCCGCCATAATTTTCGCCTTCGATAGAGCACGATACCTACCACGATAATCGTGACAAAGACGAGACCGAGTACGACGCCCAGAACCGGCGCAAGCCAAGACCTATTACCTGCATTACCATTTTCCCCTGGGTCCCGTTTCCCCTTTCCCGGACCCTGGGAGCCATAGGGAAAGTAAGTCGTTATTTTAGAAGCTGGGTACGTCGCAGAAAAAACACTGGCGAGCTCTGGGGTGGCCCAGCCGCTCGGAACTGGGGTTGTTAAAGTCGCCTTTCCGCGAAAATCGCCACCAATCGCTGTATGGATCATCTCCGGGACACCATACGTATTCCAGATGTCAGGATCGTACGAATCGAGCCATGTTCCCTCCGTAAGATTGAACACTTGGAGGATGCCGCCTTCGAGGCATGGTATGCCTTCACCTCCCTTGGGAGATCGGCGCCCTCCAATGGTTACCATCTGATCTGGGTAAGGCTTTACGCATTGGTGGCCCCTGCGTGCGTGACCCGGCGTCCCTGATGATAATTTCGTCCATATGAAAGATGGCAGCGATAAGACCCATACATCATCATTGAAATCAAATTCGTCATGAAGGCCATCGAAGCCACCGTAATAGTAGATGTTGTAACTTGACAAGTCCTCAGCCGATGCGGCTACAGCACAACCCATAGCTAATGGCGGAGGTGCGTGACTGGTTGGTTGCTGATACCACTTGTCACTAGCAACATCGTATATATCAATATTGGCCATATAACCGGGGCTATCATTCTCCTATTCAGACATGAGTAATTACTGATCAGTTGGCATGGCGTGGAACTTACACTTTGAGCCTCATTCTGAGATTCCTCCTCCGGAACAACATATTCGGGATACGAGACGCCTCCTAGAATCACCAAGACCCCTTGCTTTCCGACAGGTAGCCACACTGCAGAGGGATTTGCTCGACTGGGAATATTGGGCGGAAGAGTGGCGTTGTTCCACTTCTGCGTGTTTACGCCAATATCAAGAGTAATAAGCGTATTGGAGACATTGGTTGGATTATCGGAGTCGTCCCCCCCCGTCTGGAAAATCGGCCCCCACGTTGGCGATCGATACCCCCCAAAATACCATGCTTTGTTCTCAGATGGAGCGTTGACAGCAGCTCCATACGTGACATATCGAGTGAGATTACCAGGCAGTTTAACTTCATGAAAGCCAGATGCTTGATAAGACAGCACGGCGTCCGCCTCAGGAGCAGCTTCACCTTGCCAGCTTAGCCCTCCATAAAGAAAGAACTCATTATCGTTAGCAAGCATGGCGCCATCGATATAGTTTGGGGCACTCTTATTGATGTCCTTCCCATCTAAGCCTAACGGCAATTTCTCCAAAATGCTGCTAGTATTGGTGCTAGAGTTAAATGGGCGGCTGAAGTTCAATGTGTATACGAATCCCGACGGGTCTATGCTGGTGTCAGACAAGCCTCAATATCTCGCTGTTAATCAGAATATGCTACCATTAGATATAGTAGGACCATATTCGCCACTAGCAAGTCCTGGTTCCATGTAGAGGAAGCCCCCATCCATGTAGAGCGTGTCTTTCAGTTGCGCCGCTGTCAGTAGGTTAGCATTTGGCAGATTTCCAAACATACATTGAAGTTCGAAGAGATACCGGACCTCGAAGATCATACCAAGCACACATGGTGACATTGATTTGATTTGGTTCCCCTGCCAATTCTTGACTGTTGGTCCATGACGGAAAGATGGCGCTAGTCACCGCGATGAGAGCGCTGATCCAATACATCATATCCACACGTATTCTTTTTCTCCTTCAAAGAGTAGGAACTCGACGTTATGCATAAGCCTAGTGAGAGAATGTAGCAAGGCGAGTAGAATAATCTCAATCCATCATAAGGGGAATGAATAGGAGACAGGAATAGGACTCTGCCATAGAGAAATAGGATAGTGTAATGTCAAACAGAGATTTCTTCCCATGTAGCCCTTAGAACTTGAACAACATTCCAGTAGTAGTCTTAGGTCGGCTTGCCAAGCGTGTCACAACCAGAAGCTTATAAACATGACACGAGGCCCCGGAATGCAGAGAAAGAGCCTGATTTGTTCAGCCCTCTTTCTGCCGGAATAAGCATGGTTTAAGCAATCCGCAAAACTCTCCCTCAAGATTAGAATAAATCGGAGAAAAACAAGGCTATGAAAGGGAGACTCATGTTCCGATCACGGCCGTCAAGTAGCCAGTCAGCTAATAATCAGTTCATAGAAAATTTCAACACCAAGCTTGTTGAACTTGATGAAACGCCTATAGGATGGATTGCTGAGCTTTGTCAACTAAAGTTATACCACCACCGATCAAAGCCGTTTATTCTTTATCTATAGACCCAGACGACGAACGAGTTAGGCATTTCTGGGTAGGTGAAAGGTAGGGAATACCACACCCGAGGTTGATGGTAAGATCCATGCTGGGGTTATCTACACCTTCGTACTAAGAAATAGAGTAGTAGTAGGTAACCAAATTCTTACCTGCCTAACTAGCGTACATACGAAGGAAGTATGCGACCAGTTGTGAAAGAACTACCTACCTAGTATTAAGCCTTATCAACTGCCCTTGAGCTCGCATACCCCCATGGGGTGTACTGATGTAATCCTCATTAAGGGAGAGAGACAAGCTGAACCGAATCTGTTCACAGTTGATCTGAAGGTTGGTTGTACGGGAAGCTTATTTAGATGGGAAGAGATAGAGCGTCATGACGACTACGCTGTCAACTGAATATCAGACTATTATATCAATACGAGTCAGCAATGTGAGCACAGCATATTGAGGCCTAAGCGGGCCGAATATACCAATGAGAAGGCTGTGCATGCATACACTACATCATGTGGTCGCAGCGGAGAGCAGGTGCTGTTCAGTAGAAGTGGTGTACGAAGTAGGTAGGGTAAATCACGAAGATGTATAGGGAGAGATAGGGAGGTAGGTATTTTACTTGTAGCGGTACCAGCACAGTCAGACTGACAACGGAGAAGCCCATGATTCTTGGCTTTTATTCCGTATATACTTGGAGGAGGAGTAAATTAAGACCCCTGTTCCTGAGATACCGAATCAGTGTCGTCGTTGGTTATCAGCTGATGGAGAGACCGAGAGAGAGGGGCTGGTCACAGTTCAAATGAGCCGCGAAGACCGCATAATAAACCGGTAAGGTAGGTAGCAGCAATATAGTGTGGGCTTATGTACTTGGAAGGTAATTTGAGGAAAAACTTATCACAGTAAGGAATATCCGACTGCTAGGTATTCTACGTAGAGACAAGGAGTCTCGGAAGAACCAACAATTCACGAAGCCCCAAGATTTCTACGGATCCGTACGAAGACAGAAAGTTGTCCTGGAGTGTCTCCTACCTACGGATTACTACCTACCTATCTACTCCGCAGTACGAATTACCTAACCAGTGCATTATTCCGTAGGCTCTTATGTAATCATTTAACCATCTATAGCTAGCCTTCTATCCACCGATCTAGTACTTATTAGTAAGTATCTAACCTAGTATGGATACAACTCACCTAAATAGGTAGGTAGTTATAGGTGTAGTTAGTTGGTTGGTTACAGGGAAGGGAACTTGCATTGAACCCGGTCTCTCTCTCGACTCTCGACTCTGACTCTCGACTCGCCTAGGTAATCTACTTCATACTTCATGCACCCTCTACCTACCTCGATGACCTACCTCGATGACCTACCTACAAGGCTACAACACCAATCTCACACATTTGGAGCTGGATACTTATACCGGTTTACCCAGCATAAGTAGGTGGTAATCATCATTCCAGGATGCTCTAGAATTTCCCTTTCAATTACCTAGCATGAGGGAAGGGAATAGCTTCGATGGCCTTCACAGCATACACTTATAGGTACGGATCTGTATTATTCATTCTCTCGCGCCGATCGTCGACGTCGTCGTGGCCATCGTCGTGGCCGTCGCTATTTGGTGACGTCGCCGATACTACGCAAAGCCACTTTTATCTAAACAAAAACAAGGGCTTATGCCAACGCATGGTGTTTCTCGTGTTAGGTAGTTCCCGATCCTCAGTCGACTTACCTAGTGTTACTGTACAAAGGTACGAAGTATCAACCTACTCCATACATGAATCCAGCACGCCCATACCATTGCATCACGAAGTACACGGCAGGATTTCTCTTGGGCCACTTTGTGACCTCTAGACCCCTGCTCACCTTCCAATTAATATACTATGTACCGCACTCCAATGCATTGTTATGTCCAAGACCTCGGCTTTCACCACCAAATTCAGCAGGCTGATTTAGTAACCCGTTTCCACTCCCGAAGTCGTTAACGCGACCAAGTCGAGATGGGTGTCGTATTTGGCAAACTCGCAACCGAGACCTGTCAGACAGGATAGTTATACGAGAGCCCAAGAAACCGAGGCAACCGATAACCGTCTTCAGACGTTCATTGGATTACAATACTAAATCTTATGCCAACAACACCATGGGTTCGCCTTCCAAAAGGGCCTGTTGTGGACTGGGGAACGTTCTTAAAATCAGGCAACTGAGCTCCTGTCCCTCGTAGAACAGTACACGGCCCACAACATACGAAGTACTGCGAAGAGCAATTCCTTCGTAGGTACGCACAACTATTCCATTCCGTACTTTGTCCCGGTAACGGGATTGGCGAATCGGACCAGGCTGTGTGGGCTTCATATACTGTAGGTTTGTATGTACCTACAGTCGATGATGCATAGGTGCTGCTACACTACAAGGGTTGCTTGTTGCATGAGAGAAAACACTGGTGGGTAGCTAGACAGTCTTGGCTTGATTGTCCGTGGTTTTTCACCAATAGGTGGTTCCTCTCTCCGTCCTCAGCCTTATACGATGTCTCTCACTTCTTCGGGAGTACCAGGGCCCCGCATTGTTTACTGTGAGCGGTTTAGGTCTTATAAGTTGGCATAGGTAGATATAATCTGCTGAAAGTCGTCAATCGAGGCACCTGTTTGCCTACTTCCGTGCTCACAGCAACGTCAGCTTTCTATTAGAGCCGCAATAGCACGTAAAACAGGAGGTCTTAAGCCATCCGCTCAGCTCCTCAGCCCATAAGAAATATACCTAGCTATGCGTCCTATTTAAAGCATACCTAAGGTATTGTAGGTTTCATCAGTCTTCCCTAGGATGCTGGGGAGCTGCTTTTGAGAGACTGGCTTGTCAAATTACGCTCTATACAACGGACCATCAATCTGCGAACTGTTGCGGTCTATCTGTGCTCATTTGGCTGGAATCTTCGATCACTTCACCATGCTCCTCGCGTACTGTATCTTGTTTGTCGGGGTGGCGCTTGCGTTTGCACCCCCTGCAAATACAACAGAACCTGGGGAATATCCGTGCTATTCACCATATACTGTTACCGAGACCGAGACCGAGACAATCACGAACTAGTAAGGTTGCCTCAAACGAATGGCTTCTATCGAGAGGATATACTCATGTGAGTGACAGTGGCACTATTACCGTTCCTGGGTCCTTCTATAATAGCTATAGCCATATAGCGAACTATCCTACGCCCACGGTGACTGAAGAGACTACAATCACACCTACTAGCATCAAGTCGTCGGGACAATATATCACCCAGATATACGAGGTATGCTTAGGTCCATAGCTTGAGCATCTTCTCTCAAAACCTAACATGATTGTAGTCGTATCCTACATACTCTATGTCCTGCCAAAAAAATTGGGATTACAACGCCCACCCAGCCCGGTGGGATCATAAATGTGTCACAGTCACGGAGTGGTTGACGAAAACCAAGATTTTGACGGCGACAGTTGAGCACAATGTCACTGTCACTGATATAGTGACTGAGGATACTACAACCACAACCACTGATACGGTTGTCAGTGTCAGCGAGACCACGGATACGGTTATCACGGTCGTCCCGACCACGGATACAGTCGTCAGCGTCAGTGAGACCACGGATACGGTTATCATGGTCGTCCCGACCACGGATACAGTCGTCAGAGTCAGCCCGACCACGGATACAGTCGTCAGCGTCAGTGAGACCACGGATACGGTTATCATGGTCGTCCCGACCACGGATACAGTCGTCAGAGTCAGCCCGACCACGGATACAGTCGTCAGCGTCAGTGAGACCACGGGTACGGTTATCTTGGTCGTCCCGACCACGGATACGGTCGTCAGAGTCGTCCCGACCACGGATACGGTCGTCAGTGTCAGCGAGACCACGGATACGGTCGTCAGAGTCAGCCCGACCACGGATACGGTTATCATGGTCGTCCCGACCACGGATACAGTCGTCAGAGTCAGCCCGACCACGGATACAGTCGTCAGCGTCAGTGAGACCACGGGTACGGTTATCATGGTCGTCCCGACCACGGATACGGTCGTCAGAGTCAGTGAGACCACGGGTACGGTTATCATGGTCGTCCCGACCACTGATACGGTCGTCAGAGTCAGCGAGACCACTGCTACTGACGTTCAGACCACTACTTATACGACGAAGATTCCAACAACATTTACCTCTGTCATAATAGAAACAACAATCTTGCCCACAACTGTTGTGTCGGACCATACGTTCTCGACTACAAGATACATCACTACGACTTATACGAAAGAGGTACCAATTAGCGTAGATGTCACAATGACAGTTACAGACACGATTACCAATACCGCCACTCTTACGGACACGGCAACTCTTACGGACACTGCTACTCTTACGGACACGGCAACTCTTACGGACACTGCTACAATCACGGACACGGCAACTCTTACGGACACTGCCACACTTACGGACACTGCTACACTTACGGATACTGCCACGTTGACGACCACCCGAGTGACGACCTCGCTCATCACCTCAATCACGACCACTACGTATGTTACGGTTTCGGAGATCTCAGTCACAGACTCTGTGACGAAAACATCTACCTTCACGACATCGCAGGAGCTGACAATTGTATCACCAACCACCCTAACGCTACCACCGGTGACTCTTACACCCCCTCCAGCTACAATCACGCCTCCTCCAGCTACAATTACTCAACAATTCACCGTTACTACCACATCAGTTATTACCAAAGTGAGCACGTGCCCTGTTCCAACGAACAGCCTCGGCTTGGGTCTCTCTCCTTATGATCCCAAGTCTAACCAGACATGGGGTTGCCCGCCCAGGACGATTTGCAGAAAACCAAAGTCAAATGGCTGCAACGTCTATGCAGATCTACCGGATAAGTCTTATGTCTGCGAGGATCCTTCTTGGTGCATACCTTCCCCTCCGCTCCTATTTGTGAGTTGGCCTGCGAACTCAACGGGCTATTACCCCCCTACCGAAGGGTACTATAATCTTGATCCTGCAGCTTTTGGGCTTAGTGATGATATCTTTGAAGTTCATCATATTACAAGCACCGTGACGGATAAACACGGGTATCCGCATATCACGACCATAACTACTGGCAACTGGGGGCCCCAACAGGGCTTAACTGAGTATCCGCAGTCTTCCAAAACAGCAACAACAGCAAGAGGGTATCCCACCTCAGAACCGAGTCGTATTATCACCGGCAGAACTTATGCTCAGCACTACAAACGAGACGAAGTACTACCCGCTACCTGTTTTAACATATGCAATAGAGTTCCCAGTTTGGCCCAGCAACAGGGGAAAGATGTAGATCTGTGTAGTGACGACTCAATATTTCTGAACCAATACAATGGATGCCACAAATGCATCGATGCTCACTCCAAAGATGGCCAGAATACTCCCAGAGTGTATTTGAACGATAAACTTAAACAATGGATTGATTATTGTGACGCCACCAATCCCACTTCAGGTAGAGGCGGTGGTTCTCAGATTCAGGTAGTCACCCATGATGACGGATCAACAGTAGCGGGAGCACCGCCGGCGACAACAACAAATGTGACGCCAACTTCCTCGGGCACGTCAAGATCACATACGGACTCATCGCAGCCAAAATCTACTGTGGAAAAAATTAGTGCTTCCGAACCTGCTGGTTCGACTAATCGGCAGACCTCAACGGGTACGGAGTCTGGGGTAACGAGTTCCTCGGTAGCCACAGGCTCTGGGGGATCAAGTATCTTGTCCGCAACTTCTTCTCAAGCGACAGTACCAGCAACGGCCATGTCTTCTGACACATCTACACAACCAACGACGAGTTTACCCTCTAACACCCCCACAACGCCATCGACGAGTTCACCCTCTGGCACCTCCGCAACGCCATCGACGAATTCATCCTCTGGCACCTCAGCAACGCCATCGACGAATTCACCCTCTGGCACCTCCACAACGCCAGCGACGAGTATGCCCTCTGACACATCCACGACAACGATGCAGAATCCAACCGGTGGTGCGCCAGCAACGTTGCGTGGACGCATATGGAGTTCAGGATCGCTATTCTTCACTCTTTTCTCTATCTTGTTATTGTAGGTTTGCTGCTGCATTGGAGCTCAGTACCCATTGTCAGCCACAGAACCTCGTGTCTATCGTTACTTTTACAAACAACATTCGAAATCTCTACTCATGGCGTCTATTTTTCGTCACCATTCCTTAGGGCGAAAAGCAGAATTCGCATCGGTCATGCTTTTTGGTATGCTTGCTTTTCTGCATTAATCCTCAACTTACCGGACCGTTCTCACATTCATTCACGTTATGCATGGCTTTAGAGAAGAGTTCTATGTACATAGTTTTTTTTTTCACCGGAATCAGATTGATACCCAGAGGAGAGAGGGGGGCAGGGACACTCATTTTTTTTGGCGCGGATATGGTTGGCAAAGGGGGGAAATGGCAAAAATACGAGGCTTTATTGGACTCGGAGCAGGTTTTTGACTACTGTAATGTACTTGAGAGATGGGTTAGGCCTCGATCAGGTATGCATGCTTTACGGGCCTTATTTGGCAGCAAAATATGTAATCAGATATTTTAGGTAGCTTGTAGGATGTTCTACCGGTACACGTCTGTGGTGGTGGTGTTGGTGGAGCGCGTCGTGGAGAAGAGAATACGATGGAATTCAATACTAGGACAAATCGACGAGGCTGGCTACGTGATAAAATATACTTGGATGAAAAAGAATCACGATTCCCGTAATCCGTACGGCATGCTCTCAGTGGAACGGGCCGTTTTTGACATTGCCTGGCTCGTGAGATGTTGCTGAGTCTTGCTGTTTGATTTTGAGTTGGTTCATACCTCTTATGTGGGCTATACCGGTCACATCGTACATTTGACGGAAGTCTAAGTAGAAATAGAGAACACTTCATATGCGGAACGGAATCTCACTCATGCACCTGCATGATGAATAGGTGGTTATTTGGTAGATTATCAGGCCTGGAAAGGAAAGGAAAGGAAGGGAAGGAAAGTAATTGATAGCAACTGATAGTTACGCAGTAGGTTAGGCGTTGAGGAAGAGAGAAGGGCGAGCTGCACCGCCACTGCACCGTTCTACCAATCTAGACCTATACGTACCGATTACTAATGGGAAATTCACTTAGCCAGATTATTAGGTAGGTAGGTATTCCGTACAGTAGGAAATACGGACTACGGTCCGTACTTATACGTAATATCTATCCCGTAACTAGCCGTATAGGGGCATTTCTACCCCGCCATCACGGTGCTTAGGCCAATACGTACGTATCTACCCTAGGTATCTAAATGAAGGGATGCTGAGAAATGCGTTTGTCGTAGCTTTGTAAATCTTACGGACGTACAGTACGTACGTAGGTCTAATAGAAACTCGCCCTGTGTTATCGTGTAGATCTTGGTCTGAATTCCAAGCCAAAAACATCTCATCTGATGCTGTTAGGTGAGAAGGCCTACGAACGTACGTCATAAAGTGTTAGTAATCCGTGGACTGACCGTATTCTGTACGGAATAAGGTAGGGTAGTGTATACGTACGTACGTAGGTACAAGTAAGTAGGAACGCGGCGAGTCACTGTCTTCTCTCCCACCTGCTCTCCTGCCGCTGCCTGGTGGGGTTGGTTATGTACAATACCTAGTAGTTCCATAACTTCAACTGGCTCCTACTTATACATCTTCATCTACCTATCTAGATACAACTACCGATACCTCTTCCATATCACAACTCCAACTCCAAACACCCACAACAGACAAAACACCATCCATTCTGTCATTCTCGTACTTAAACTCCAGATACTTCTAAAATATCGTGTCAACCGCCATTCTTTAACACGGAAGCCGTCAAAATTCCATCCGACGAGCAAGAACGGGACAAGCTGGGGAAGCGCAAACTCTCTAACGGAGGCCCGCCCATCTCCACCAAGAGAACCATGACCGTAAGTAAACACGCATACTCATATGGGCATCAGTGTTTTCTACCTTACCACGGCCTTGTTTTCCCTCCTCCGGAGCTTCGTGCCCATCGAGAGCTACAATCTTTCCTGTTTGTCTGCCTGAACAGGTTCATTGCTGACACATGTGCTTTTACCCCCCTTTTAGGACACGAAAATGGCCTCGGGTGGTGAGGTAGATCTCGTTACCCGGCTTCAGGTCGATGACGCTGTGGTTTCAGAATTTACTGAGATCGACGAGTCCCTCTACAGTCGACAGCTCTATGTTTTGGGCCACGAGGCCATGAAGCGCATGGGCGCTTCGAATGTCCTTATCGTCGGCCTCAAAGGTCTCGGTGTCGAAATAGCAAAGAACATTGCGCTTGCTGGCGTCAAGAGTCTGACCCTTTACGACCCTACCCCCGCTGCTATTGCCGACCTCTCTTCCCAGTTCTTCCTGCACCCCGAAGATGTGGGCAAGCCTCGCGATGCTGTCACCGCCCCTCGTGTAGCCGAGCTCAATGCCTATACTCCTGTTCATATCCACCAGTCTTCCAGGTATGTCCTTACACCTACATCAGCTTGTGGTTTTTTTTTTTTGGTCCGAATGCTAGTTTGTTGACTCTCGCGCTGTCAGTCTAACCGAGAACCTGGAACAATTCGATAAATACCAGGTGGTGGTCCTAACTAACCAGTCACTACAACATCAAATTGTCATCGGCGACTATTGCCACTCAAAGGGCATTTATGTTGTGTGTGCCAGCACCTATGGTTTGTTCGGTTCCATATTCTGCGACTTCGGTGAGCAGTTTGCCTGCATTGATCCCACTGGCGAGAACCCTGTCAACGGCATTGTGGCCGGTATTGACGAAGAGGGCTTGGTCTCTGCACTTGATGAGACCCGACATGGTCTAGAAGACGGCGATTATGTTACTTTCTCAGAAATCGAAGGAATGGAGGGTCTCAACGGCGCTGAGCCGAGAAAAGTCACAGTAAAAGGTCCTTACACATTTTCCATTGGCGATGTGTCCGGTCTAGGCCAGTACAAACGAGGCGGTCTGTATCAACAAGTCAAGCAGCCTGTCATCATTGATTTCAAGTCAATATCTGCGTCTCAGCGTGAACCCGAAATTGTTCAGTCCGACTTCGCAAAATTCGATCGACCCCAGTTGCTTCATGTGGGATTTGAGGCCCTTAGTGAATATAGGCAGTCGGAAGGCCGCCTCCCTCGCCCGATGAACAATGACGATGCTGCTGCTCTGCTTGGTCTGGTCAAGATCATTGTTGAGAAGACGAAGATCGAGTTGGATATTGGCGAGAAAGAGGAAAAGATCATCCGGGAGCTGAGTTATCAGGCACAAGGTGACCTCAACCCCATGGCTGCGCTCTTCGGCGGTCTTACTGCCCAAGAAGTCCTGAAGGCTGTATCCGGAAAATTCCACCCTATCAAACAGTGGTTTTACTTCGATTCGTTAGAATCGCTTCCTGCGAGCTGCGCCCGAACCGAAGAACTCTGCGAGCCTTGTGGATCCCGATATGATGGACAGATTGCCGTGTTTGGCAAGGAATACCAGGACAAGATTGCAAATTTGACGCAGTTCCTTGTTGGCGCAGGCGCCATTGGATGTGAAATGCTCAAGAACTGGGCCATGATCGGTCTGGGTGTGGGGCCCAAAGGCAAGATTATCATAACAGATATGGATTCCATTGAAAAGAGCAATCTCAACCGGCAGTTCCTGTTCAGAACCAAGGATGTCGGTCAAATGAAGAGTGACTGTGCTGCCAAGGCCGTGGCTGCCATGAACCCTGAACTGAATGGCCACATTGAGTGCTTGAAAGATCGCGTTAGTCCCGAGACCGAGCACATCTTCAATGAAGCCTTCTGGCAGGGTTTGGATGGCGTGACAAACGCCCTCGACAATGTCGAGGCAAGGACATATGTTGATCGGAGATGCGTCTTCTTCCACAAGCCCCTACTCGAGAGTGGCACTCTTGGCACCAAAGGAAATACTCAAGTTGTTCTTCCCAGACTTACCGAGTCATACTCGTCTTCCCAAGATCCCCCGGAAGTGTCGTTCCCGATGTGTACTCTGAGAAGTTTCCCGAACAAGATCGAGCACACGATTGCTTGGGCTCGAGAGCTGTTCGAGACGTCTTTCGTTAAGTCAGCCGAGACTGTCAATCTCTACCTTACTCAACCCAATTACCTCGAGACTACATTGAAGCAAGGAGGTGCGGAGAAGCCTGTTCTGGAAACTATTCGAGATTACCTCGTAACAGACAGGCCGCTGAGCTTCGAGGATTGCATTATTTGGGCACGCATGCTGTTCGAAAAGCAGTACCACAACGCGATTCAGCAATTGTTGTATAACTTTCCTAAGGACGCCGTTTCGTCAAGTGGCGCCCCGTTTTGGTCTGGACCAAAGCGAGCCCCGGACGCACTCAAGTTTGATCCTAAAAATCTCACCCACTATGGTTTCATCGTGGCTGCCGCCAATCTTCACGCGTTCAACTACAACATCAACACGAAGGGCATTGATAAGGAAGTCTACATCAAAGTATTGGATAATATGATCATTCCTGACTTTTCCCCTGACCCTGGTGTCAAGATTCAGGCAAATGATAGTGACCCTGTAAGTCCTTATGGGAGGAGGTTCATGTGATATGACTAGCTACTGACCGAAGACTTGCAGGATCCGAACGCGAACAAATCTTCGTCATTCGATGATAGTGATGAGATACAGAAGATCATTGAAAGCTTGCCACAGGCTAACAAATTGGCGGGATTCAAGCTCACACCAGTGGAGTTCGAGAAGGACGATGACACGAATCACCATATAGACTTCATTACCTGCGCTAGCAATCTGCGGGCAGACAACTATAAAATCGAGCAGGCCGACAGACACAAGACCAAATTCATCGCCGGCAAGATTATTCCGGCCATCGCCACGACGACTGCGCTGGTGACCGGTCTCGTGGTGCTAGAGCTATACAAGATTGTCGACGGCAAAGATGATATTGAGCAATTCAAGAACGGCTTTGTCAACCTTGCGCTCCCGTTCTTTGGCTTTAGCGAGCCAATCGCCAGTCCCAAGGTAGAATACCAAGGGCACAACGGCAAGGTCACGTTAGACAAGATCTGGGATCGGTTCGAGTCGGAGGATGTGACTCTGGCCGAGCTCATCGCTGACTTTGAGAAGCGTGGGCTCAGCATTGGGATGATCAGCTCTGGGGTGAGCTTGCTCTACGCCAGCTTCTTCCCGCCTAGCAAGCGTAAGGAGCGTAATGGAATGAAACTGAGCAAGCTCGTGGAAACCATATCCAAGAAGCCGATACCGGAACATCAGAAGGACGTCATTTTCGAGATTGTGGCCGAGGACACGACGGGAGAAGATGTGGAAGTACCTTACATCAAGGTGCGTGTTCGCTAAGCCGAGAGATTTCTATGCATTACGGTACTTGATAGGTAGTGTTACGGGCAGAAGATTGATTGCTTAGAATTTGGAGACACCCGCAACAGTCGCAGCTCAATCCTGACGGGGAATATATACCTAGAATATGCCCAAGGTGGAAAATCGTGGTTGCTCAATCGTGAAAGAAAAAAAGTGGCAACCAAAATTCCAGACGACAGAAGTAGCTACTAGTAGTGGCAGGACAGGCTTTTGTTTGATGTCTAGAACAGTGGTTATTTCGTATAAAAAAGAGACTTTTGTTACGCAGTTTACTTGGAAATATTTGTTGCTGAATGGTAGGTGGTTATCGGTTATCCGTACTTGCGGCGGGATGCGTTAAGGTTTCGGGTACGTCTTCATACCTACAAGTAGGTAGGTGTATACGTAGATACGATGGTTGATTTTTCTTGTCTTTTGCTGTTACCGACCTTCTTAACAAGTGCTTAAACAGAGCGACTCTATATATAGATCCGAGAGAAACTGAACTACCTACCTATACGTATATCTACTACTTGTAGAAAACGAGTGGACGACCTACCTAGGTAAGTACCTAGCCTAACTACGATACCTATCTACGAAGTAGGTATGTACAGCAATTAGTAGGTATTTAGGTACGGACGTAGGTAGGTAGTATAAATAGGTACGGACGTACGGACGTAGGGAGGTCAGAATGACGGAATGCCAATGCCACTCTGGAGGAGGGAAGCTTAAAGATCTACCTACACTACACTTTAGGTACGGATCTTTAGGTAGACTGGAAAACGGGGCGCGATCTACGGAATTAGGTATAAGTAGGTAGGCAGCTGAGCTCGTTGTTCATTCAGCTGTGATCGACTTATTAATTATGGACGTACGTCCGTACGTCCGTACTCAGTCTTTATCTTTGCAGACGCCCCCGCATGACCAAGCATGGGGAAGCTAGATATTATTAAGACACCGCCTTCAGGAAGTAGTTTAAGTACACGCCTACGGGATACCTCATAGGCAATTAATGAAGGCCTGGGAATTATATTCTAGGTATTCCGTAGGTATGTTGGCACTAGCTAGCAACCATCCTCTTCGCGTTCGATAAGTATGATTATGAAGAATAGGGGAGATCGAGGTGAAGAAGGGGAATAGCTAACTACGGTTTACTAGAACATACGAGGGTTGTTGCTCAATAATCATCTGGGTGTCCCTCCCGTCTGTCACTTTTACTACCTACCTAGAACAACCCTGCAAGAGGTGTATAACGATGTCATAACCAATATAAGATAAGGCAAACATTTAGTCGACAACGGTCTCTGCTCTTATGTCCTGCATATAGCTATGTATATATATATTTGTGGGATGATGCGTCTTGGTAACTCAGGCTCTCAAGTAGCGAGATTTATCAACATACCATATCAACAACGAGTATACATAGCCTCTTCATCCAGATTCACATTTCCATCGACGAGAAATAAGTTGTGTTTGTGTCCGGTTGGGATTCAGACTGCGCCATACTCTATCGCCACCCGATCCTTCACTTACTCAAACAACAGCCCTTCGCGATTCAAACATCCCCCGACTCTAGGCAGGAAGGTCTCGACAGCCATCAGGCAAGCTAGAACAATGGTGAATATCTGCCTCGCCATCATCGCTAATAAATCACGTTCCATTTCATATGACTGTCTTCGAGAAAATGAGCTAGTCTACTACTAGAAAAGCACCGAACTAACCACATCATACAAAGACCGAGCGCAAAATCACAGACTGGGTCGCGCCGGACGACAAGACGGGCGAGTTCAAGCGCCAGGTCAGCTCGTTCCGCGAGTGGATCAGCGATGCGCCCGGTGCCAGGTTTCCTCCTGAGAAGGGGCGGTATCATCTCTATGTTAGCTATGCCTGTCCCTGGGTAAGGCTTTTCATCAACCTCTCTCTCTCTCTCTCTCTCTGTGTGTGTGTGTGTGTGTGTGGGTTTGGCATCAGAAAGGAGTAAAGACACTGACTGACGGCTTGCTTCCGTTTTTGTGTAGGCCCACCGGACACTTATCGCGAGGAAGCTGAAGGGCCTTGAAGATTTTGTCTCCTTCTCTGTCGTGCATTGGCATTTGGGCGAGAAAGGTATGTTTGTTAATGTTTGACTTTGACTTTTCCCCGTTTCTGAGGAAAATAATCCCCTTCTGAGATAATTGAATTTGTCCCCCATCTAAATCATAAAAAAAACAGGCTGGCGCTTCCCCACAGCAGAAGACACAGACGCAGCAGGCGAGAACGTAATCCCGGACCCGCTACCGGGACACGAGAAGTACACTCATCTCCGCGACATCTACTTCGCCGTGGAGCCAGAGTACAAGGGGCGCTTCACAGTTCCGGTCCTCTTCGACAAGAAGACGAACACGATCGTGAACAACGAGAGCAGCGAGATCCTGCGCATGTTCGGCTCCGTCTTCAACGCGCAGCTGCCGCCCCATTACGCCGCCGTCGACCTGTACCCCGAGGCCCTGCGCCCCCAGATCGACGAGGTCGGCTCCTGGACGTACGACGCTATCAATAACGGCGTCTATAAGAGCGGCTTTGCGACAACGCAGGAGGCGTACGAGCGTGCTGTGCTCGGCGTCTTTGAGGCGCTCGATAGGGTTGAGAAACACCTCGCGACCAGCGGGGGGCCGTATTATTTCGGGAATGTGTTGACGGAGATTGATATCCGACTGTAAGCTCCCCCTCCCCTTTTCCCTCACCCATATCCTTCCCATACATGAAATTGGGAGGGGGGGAATAGAAAGAAGCAAGAAGCTGACAAGAGAAACCAGCTACGTAACCCTAATCCGCTTCGACCCCGTCTACGTGCAACACTTCAAATGCAACATCCGCGACATCCGATCCGGCTACCCGCGCATCCACGCATGGCTGCGCAACCTCTACTGGCGCCACGCGTTCGCCGCCGCCGCTTTTCGCGCCACCACCAACTTCCCCCACATCAAGAAGCACTACACCAAGAGCCACTCGCAGATCAACCCCTTCGCCATCACGCCCGTTGGCCCCTTGCCTGATATACTGCCGTTGGACGACGAGGTTGCGGCTGTTTCGGCGCGGGCGTAGGCTGGTTTTTTTTTTCTTATTGTTTTGGTTTGGTTTTTGGGGGCTGGGACTGGGGTTTGTAAGGCTTTGTGTGTTTCCTTTCCTTGGTTGTGTTGGATTGGGAGAGAGGGAGGGAAATGAGGGAATGGGGATCTGAAAAAAAAGGGGGATTGCGTTGGTATATATATATATATATTTTTTTGATGACAGAATGCCCTGTAGTATGGAATTATTCTATACGGATTCGCTTTGATCGAAGATGTAAAAGTCAAATTGAACACTTATCACGACAAGTTCGCGAACAAAAACAATAAATCCAATACCTTGTTTTCAATACGTTTTCTACTTGAGATCAGCCCATACAGTATAGAACAGTATTTATATATATATACCTCACCATCCTCTCTTCTCTGTCTATTTTCTTCTCTTCCCACCACCACCTTCCGTCTCCCCTTTCCTCTTCTTGCCCTCGCGCTGCCAGAACTCCTGCTTCTCGCGCCGCTCCCGCGCCTCCTTCTTCTCGTTCATCGCCGCCATCTTCTTGCGGAACTCGACGCGCTTTTCCTCCTTCTTGGCGCGGCGCTTCGCGATCGTGTCCTTGCGCACCGTCGTGAGCTTCTGCATGAGGTCACGCGCGCGCTTCTCCTCGCCACCGAGAACCACCGCTCGCTTCTGCATGTAAGTGTCGCGTTTCTGCGATTTCATGCGCACGATCTGCGACTTGAACGGCAACTCGGCCGCGAGTGCACGGGGTACCTTAAGCGGATTGAAATGCCGCGTTGCGCGTTCAATTGGTCGGTACTTGCTGTCCGGGTTCTGTGGTGTGGGTATGTTCTGGTCCCGACGCACCTCACCTGTGAGACGCATTGATTGCCAATTGCCGAGACGCTCCGTCACGGGGTTATAAAATCTGTGTGGTTTAATGGGATACCAAGCCCTAAGGAATACTAGATCACCCATCAGAATTTTATCCTCGAATGTCGCTCGGAAGTGTCCGTCCGGTTTGGATAACGCTCGCTTGATCTGGCCCCTGATGCCGGAGACGGTTTTAATAGATGCGCCTTCAAACTTGGCAATCTCGAGACTACTAGTGAACATATCCTTGATGAAGGCAGTGTTCTTGTAGACCTTGGCAGGCGTGCCGGTCAGCTTCAACTTTTTGACAATTTCATAACTCTGATCAACACTCAGGACTGTCCCGGTTGCTGCCACCCGGAACCCTGGGTTTTCGGAGGAAAATGACTGGAAACAGGTGAAGCTAGTGTTCGGGGCAATCAGGGGCCCCCAGAAAGTAGCATAGCAAAAAGAGTGCTCGGGTGAGTACTTCAACATTCGATGACGGACACGTTCCTCCCATGAATGAAGTATAGGCATCGCTTGGAAACTGTAGGATAGATATATATTAGTAACAGCCACTGAATGACATTTGAAAAAAAAAAAAGATAAACTTACCGTCTCCAGCCGGCCGAGAAAATAAGAGGATCATTGTTTTTCAAGATTTTCTTGTGCCATCTATGTTTTCGGATTCTCACTTGAAGGAGCCCAAATCTTTCCTCGACGGGACTCAAGCTGCCAACGATAAGGGGCTTTCGTGCCGAGAAATTCTCAATGAATTCCGCCGGTACTTTCTCAAGAATGACCGAGACATATTTCCCGGTGGTGAGACCCTCAACTGCTAATCTTTGCCGCTCATCGAGGCCCTCGAACTCGGCTTTGTTGATATCGACCTGTTTCTGGAGATTTGCTTTCTGAGCCTCGTACCTGTGCAGACAGAAATGTTAGAATAAGAGTCACAATCATCAGGAAGGGTTGAAGTTATTCGTACCAATCGTCCTCTCCAAATTCTTCCTGTGGTTGTTCCCGTCCAAAGCCCTCACGATCTTCCTCTTCAAACCGCTGTTTAAGTTCCTCTTTTCTAGCCGCATTCTTTGCTCTCTCGGCTTCCAGTGATTCAGCTGGTTCTGGCTCCTTTGTTTCTTTCTCCTCGGCTTCTAGATCCTCAAAATCGCCCCAACCCTCGACGTCCTCCTCGTTTTCTTCACTGCCTTCACCATCTCCATCCTCCCCAAACCCTTCGAACCCATCCGCGGAATTATCGCCGCGGTCTTTCGTGGATGTGAAGCGTTGACGCAGTAATTCGGCATTGTCCTCCAGAGACCACTTTGTTGCTAATTGATCGTAATCTTCAGCAGTCAAGCGAGGCACGGGGGTATTTTCGGCGTAGGTATCGTCCTCTTTCTTCGAGTTGAAGAAATCGTCCTCAGAATCCGCCTCAATGTCTTCTTCCTCGTCTTCATTCTCGGCGACTTCAGCCTTCCATCTCTCCAGTACCTCGCGAGCAGTCAATTGCTCATCGTACATCAATCTTGCGAGATCTGCGGTACGATAAGAAGGTGCTTGCCGTCTGAGGGCTTGAGCTTTGTCGGTTAGATCTGCTCGCCATTTCGCGGCTAGCTCCTCTTCGTCCTCTCCTTCGGCCTCGCTGCCAAAATCCGAGCCAAGATCAGAATCGCTATCTGCGAACTCGAGGTCATCACCGGGTTTGTCTGCATCTTCATCTTGGAATAGCCTGCCCAGCTTCTTTTCGTCAAATTCCGAGTCCTCATTTTCGTCTCCGCTCACAAACTCCTCATCGCCGGAGGCTTCATCTTCATACTCGTCATGATTACCATCATTATAGGTATCCTCTTTTTCCATAGATCTCACTGTCCGCTGACTTTTACGCCCACTGTCACCGGTGTCATCATCTAACGCATTAACGAGATGTTCACCGGATGAGAATAGCTGCAATCCATCATTAGTCTGACCCAGGACCCGGCCCTCGCTCTGAAGTCCGATGACCATTTCCTCGCCTATACCGCGCTCCGAATCTGCAGCAGTATCCTTATTGAAATTGAAACCCTTTTCTCGGTTGATCCAAATTGCAGAGCCCTCAATCTTGAGCCCCTGGCGATCAGAGAAAGGAGCATGCAACTTCTTGTCTTTTTCATCCAGCCGTTTCCGTCTGGTTTGACCAGTAGCCTTGGCTACGGCAGCCTGCTGAGCGGGCGAGGGACAAGGGTCTGGTAGTGCCTCGCATCTTTTGACGGTGAAATCTCCAACTCCGGGCAAGTGCACCTTTTGGTTCTCCAAAGAGAAATTCACTCCTCCTCGGAGGTATCCGTATATTGCAATTGAGCGGTCGCATTTTGCATCTTCTTCGATTTGGTTGGGATGCGTGAGGTCTCGGAGACTATCGCCCAGCACATAGCAATGAGAATTTTTCCAGACAAGAGGACGGGGATTCTTCATAACGGAAAGGAATCGGGATAAGTTGTGGATCTCTCGGTCGGGATATCTGCCATTTATTACACCTTGAGGTCATGGTCAGTTAATTCCAAGTAGTTGGTTGGGGCATAGACTACCTGATAAGTAAAAGAGGTGCGCGCCCTGATAAAGCTCGTTCCACAGCCGATGTTTGAGAGTCTTCTTGGCGTCTTTTAAATGTTGTGGCTTTTTGAAAAGATCGAGATGGGTGAGGACCGAAAAGACATTTCCAGGCATGCCGGTTGCTGACAGAATATTCAGGAACTCCATAGTCTCCATCTCGAAGCCAAAGTTTCCATCAATCAGAAGTAGTACAACATCTGCTATCTTAGCCATGTCAACCATGGCCGTGAGTTCAGCTGGGCATTCTACGAATGTAAGCCTTTGTTTCCGCGAGGTAACGACGGTGATGGGCCCGGTGGGGTCGCTGATCGTTTCCTTGGTATAGCGCTTGACAAGGGACTTTAGTAGAGTGGTCTTCCCAACGCCGGGAGGGCCGACAATCGTGACAAGGCGAGGAGGCGGCTCCGTATCGGAGGAGCGGTCGGCCTGCGGAACATGATAGCGTTTTTCTCTTAATTGCAGGCGTCATTAGCTCAAGTATACTTGGTAACGATCAATAGGGCACCATACCTGATATCTTGCGATCTTGCTGCAGCTCTCGCAAGCTTACCAGGCCTAGAGAAGCCGAAAGCCTTGGGGTTGTGATCTAGAAAATTGGCAATTAGCATAACATAAAGGAAACGCGCAATTGGGACAGCTCGCATACCCCCTTGAGGCTTCTTCTTTTCCTTCGCCTTCCTATGAGGCTTATGCGCCTGGTCTTCCATGGTGGGCGAGACTACGGCGGCGACTTGGATTTTGTAGACTGCCACACTATGAATTTGGCTGTTACTGACTGCTGCAATCGCAAAAGGGCAAAAAAATAGCTTGCTTGAGACTCAACTTTACGTATCGATAAGGACGAGATAAGACAAGATAAGATGAGATACGTCCGTACCTGTACCTATACGTACCTAGGTACCTACTTCGTAATGCGTGGTACGGATCCGTCTCACATTGTTGCTGTGCATTATGAACAGTATATAATTTATTAGTACTGTAATATGCACTGTATACACATACCTGGGTACACCTACACCTAGGACTTCAGGTAGGTAGGTACCTAAGGCACGGATCCGTAGTGTACCCATGTACCTATGTACACTGGGTACACGTGATGCGCTCTAACTATTCAAATGTGGTTAGTGCACTCAGATTTTAGTGACTGATGATTATTGATTATTGCCCAGTTCGTTAGAACTTACATGCTTCTATTTGCAGCCCCTCTTCTCAGCTGTCCAGTCACAAATAAGATCTTGCCATGTCCCAAATATCTTTGCATGTGAAGCTCGCATTCATGCATCGGAATGCTGTAAGTGACGCAGCTTCGCACCAAGGGTCAACCTATCCTTCATCATGAGTCAAAAGTTGCTAATTCCTGGTGATACTGGTCTGATACCTATCTGCGTAGGTATCCATTATCTGTGTGATCAGCTTGTTCTGTTCTTGTTATTACAACTACCTAGGTCGGCACAACTCTTTAGTCCAGGCGTGCTGTGCTCTCACGTAACTACCTAGGTAGGTATATAAAGTCCCCGCGTCTCCTTGAGAACGAGCTCTCGTAGTTTTCTCTCTCTCTTTTTCTTTCTGTCTCTTTCTCTTTCTTCATACCCAACGCTCCACCTCCATCCCAGCACCACCACAGCCCCGCCAGTATCCGCCAATTCCTGCTGTTCAGCCTTTACGTCGATCACACACACATCGCATCAACCAGCAAAATGCCTTCCTACATTGTACGATGATCCCCGGTGCACTTCTGTGCGGTATCGATGCTCATGCTTGACCAGATTACCTGCAAAGACAATGCCACAGCCGAAGAAATAGCGGCGACAAAGCAGCTTGCGAAGGACCAGGGCGGCAAGATCACTCACGAATACAGTCTAATCAAGGCTTTTACGTGAGCAATCCTTTATTCTATATTTCCCGCTCTACCTGTTACCTTGCAAACAGATGGGATTGTCAGCTCATCTTAGCAAACGTACTATAGGGTCGAGTTCCCCAGTGACCAAATCACAACATTAGCATCGTCTGAGCACGTCAAAAGGGTCGAGCAGGATCAAGAAGTCAGAACTCAGTAAGAGGCCGTCTGCGTCAGGGCGGTTTGTCTCGGCGTTTAGGTACCCCTTGCTCCTGTGAGGGGCAGACACTGCAGGGTCATAGAGATGGGTGGATGGGTGGATGGATGGATGGATGAGGGGATGAAGCGATGTTGATAAGCTACCTACCTACCTACCTTACCAATGTGCACATAGAATGTACCTGTAAATGTCAACACGAGTCGTCTTCAGACTTCAGATTTGAGACTTTGAGACCCGAGATTTAAGGGACTAAGTCAAACTTTAGGTACTTACTTAACGTACGCATATGCATATAAACCATTTACGTATCATCCGACAATAAGCGTCAATTTGACCAGACCGATTGTATTTAGCAAGCAGCTATAAGTATTTATACCGAGTATGACGCCAGTTCTGACTTTATGGTGTTGTTGTTGTTGCAGCAGCAAGAAACACTAATAAAGATTTACCTTCGTCTGAAAACGTTCGCCCCCTCCCTTCGTCTTCTTCTATCCGTATGTTATGTCTTTACTTCCTCGTTGCTAATATCATGCCGCTATGGGAGGCATATATAGGCCATTGAGGTGTCCATACACTTGCAATGTCTCACCTGTGCTGGCGATGCGTCGACTCCCTATTCGACTCGCACCACCAATCGTCTCGTCACGATCCACATCTCGTCCGTCCCATCCGTCTCATTCGAGTAGTACTGCTGATGGCTCCTCGCGAGTCAAGACAGTGACTGTCACGGGCGAAGATATTACGGCTCTTGCAAGCAAATCCCAACACTCCTTGAGTCTGGCAGATCTAGTCAAGTAGGTCAACCCTCCCCTTCACATCCAGTCTCTGCAATCACGTGCTCATCTTTGTTCCTGGATCTAGACATGGTCGTCCACCTCTATCGGAAGCAGCTCTATTCGCTTCTGCCAATTTTACACTCAAACTACTCCCCATCCGCCTAGCTCACCGACTTCAAGCTCTACGAAATTTGCCCTTTATCGTGGTTACAAACCCAAACATCTCTCGAATTTACCACAACTACACGCACTCGCTTTCGACATTGCTCCCGTGGCAACACCGGACCATATCCAACATAGACGACGAGATTCAGTTCACTTCAGTCTTAGCCGAGCTCGTGGCCACTCATCAGGATACAATTCCAATCTTAGCCAAGGGCTTCATTCAATGTCGCCGATATATCTCAACAGAAGATGTGACCCGCTTCCTCGATACGCATCTTCGCACGCGTATAGGAACGCGCTTGATCGCAGAACAACATATCGCTCTCCACTACAGCAGCGTGCCACACTTTGATCCAAAAGCCTCGCCTACTCCGTGCCCAGAGCACCCAAATTACATAGGTGTCATTGATACGGCCCTCTCCCCAGCCTCCATAGTGGATTCGTGCGCCGAATTTGTGGCAGATGTCTGCGAGCTGCAATATGGAGTGAGGCCTAAGTGGATCATCGATGGTGAGCCAGACACTACCTTTGCCTATGTGCCCATGCATCTCGAGTATATTGCCACTGAGTTACTCAAAAATGCCTTCCGCGCCACCGTTGAGAACACAACTGGCAACGCAAAGATGGAGCCTGTGGTCGTCACCATCGCCCCGGAACCTTGCGCTGGTTCGCCGCATTTGACGCTCAATCCACCGGCCGCCGATAAGGGGGCCTTTCGTGGTGACGCGATCCAGCCCCTTGACGACAATGCGCCCGGTGTCACCATTCGTATCAGGGACCGCGGCGGTGGCATTTCACCCAATGTGTTACCAAATATCTGGAGCTACAGTTTCACGACCTTCAACGATGATGATTTAGACGATGTAGCATCGAACAACAGCAACAGTGGTGGCAGCAAGTGGAGCCAAAAGGATGCCTTAGGGGTCATATCCGCGGCTAGCTCGGGTTCAAGCTCCATTGCAGGACTTGGCTACGGACTGCCACTAAGCCGCGCATATGCCGAGTACTTCGGCGGTGGCGTCGCCGTGCAGAGCCTATACGGCTGGGGTACGGATGTTTATCTAAGGTTGAAGGGCGTAGGCAGAATATAACGAAACGTGCCTCATCCTATGCGGCTCAAAGAACACCCTCAGGACCAACCCATCTACCTACCCCTGCATCAAGAACCGAATGAGACGTTTCTCTACCTCTAGTTTGACATTCCGCAAGACTGCTTTTATTCTGTTTAAACCGACAATGTAGCGCCCATGTTGAGCAAAGAAGGAGTCACTTTATGGATACCTACATGCACATGCATAGCTTGCCTACTACCTATAATACTACTAGTAGTACTTACACATGCGTCATGGGCCCTGCACTCCGTACTCTCTCTCTCACACACACACACATACACGCCTCTGGTTATCTTACACGCATGTATAGAATTGCGAGAAAAACAATACAACACTCCAAAAAAAAATAGCAATATCAATAAATCAATATCAAAAATCAAGCGTAATACCCCACATACCCCATCTCATCCCATCCCCAATTTACATATATTATACGAGCATAGGTAGACGTGGACTCGGCCCTTCTGCTCTACCCCCCTTCTCCTTCTACCTAGGTAGGTAGTTAACTAAGATGTCAATGCCCGCTTGACACATACATATATAGGTATACATAATATAATATACATAGAACGGACTCGCATAGGTTGGTTGGTAGGTAGGCAAAGCCACGACGCCATCAATTGCGTCTGCTAGCTATATAAATGATTCGGTATATCTACCTACCTACCTACCTACCTACCTACCCTTCTACCCTTCTACCCTTCCTACCTATCTTTAAGTTAGACGTTAATATACTACTACTACTACTGCTGCTTACCTATCTACCTATGTACATAGAGATAGCATCAACGTCTCAAAACTTCGAGTATGTACCAAGCACGACAAGACAAGACAAGGCTGCGTACATACTACCTATACCTCTACCTATATCTGTATAATCCGGTCCCTATAGGTAGTATACATGCCTACACTAACGCTATTAACATACATATTATATCTAGGTAGGTAGGTAGGTAGATCAACGAAGCTCATGCAGTACCTACCGGAACAGGGGCCCAAGTACTACGTAGTCTAATTTGCAAGCAAGTAAGCAAAAAGTACGGAATAGAATAAGGTATGCAAGCAATACCCACGCATACCGAACTCGACCCCCCCCCCCCCTCCCTTCCCCCCAATTCGGTATTATTCGTACGGATAAATGGTCAGGAAGTATTCCGTATTCCGTATTTCGTGCGTACATAGCCAGCTAAGTATAAGTATGTATGTACATATGTATGTAATCCTACTACAAGCCCTGATGCAAACACCGCCGCGACCAAGGACATTAAGCGAAACGAAGCGAGGCGAGGCGAGGCGAAGAGAAGGGAAGTATGTATGCGGATAGTGTACGAACGTACGTATATCCTTGGCCGCCATAAGGCAACAAACTCGGTCACTGACGGGGTTTCTACACCAATCAAGAAAAAAAAAAACATGTCGACTCATTGCTCCCTCGCAGTATTAAGTCAATGCGCCGTGGTTCACAAAGTCCAGATCATCGGGTTAGCTTTCTGGTATGGTGGAAGCGAATGACCGAGTTGGTTGCCTTGTGGCGGCCAGGGAGACAACAAAGGTATGTATTTCACCAATCGGATCAAAACATTCCGTGCACGTAATAATTCTTCCAAACCGATGACTTGCATCCATACCGATATGACACATCATATCAACTCGTACTTATCGTATCTACATACCTACTCCGTGTTATGGACGGACACATAAGATCCAGACGAAGAAAACGCGGCAGAAGAAAAGATAAAATCAGGTCGACGATCAAAATAAAGAAGGCGTTAGAATATTGTTAAAAGTCGTTGTATTATCATGATATAGATGAATATATATATGGTTGAATGGTACGACCAACACCATTCTATGATTTTTTTTCATTTCATTCCAGACAGTTGGGGAGAGGAGGGAGGGAAGGGGAAGGGTTGGAGGAAGGCCGGAGAATGACATATCCAAAAGCCCTGACAAAAAAACAAAAATACCACAAATATCCCCTTTCCTTCCTAAGTCCATGCCAAAATCCCATAAAGAACGCACTATATGCAAAATATATTCCCGTACATATTTCTTAGAGAGCAATGGCTGCACCGACCAATACATAAAGAAGGACCAGTCGGAAGATACATCAAGCTGTGCTTACCAAACTATGAGGTCCGATGATTTCGTTATGAATGCATGAACAGCCCGAATGTTCCAGACAAACCGACAATCGTTGAACATGGCGTGACAAATGGCTGTGAGAGGTCATCACATATTGGATAGCTCATTATCGATCTGGCGATCCATGAACGCTCGCTTGTCGCCAACAAGCTCAGTCCGCAGTCTCTGCTCCACAAGGGCACGAACTTGTTTCTTAGTGACTGTGTCCAGGTCAACGTCTCGGAGGACACCTTGGATGGCCTCGACTATCATGTTATCATCAGGTTCGCCGTGGCCACGCTGAAAATCAAACGATGCACTGGACTGATGTCCTTGGCCTTGGGGGCGACTACCACCGGCTAATCCAAAAGTGGCAACCGAGGCTCTGTGAGCATCATACTGGGGGGAGGCGTTTGATACGGCTCGTAGGTTGCTCGCGCTTCGTCCGTAACCAGCATGACCAAAATCCTGGTTTGGTGAAGAAGCGCGCTGAATATCTCCGAATGATGCTGTTGATTGGCGATTCATTGGATTATCGCTGTAAGGGTCTAATGTGGAATGGCGTTGCATGCCCTGGAAAGGCGCAGGTGACTGTGGTGGCATATACCCGCCACGGCCTTGGAGACCGGTCAGGACAGACGGCTGTCGAACAGACGAGTAAACAGAGCGCATATCATCCATTTCATAATTATCCTCGTATACCTCGTGGAATTTCTCTCCTTGTGTGCCACGGCGTCCTGGGAGATTATTCAGAGCGGCATAGTCATCCCAACGCTGCAGAGGAATTGATCGAGGGTCGAAGCCCTCCTGGTCATCTACAGCAACAACTTGCTTGTTTCCCTTTTCGCCGATGACGATACGCGTATTACCCCATGAGAAGTTGTCCTGATTCCAGAAGGAGTAGATCGGTAAGATGAATGAGAAAATAGGGAACGCCAGCAAATAGATGATAATCCAACCAACATGCTGCCACTGTCGCTTGAGAATGAAGATGATCGCTTGAAGACCATAGACACCTGCCAGAATGGCTAAGGAGATGTAGGGGAAGGGGCCAGTGGGATTGGCGAGAATGTAGATCAGGTAGCCAAGATAAACCGTGGTTGCAGGCAAGACTATGGTTCCGAACAAATCGAAAAAGACAACGAACCGCATAGAGAAGCAACAGAAACCACACATATCCTTAAGAAGCATCAGCTCAAACAAGTTGTGTATGGTCGAGTTGATCCACCTGCGTCGCTGAGAAAGCAGGACACTCCATGTCTCAGGGGCCGCAGTTTGACAGTATGCATCCGGAATGAACTTGTAAGCCATGTGAGGGAAATGCTTGGTCATGATTGTAGTAAGGAAGCGATCTTCACCAAGAGCAAGCAAATTTTTCTTGTGCAAGGTATCGACGTTGCAGACACTATACTCTCGAATGATGGCATCGGAGATGATTAGAGGCTTGCCTCGGTCGGCTGTTCTGAGACGATACATTGTGAAACTTCACCAGTTAGTTGCAGCTTTCTAGAAGGGAGAGGGGGGTAGGATAACGTACCATCCAGGAAGACACGTGACGCTTCCAAAAAGCGACTCAAATGCCTTTGACAGATGATGAGAGATATAGTATTCGTACACTTGGATCATACTCCACCAGCTGCGCTCTTCGTTTTGAAGGGCCGTTTCTCCACAAATACCGGCAATCTTGGAGTTGTTCGCACATGCAGCTACAAGTCGATTAAGGGAATCCTCTCGTACGCAAGTATCAGCATCCACCATCAAGAGGTATTCGTATAGCTCTGGGTCCACGCCAATGATGTTGTTAATCTGGTGGAACATTTCAAGCTCTAGAGGGCTCATGGGAGCACGATGATGGACACGATTGAGGAAGCTCATAAGCAAGATCTGGGAATCACGCTTGCCACGGTTACCTGGCTTGGTCTTGGTCTGTTCGGACTCCTTGCCGACCTTCACAACAACGATATATGGAACAACGTTGCCTTCGTATTCATAAAGACCGGAGTACACTTTGCCGTAGTTGAGCTGCTCACTCCCAGTGCCGACGGATTTGAATGGCAAAGCAGGAGGGTCGACTTTCGGGTCAACGCCCAATATATCTAGCACAATCTTAGGTGTAGGACGATCGTTGCCAGCGCCAACGATCACGCCATCACAGATGACGCAGATTAACTTTCTCTTGTTGTCATATTGAAGAGCTGTGAGCGAATCGAGTGCTTTTCTAAGAGAATCTTCACCTTCTGTATAGGCAGGGACCTGGCAGATGACAAACTTATCCTGTGGAGAAGGACGTCGCTTTGAGCCGAACTGTAGGGCAGAGACAAACTTGACAACGATGACAGCCGCGATTAGCACCGTAAATGCCAATAGGAAGTAATTGATGGTTTGACACTTGGGGGAGTCCCGGAAGTCGGGCTTTCCAACGAAGAAGGTGTTCTTGATGCAGTTGATGCTGTTGGCAGCTTTCGGGAAAGCAGTAGAGTTACTTTGAACCGCAGCCAAGTGATCATTCCACTGTTTTGTGACATCACCACCAGGATTGTTCCTGGCAATGTCCATTAAGGAGTCATCAAGAAAGGCTGCACTCTTTAGGAATTGGATAGTCGTGAAGTAATCCGTCAGGTTATAGAAACCGCCTTCGTAAAGAACTACCATGAGATTGAGATCTTGGCTCTCTTCCTGGACTTTAGCCTGATTCCAGACCAATTCTCCATGATAAAAGTGCTTAATGGCCGGCAGGAAAGTGTCTGAATACCAGTTCGGGTTAGTCAAAGCATTAGAAAATTGATTTCCGAGAACACCAGATTTGTGTACGCCCTCTGTCATGACAGGCTGGTCTTCAGGGCTGATTCTCAATTCAAAATTATCGGCGATGCCAAGCCCCGGGCATGAGAGAACAAGCGGAGGAGGAAAGTAATGGTCGAGATTCATGCCGGCGAATGGCAACATCAAATCTTTGGTTGTCTGTATGGGAGTATCGGAATGCTGAAGTCTCCAGAATTTGGAGATGTCATAGACTCCGCCCCGTATGCTCACCCAGAAATCGTGTTCACCTTGGTGATTAGCAACCTCTTTCTGGAGCCAAGCCTTATCGAAATTAGGGCAGAGAATCCGACCGAAGAAGATGATAACAAAGACGATGATGGCGTTCATGATCAAGATAAGCCAAACCAAAACTACTTTTTCTCGCCAGGCCATCCGAACGTCTGGTCGCTTCATGCCACCGATGTAGCGCAAGAGGAAAGACGGGATCCAAAATGTCATGGCCCAAACGAAAGCCACCCACATTCGCCGACCGAATGAGACTTCTTCTGTCTCAACATGTTTACCCGTTGCGTCACCAGGATCTAAGTTGTTGATAAATTCTCCATCGCCTGTGTAATAAACCTGATCGCGATGATTATCGCCCTTGTTTCCTAGGCCATAATCACCTTGCATCGTATTGCGCATGGGGTTAGGGCTGGTCGATGTTGGTCTGAACTGGTTTTGGGCAAATGTAAGCTGACTTGGATTTCGCTGGTGTGTCATGAGATTTTCGTGGCTGTTGTTTGAAGCCTGGTCCGGAAACTGGGGCGGGAAAAAACCACTGCCATTATGGCCAGCGTAGACGGTGTCACGTGCGGGCGTGGAGAAAGGGTTGCTTATGGTGGGCATCATCTCATGAGGCGGCTTGAGGTCAAGCATGCTCTCAGCTTCCCACCAAGCCGTCTCCCGCATCCATACACGTTCCTGTCCAATAATCACCTCGCCGTTACTCCAACCCCTCTCGAGAATCCAGGACTCGATGCCATCTCGGCCTTCTCTACAACCCAGGGGGGCGAAGCGCTGATAGAATTCATCTAGGTCGAAATCGGCGGTAAAATCAAGATTCTTGTTTCTTCGATTTGCCCATTCCGGCAATCTCCAGGCGCGCAACTGTCGTGAGACGGTGCCAGCCGACCAGGCGGACGTAACTGAGGGTAGAGCGGCTAAACTCGCGGGACTCTCGTCCGTAGGGTGAAGTGATAAATGGTACCATACGCGACTAGCCCCCAGAACAGAGGGCATATCCATTCGACCATTGCGACCAAGGTTAATGCCTTGGCCTGCGACAGGAAATAACAGCTTTTTGAGAAATCCCTCATCTTCGCAGGCAAAGCCAACTTTTTCGAGAATGATTTCCCTCTTCTCGAGCTGATGTTGCTTGTCTCGAGCAGCCGGACCGGTTGTGATGCCGAGGTCGGGCGCCACCTCCATGATGGCGGTTTGCATCTCACGTTGCACCGAACTAGCCACTGGAACCACATCGATACCATCTTCTTTCATCTCGGCATTAATTCCTGCACTATCATCCAACACACCGCGCATACACACGGCCTTCCCTAAGTTAGGGTCTGGGATCTCGATGATAGTAATACAAACGGTATCTCCATTGTCTTCACCCGAAGATGGTGTTCGTTGACCGTCAACGGATTCGTCACCGTCTCGAATCCGGGACATTTGGGCTGCGATTGCCTCATTGGCCTTGGTAATGACCCAGTCGACAAGGGCTTCATATAGCCCGCCGACTAGTGTCTGGCGATCTTCCGTAGTACATTGGTTGATGAGAACATCTGGGTCGAGACCAAGAAGTCCGCCAACATCTTCACAGATACTTTCGATGGCCTCACCATCGACACTGTAGTCTAAGGTGTTGCCGAGTTTTAACAAGCCAGCGAGAGCGGAAATAAGGTTCCGGTGAGAAGCCCCTTTGATGCCGAGCTCTTTCAAGGCTCTCCTGAAATCATCAGCGGCCGCGGAGTCGTCAGCTGTAGGTAGGTATGACGGTGTCTCATAGGTGCCAGACCGTGCTAGCAGAGTATAGTCAGCAGCAGATTGAAGATTGAGAAATTCACGCTCAGCTGGTGTTGAGGCCGAAGTTAGCAGGTAGTAGAATACATCAAAGGCCCGGTAGCCGGGTTCGGCGGGGATATTCAGCAATCCGCTTGTAGTATCAATGCCCCCCTGAGATAAGGCGAGGCTTGCGGCAGACAAGTTCCCGGTAAGATTGAGTGTCAGGCTGATACCCAGAGCATTCTGACGTAGCGTGGATGGATTATGAGGTGTCACGCATCGAAGAAAAGGCTGGACTGCCTCGAGAGCTGTGTGTAGCAATGGGGGTAAGGAGATCGGCAGAGACGTGAGAAAGGGCATTAGTAGCGAGGGAGTTGATGGGTGAAGAGACCTGAAGCATTTAGTATACCGGCGAAAAGGAGATCTTATATTTCATTTGCTGGTGACTCACCCCAAGACGATACAACCGTCTTCAGCTCGACGTCTTGCATGTTCCCAAGCCCTGACAGCCAAAGCTTTATCGACTATCCCCCCCAACCGGCCATCTGGGCCTGGTTGTGTCGCGGTGAGCCATGTGTTGACCACGACACCGGTACCGGAATCTAGTTGGTAGGGTTGCGACGACAGATAGATATTATGAATCGCATTCAAGAGTGTCGTGGTGGAGACCTGAGATGACTGCTGGCCAGTACCCCGAGAAGCGCCAAACGCTTCGGAGCTGACCGAGTACATCGACATGCGAGCCTGATGGTTTGCCATGTTGGATGCTACTCTAGGCGTGGTCGCCCTTGCGGACAATCACAATGGTGGCTAAATTCTGCCCGCTCTTCGTTCGACAAGGCTATATGGTGCTTGTGGCTGGCTCCTTGTTTAAGATTCAGCAAAGAAAGTGAGGAGTAGAAGTTCACTAGGTATAGAGATCGGAACGAGGGAGGCAGCGGTGGTCGGGTAGTCGTCGATGTTGATTGGATTGTTTGGTTCGCAAGCTGCAGCAGCCCCTGAAGCAAGCCTGGGAATGTAAAAACAAAAAGACAAATTACGACAGCTATGAATGATAGACTATAAACGCCACCAGAGCGAGTGAGGTGGCTAGAATTAGAAACGCTATAGAATTGTACGAGGCATCACCTAAAGAGGTGAATTTGTGAGATAGAGAACCAGAAATGGTGTATGAAGCACGAGGACATTAACTATCTTCGCAGTGGGACGATCAATTGACTGGCAACGGGGAAACGCAGAAAAGAAGACTGGCTGACGGCTGCGCCATCCAAGATCCAGGGCAATCCAGTTGTTCCTTCGACTCAGACCAAAAGAGGCTGAGATCAGTGTTTACATTACAGTGTCATGGGTTCAATGCACTGTCTAGAATCAGGAGTACCTACGGGACTAGTACCTACTACGAAGTAGGTAGGTAGACCATACCTTAGGTACCTACGTACTTCGTACGGATTCGTACGTACCTTTGGTACCTACCTTACGGACGTACCTACGTCCGTATGTGATCCGTACCAGTTTAGCCGGTACATTTTAGGGTATAATACCTTTTTGGGGATAGTGTCAGTAGTAAAAATATCCATACAGCAGTATATGTACGGATCCATAGTCCGTAGGTACCTAGATTTAGGTACTTAGAGGTAGGTAATCGATCCGTACGTCCGTAGTTCGTACATTACGGAACATACGTAGGTATACAACGCAGAAAGCATACCGTGCCTGGACCAGATACCTACTTAGGTACCTAGGTACCTACCTACCTAAAGCATGGAACACTGTGACGCTACCCACCCACTACCCTGGGTACTATTAATGTACGTAGTAATAGGTAGATTATACTAGTGTAACTAAAGGTACCGACGTACCTAGGTACCTAGGTATTGCTCTTCCTTTTGAGTGAAGATGTGCAGTCGTACGCCACGCATAACTGCTACCTTAGGTAGGTACCTTAGGTACATACTAGTAGTACCTAACTAGTAATAATTTTGATTTTCTTTTTTCATTGATTTCCTGCTGAGCACAACAGTGTACGAAGTACATTACCTTAGGTAGGTACTAGTAGGTGCTCATTTATTTGTTCAACAGCGTTGCGTGCGTGCGTGCGTGCGTGCGTGCACAGGACTGTTGATTGATTTAACATGGATGGGATGGGATGGGATGGACGCACCGCTCCGCACCGCCCAGACCACCCAAGACCCACTGTAAGCTAGCACCTCTTAGCGGCGCATTCATTTTAACTAAGCTGCGCACCCGTCCGAAGTTAGGTTGGTTAGTACCTAATGTAAGTACATAATTCTATTGAAATATGGGGTATCTACCTATACGTAGGTAGGTAGGTATTGGTACGATCAAGATCGATCAAGAAAGCCCTGGTCTCAGCGTACTGTGTACGTAGCACTACAAAGTAAGTACCTAGGTAGATTACTCGGTACCTAGGTACCTACCTTCGCTTGTGTGGTAGATACCTCTCTTATGTAATTGGATTGAAAATACGAGGCCTCGGAAGGTTTGGAGGTGGAGGCGCCGTGCTGTAGCCTGTACGAAGTAGGTACTTGGCAGGTAACTAACTACGATTATGCAAAGTATTCACTATATATCTACTATGTACGGACCATACCTGCTATGTTACTACAGTACTTACCTCATACTTACCTACATTACTTAACTTACATAGTACCAAAGGTACGCACGTCTGTACCGACGTGCCTCCCTACCTTATGGCACGGATCCGTACCTTATTAGCATGCAGGTTTTGGTAAGAGGTACGGATCCTATTCAGTACATACCTCTCCGTGTGCACCCCGAATTCTTACGGCTTACTTATTACCTTTACGTACTTAGTGCAGGTAGGTGTACACTAGGTACTTACCGGAAATATATTTTCCATCCAACAGACCAGGGTCCTTACCTAACCTACCTAACCTGCCCCGCAAACGCTATGGGAAGGCTTCCATCTGTTCGATCGGATTCACTAGACTGTGATTCCTTTGGGGAGTGGGGGGGGCGTAGCGAGTTCTTTTTGAGCTTTGTTCTCTACGCACTGCCACCACACTTCTAGACAATACGAGCTTGTACCTACCTGCCTACACCTCTCTTTCGTGCCTTTTACCTACCTACTTGGTACAGTATTTCATGTACTGTACATATGTACTGTACACCCACTCCGTCAGCTTATCAATCGCCATTGATGTGGTTTCTTACGCGCTACCATAGGTACCTTAGGTACCTATCTCTTCTACCTAGGTACACTTAGGTTCGTAAGGCGCCAGGTAGGTACAGTAGGTGCAGTAGGTAGGTAGGTAGGTAGGTAGGTAGGTAGGTAGGTAGGTAGGTAGGTAGGTAGGTATCTAGGTACCTAAGCTCCTTCACTCGAAAGGACTGAGATTCACATCCCAAAAATAGCGATAGTAAAAGACCGAGATACCGGGATGGTATTGAGTATGGATTATAGGTGATCTGGCGGCGGGAACCGGCTAGGTAGGTATCTATGAGGTAGGTAGCATATGCAAATATGCAACCCTCGGTCGCTGACGCTTGATGGCATCTTTACCTCGTACCCATAGGTAATACCAGAATCTTACACCCACTACCTACCTACCTACCTACCTACCTATGTAGGTACCTCCTTGAGTCTGATTCTCTTGATGTGCCCACCTTTCTATACGTAGACTAGGTAGGAAGGTAGATACCTTTGGTTGTCACTGAAGGGAGTGTATAAGTAAGTACGTCCGTACTTATAGACAGTTTTAAAACGTCCCGATAGGGCAAAAGATGAAGAAAATCGTTCACTATTAGAAGTCGGATCTAAAAGTTTTGCGCCGCATCGCCGGGGCTACAGTGGATCTCAGCGATCTTAGCGGCGCAAAACCTTTAAATCCGACTGCCATCGGTAAATAGTGTAGTAGTTAGTGCATCTACACCTACTTTACCTACATAGTAGGTAGAGCTGATCGCTAAGCCAGCCTCGTGCAGGAGAATCTGAGTCAAGGCATGATCGCAATGGTTGTCTCGTTATCGGCAACATGCCAGCAATTCTGCTGATTCAAATCCGTTTACCAATCCAATACGAGGTATCTGTGTTTCAAGCGATCAGGGTGGGCTACCTGCCTACAGCAGCATACCTACAGCATACCTTAGGTACCTATGACCTACCTAACTAAGGTACCTGAGGCGGATAGGCAAGGTTAGGTTAGGTTAGGTACCTAAGGTGAGGTTATGTATACGTAGTGCTAGGTAGGTACGGACGTACTGTAGGAGGTTACCTACCTTAGGCACCAGGTATTATTTGTCTGATACCTTAGGTAAGGTTACGGTCCGTTAGAGCTAGGTAATCGGTAATATACGTACACTGCGAAATGCACTACCCAGGAGGTAGGTGGTAGGTAGCCTAGTATGTAGTAGGTACTAAGTTCTCCCTAGTACGGACGTACGGATTAATGCAGCACGTCAAAACTTTGATACGCGAGCCGGTAAGGTACGTACCTACCTGGATCCGTACCTAAGGAGTATCTACTATACCTATAACCACACTGATCAGCTACCTGTAGTGAGGTACACTACATACCAGTACTTGACCCTTTTCACCTCCAACTTAATCATAATTAGACTAGCGCATAGTTCTTAGCCTTACATACCTAACCTACCTAAGGTACCTACCTACCTAGTAGTAGGTACCTAGTACTAGGTTAGGTAGGTCTTCAAGTTCCGTGTCGTGTGCACATGTACGTACGTACCTATGTACATATTGTATTTTTAAGCATGCCGCAGCAACCACCAAGGTTGGCCATACCTAGTAATAGGTAATCCATCCGTATAGGTACGGACGTAAGTAGGTAGTGTTCAATTAGGTACCTACCTACCTTTGGTAGTAGGCACTGCCTACGGGATCCGTACTGACTAGCCAGCCCAGGCTTCATCTTAGTGTACCTACCTAGATAGCATAGTGTACCTACTACGGACTACGGACTAGGTAGGTACCTTGAACGGAATAAGAGGTACCTTAGGTAGGTAGGCTCTTACTGATACGGCAGTGTGTGTGTACGTCCGTAGGTAGGTACTTCGTACCTGCTAACCCGTACCTAACCCATTACCGTATCATCATGAAAATAACACCAACCTTTCTCTTACTCCCGACTTGTCTTTCCATCTCTCCGAACAACGCCTCAGGAAGAAGAGTTCATCGCTTCTTCACGTTCGCTCCCCATTCCTCCTCGTCCCATTGTGTGTTCATAGCCACATTCGTTATCAGTCTTAATTGTATTTACGCTCGCTCATCTACCCTATAGCTCATATACACGCGCTGGGTATCTTTATCTGCTCTACTTCAGCATCATAATTAGGGGGTTGCGAACTTACTGCCAGCTTCGCCCTTCAATAGCCAGACAAAAAGCACTAACTAGGAGAATCGGATGTTATCCCACTGCCTGTTTTGTTGCTAGCGATTCTTTTTTATTCTGAATAATTGCCAGCCTGTTGGCTTGAGTCCATCATGGCGTTGCACCTCCCGCCTCTCGGCGGCAGTGGTGGAGGAGCCCATACACAACCTTCCTTGCCATCGCTTCCTGCCCATCTGCAGTCCGACACTCACTTGACTGCACACCTGGCCAGTCGTTTTCATGTAGCCATCCCGACTGCGAGACTATCATCCCATGCTCTCATATCCCTTAATACATATACCTCCTCCACCAAAGGTCTCGATGGGGGTAAAGAAGGTAGTGCCATGGCCGGTGCCGAGGATATGGCTGAAAGGGCCTTCCTCAGGCTGGGTCACCGGACTGAAAACCAAGCTATACTTTTCCTGTGCGTCATGATATCCTTAATCCCGTAACTTTTTAGCTTTTTTTTTTGGTTTTGTTTCTTTATTATTTCTTTATTATTATTATTTTATTATTATTATTTTTTTTAATATTTTGTTTTTTTTTTTTGGTTTGAGATGGTAGGCTAATTGCGCTCTTGCCAGAGGTGAATCGGGTTCTGGAAAGACAACAATTCGATCGCATCTACTCACCGCGCTTTTAAATAAGTCTTCAACGCCACTATCGAGCAAAATATCCCTAGCGGCTTATGTTTTCGACTCGCTAACTACAACGAAAACTGCCACGACGCCTACTGCCTCCAAGGCTGGTCTGTTTTACGAGCTGCAGTATGACACGACTTCGACAACCAACCCCATTCTCATCGGCGGTAAACTCCTGGATCACAGGCTAGAGCGAAGCCGAATCACAGCTGTCCCAACAGGAGAGCGGAATTTCCACGTTCTGTACTATCTCCTCGCTGGTACTAGTGATGCTGAAAAGGCACATCTCGGTATTGATAGCCCCAGAGATTCGACTGGCCAGAAGCGATGGAAATATCTGGGACATCCTACCCAACTCAAAGTAGGCATTAACGATGCTGAAGGGTTTCAATTGTTCAAGACCGCTCTTCGCAAGTTGGAATTCCCCCGAAGTGAGATCGCTGAGATATGCCAGGTTCTGGCATGTATCTTGCATATTGGACAGCTGGAATTCGAGACTTCGGCGAACACTCTGGCGACTGCTGACGACAGCGGCGGATTTTCGCATGAGGGTGCTCAGAACGTCACTGCGGCACGTAACAAGGATGTGTTGGGCATTATCGCTGCGTTTCTGGGAGTGAGCGCTCACGATCTACAAACCACCATGGGTTACAAGACGAAGATGATTCACCGTGAGAGGGTCACGGTCATGTTGGATCCCCAGGGAGCCCGCGCCAACGCTGACGAACTGGCTCGCACTCTGTATTCCCTTTTCGTGGCATACGTCATTGAGAATATCAATCAGAGGCTCTGTGCCGCTGAAGAGTCTATTGCCAATACCATTAATATCATTGATTTCCCCGGCTTCTCTCAGCAAACATCGACTGGCTCTGCTCTCGATCAGCTTCTCAACAATGCTGCTATGGAATCGCTCTATAATCTGACCTTACAAAACTTTTTTGATCGCAAGGCAGACCTACTAGAGACCGAAGAAGTGAGCGTACCTGCTACGAGCTACTTCGATAACTCGGATGCCGTGAAAGGCTTGTTGAAACCCACAAACGGAATGCTCAGTATACTTGATGATCAAACCCGTCGCCACCGCACAGACATGCAGCTTCTTGAAAGCCTAAGGAAGCGCTTCGAGGGCAAAAATCCCGCCATTACTGTTGGCTCTGCCACCGCGAGACTCCCTGGCAGCAACTTTCTGTCAGAGAACACGGCGGCCACCTTTACCGTTAGACACTTTGCTGGTGAGGTCGATTACCCCGTCAGAGGCCTGGTGGAGGAAAATGGTGAAGTCATTTCTGGTGATATCATGAATCTCATCAACTCAAGTAAGAGCGAATTCATCACGCGCCTATTCGGTCAAGAGGCACTCCACACAGTAATGCATCCTCATGAGAAAACCACCGTCATGCAGGCGTCCGTGAGCTCCAAGCCTATGAGGGCCCCCAGTGTCATGTCACGGAGGAATGGTCGAACTATGCAATCCCGCAGATTGCGCCAAGAATCTTTTGATGATATTGCCAGCGAGGCGGATGAAACTATAACCCATAGTCGGACAAGAGAGGGCACAAGCAATAACATACGACATTTGGAACAAGGTGCTTCCGGTCAGTTCTTATCTGCCCTTGAAAACGTCAAGCAATCCATCACGGCTACCAACACGAACAATTATTTTGTATTCTGCTTGAAACCGAACGATAGGCGCATCGCAAACCAATTCGATAGCAAGTGCGTTCGATCGCAGGTACAGACATTTGGCATTGCTGAAATCAGCCAGCGCTTAAGGTCTGCCGACTTCAGCGTTTTCTTACCCTTTGGCGAGTTTCTCGGCCTCGCGGATGCTGAGACCATCTTTGTGGGTGGCGAACGAGAGAAGGTCGAAGCTGTTGTGCAAAACAAGCAATGGCCAGCTAATGAAGCGCACATTGGTTCTACTGGTATCTTCCTTAGTGAACGCTGCTGGATGGAGGTCTCGTCATTGGGCGATGGTACTTCGGCATCTGGCCGATACGCTTCCGAGCAAGGCGACAGCTCTACGCCTGGCGGTGATCTCCCCTTCGGCGCCTCCAAGGAACGGCTTGTGTCTATTGGCAACACACCTCAATATAGCGATAAGCCTCGTGGAGGTTACTTCGGTAGCGGGGACATTGATACACGCTCTGATGCTGGTGCTTCAGCTTTTGGTGGCGGTGATATGTTCAAGAATCTTGATACGCGTGAGCAGATGGCAGAACGTGGCAATGAAAAGTCGCTTGTCGAAGTCGAAGAATACAGGGACAGCCCTAGTCGCAAACGCTGGGTCTTCACTGTATTCCTGCTTACCTGGTTTGTCCCTGATTTCCTCATCCGGTGGGTTGGCCGAATGCCACGTAAAGATGTGCGAATGGCTTGGCGAGAGAAACTTGCGATTAATCTCATCATCTGGTTCAGTTGCTTGTTTGCGGCTTTCTTTATCGTTGGCTTTCCTATGCTCATTTGTCCTAAGCAGTACGTCTTTAGCGCCGACGAATTATCACAGTTCAACGGCAAAGATGGGCACAAAGCTTATGCGTCAATTCGTGGCCAAGTCATCGACATCGGTTCATTTGCACCAACCCACTATCCAGCTTTTATCCCTACCAAACAGTTGACCCAGTACGCTGGTCTAGATATTTCGACTTTGTTCCCCATTCAGGTTTCGGCCCTTTGCCAGGGCAAGAACGGCAAGGTTGACCCCTCTGTCTTGCTTGATTATAAGTCTACCAATATCACTGGCTCCGCGAGTGTGATCAATAGCCAGGATGCGAACTCAGTCTTTCATGACTACCGCTATTTCACCTCCAAATATCAACCTGATTGGTATTATGAACGCATGGAAACTCTTAAATCTAGCTGGAAGAAGGGCAATATTGGATACTCGGCGCAATATGTCAAGTCCCTGAGGAGCAAACAAAACCAGATCGCCATTCTCAACGCAAGAGTGTACGACCTGACCAAGTACGTTGCCGGTGGCCGCCACGTCCAGGTGCCTAAAGGTGCTAAGTTTCCGACCGATCCCGATGTTATCAATTTTATGGACGATTCGGTCATACAACTCTTCTCAGATGCGCCCGATACCGATGTGACTAAGCTGTGGAACACCCTCGATATCGACCCGGGGTTGCGTTCTCGCATGCAGTTGTGTCTGGACAATCTCTTCTATGTCGGTGACCTTGACACACGTGATTCTGTCAAGTGTCAATTCGCGCAGTACCTGATTCTTGCGGTGTCTATCATTCTCGTTACCATTATTGGCTTTAAGTTTCTTGCCGCGCTTCAATTTGGAGGCAAAAACATGCCAGAAGATATCGACAAGTTCATTATGTGCCAGATTCCCGCATATACCGAAGATGAGGACTCGCTTCGTCGAGCTATTGATTCAGCCGCTCGTATGCGGTACGATGATAAGCGCAAGCTTTTGGTCATTGTTTGCGACGGAATGATTATCGGACAAGGAAATGACCGGCCGACGCCGCGCATTGTGCTTGACATCCTCGGTGTCTCAGAGACTGTAGACCCTGAGCCTCTTAGTTTCGAGTCGCTCGGCGAAGGTCTCAAGCAACACAATATGGGCAAAGTCTATTCTGGATTGTACGAAGTCCAGGGTCATATTGTTCCCTTCCTTGTTGTTGTCAAGGTCGGCAAGCCTTCAGAAGTATCTCGTCCTGGCAACCGCGGTAAACGAGATTCGCAAATGGTAATTATGCGTTTCCTCAACCGCGTCCACTATAATTTGGCGATGAGTCCGCTTGAATTAGAAATGTATCATCAAATCCGCAACGTTATTGGTGTCAATCCAACATTCTACGAATACATGCTCCAAATCGACGCCGACACTGTGGTCGCTCCAGACTCAGCTACTCGCATGGTGTCTGCGTTCCTGGACGATACGCGCCTGATTGCCTGCTGCGGCGAGACTGCCCTGACCAATTCCAAAGCTTCGTTCATCACCATGATCCAGGTCTACGAGTATTACATTTCCCACAACTTATCCAAGGCTTTCGAGAGTTTGTTCGGCAGTGTCACCTGTTTACCAGGTTGCTTCTCCATGTATCGTATTCGTGCTGCAGAGACTGGGAAGCCCTTGTTCGTGAGCCGCGAGATTGTCGACGATTATGCTACGATCCGGGTGGATACTTTACACATGAAGAACCTGTTACATCTTGGTGAGGATCGATATCTGACCACGCTCCTTCTCAAGTATCATTCGAAGTACAAGACCAAGTATATCTTCACGGCCAAGGCATGGACTATCGCCCCGGATACCTGGCAGGTCTTCTTGTCGCAACGTCGTCGCTGGATTAACTCAACAGTACACAATCTCATGGAGCTTGTTCCCATGACGCAGCTGTGCGGCTTCTGCTGCTTCAGTATGCGCTTCGTAGTGTTCATTGATCTCTTGTCGACAGTTGTTCAGCCGGTAACCCTCGCTTACATCGTATATCTCCTTGTCCTTGTCGGTACTGCTAGCACCATCGTGCCCCTCACCTCTTTCATTTTGCTGGGCGCGATATACGGATTACAGGCCGTCATTTTCATCCTACGTAGGAAGTGGGAGATGGTTGGTTGGTTGGTTCTTTATGTGATCGCTATCCCTGTTTTCTCGTTTGGTTTGCCACTCTATGCCTTCTGGCACATGGACGACTTCAATTGGGGTAACACTCGTGTTGTTGCTGGCGAGAGAGGCAAGAAGGTTGTCATCTCGGACGAAGGCAAATTTGATCCTGCCTCGATCCCTCGGAAGAGGTGGGAAGAGTATCAGGCCGAGTTATGGGATGCGCAGACTTCCAAGGAAGATACGCGGTCTGAGATCAGCGGCTTCAGCTATGCTACCAAGCCAGGCATGAATGCCGCCGTATCGGAATACTACCAGGCACAGTCGCGAGCCGGCTCGACCGTGGGGGTCATTCCGCCGTACGACATGAGGAATACCGCCAATCTTAGCCGAATGTCGTTTGCTCCGACGGACAATAGACTGAGTCAGTTCGGCGGATCGCAATTCCTGGGCAATCACGGCGAGACTGAGATGGTAGACCTGGCGTCTATACCTAGCGACGATGCGCTCCTGGCAGAAATCCGGGAGATTCTACGGACAGCCGATTTGATGACGGTCACCAAGAAGGGGATCAAGCAAGAGTTGGAAAAGCGATTCAATATACCACTTGAATCTAAACGAGCGTACATAAATAGCGGTAAGTGGCCACTTGATATGTCGGGCTGTATTCATGATTGGTTCTTGAGCTAACGTATATTTGATAGCAACCGAGGCGCTTCTCTCGGGACAGTTGTAGATGAAATGTGATTACGCAGCCTATGTTTTTGCAATATAATTGGCACACCTTGGATGCATATTGGCAGGAGATGCGTTACCAATGTACGAGGGAAATAGGTTTGGGGATAACTTTTTTGTTTCTTTTTTTGGTTCAATGATAGGTAGGCACCGACAGCATCCGCACATAATAATAATTGGGCCAATAACAGCATAGTTTTCCCTAGTCAGTTATTGATCGTTATGGCAGGCCGGTGATGAAAAGTGATGAATGAGAAGTTGATGAGTTGTTGGTCGCTTGCTTCAATTGCCGCCTTATGCCATGTGCCCGCACAGACTGCCGCGACGGCCTATGATTGGCGTCTTCCCCATGCTGGGGGTTGGCGCTGTACAGTGCCTATACAGTGTCTATATGCTTAATTACTGTACTGTATACAGTACGTGTTTCGAACGTAGGTATGTACGGACGTAGGTACCTAACTAAGTATAGGTATTCCGTAAACTCGCTTGAGTGAACTTATTAAGCGCGCGCTTCGCCATTTTCTGGTCTTTGGGAAGTGCGTGCACTGAGATGAGGGACTGTAGGTTCTGTAAGTAAGTAATTGTTCTTACATAGGAGGTACGTACGTACCTCTTATACGGATCCTACCTCCTATAGGGCTACAAACATGTGGTGGTGCGTTAGGTAGGTAGGTAGGTGGGTAGGTAGGTGGGTGGGTAGGTAGGTAGGTGATTAAGGTTGAGACACCAACCAACGATGGTATGAAATTGGGAACCACAAAATTAGTCAGCAGGAGAGCTGCTCGGAAGTACCATCTCGGTTCCTCTGTTATATTTAAGTAGTGTAGGTACATACAGTGGACGGTACGGATCCGTATTAAAGAGGTACCGGTACGGACCACTTGTACTTCGTACATGGTCATGCCAGCTAGCGTAGGCCAAGATGCCTAAGCTTCAGTGTAATGACTCGAAGTGTCATCCCTGTCAGACGACGTTTCAGCTGCTGCCAGGGCGCGAATAGGTACGTGCGCTTAGCTCACCTAGGTAGCTAGGTAGGTACCTAGGTACCTACCTAGTGCACTGGACAAGCAGCAGCAGGCTTTCTAGATACCTAGGTAACCGTTTAAGTGAATGGTGGACAGTGTAATAATGCAAGCGACGTACTTCGTACTGTACAAATACCTACCTAAGTATGGCATTGAGTGAGTGATCAGGGCTACTTTCGTAAGTAAGAAGTCCCCGGCCTAGACTAGGTACCTAGGTACCTACGAAGTAATGCTGCGTTGTAAAATTAACCAATACGCTACGAAGTATCTAGGTACGTATACGTGCGGGATTTCAGTGGTTAACTCGTCCTTTGACTTAGTGTAGGTACAAGTCCGGACGTAAAGGACGACCGGAATCCACCAAGTTACCTACCCTATGTATCAACATGCCCAATCATTCTTGGCCACGCAGTGTACCTATAGGTAAGGTACCTACTGGTGGGAGTACATCGGGTACACATACATTGTGCATACAACTAACACGTACCTTTTCTTTGCTTCAAACTTGCTTACATACATAATGAAAGGTACTGTACTTCGTATATTGAATAATTCACCCCTGCTGACTTCGCCTCGAATGTTGTTTTGCAAGTCCAATTCCCTTAGACTCCCTACTTACTCCGTATTCCGACTTTACCAACATTGTCAAATGAGAAGTACAGCCTTGGCTGCAGTAGGTAGGTCGGTATACCTGTCCGTTACGGATCCGTAGATGGCGGCCTCTGTTGATCACCCGGACTCTTTCTCTGTCTCTCTCTCTCTCTCTCTCTGTGTCTCCATGCTACACAGTTAGGTTAGTTAGTTACAGTCACAGATATATTATCAGCGAGCTGCCCAGGAAGGTAGGTAGGTGAATATGAATAGATATCTCTAGAGCTATTACGGACTGTAGTGTAGATAGATACCCATCTACAGACGTACAAATTCATCCCCTTACCCATCTGTAGTCATACCTATTCCAACCTCATTAAAACTCTCTCCTCCAACTTCTCTTCTCCTCTCCTCTCCTCTCCTCATCTCTTCGCTTCTCTTCTTTATTCTCTTTCGTTTGCTTCTCTCTTTCCTACTTCCTATAATTCCCTAGCATTTTATTTTCCAATTCCCAACCTCCTTTCACGCCACCAAAGCGAAATCTCTGAACACAGGTTGTGACTTCGCTGAAGATGGCAGCGTTCGACTCCATCGGGCAGGAAAAGTCGCCGAGACGACCTGCGTCCCCCCAGGGCTCGCGGGATCCTGCACTTCCTCATTCCCGTCAAGATGCTGCTGCTGGCAATGCGAAACCTGGCGGTTTGCTTCGTATCAAGCCTGCTGGCGAAAGTGGACGCCGCGGCTTTCATCCCACACGATACTTCCGAATTCTATGGACGTCATCCAGTACGGTGTCGTCGTGGGTTAACATCCTATGGCCCTTCGTACCCGCCGCTCTCGCTGTTTACTATACTGGGGTCGGTAGTCCCCAGCTTCGATTCGCTCTTACCTACGTCGCAATGATTCCTTGTGCCAATATGATCGGTTTTGCTGGCCAGCAGCTTGCCAGAAAGATGCCTCACATGTTCGGTGTATTGACCGAGACAACGTGCGTACTAAAACCTCACTTTCGCTCAACCGGAACCGTTGTTCCGCGCGGGACTGACATAATGACTCACGCCTTGCAGCATTGGTTCTATCGTCGAAATCATCCTCTTCCTCGTCCTCCTTTTCAACAAAGATGAAGCAAATAAATACTATATTATCCGATCCGCCATCTTGGGCTCCATACTAGCCACCATGTTACTGTGCTTGGGACTGTGCTTTTTCGCTGCCGGTTTACGCCGTGAATCGGCGACCTTCGACAGCGCATTGAGTGAAGTCGGTACCGGTCTGTTGCTTATGGCGTACGAAAACCCTCCCTCTCTTATACTTTGTTCTCATAAAACAGTGAACACCTAGCTGACAGCATTTGTTTTTTTTAGTGGTCTCGGTCTCGCTGTGCCAACCATCTTCAATAACAGCAAGACAGCCGCTGCCTACGGCATTTCGGAAGCAGAACTGACTTTCAAGACAACACAGCTGTCACGAATCGTAGCCGTATTGTTGCTCGTCTCATACGTGGTATTCGTCTGGTTCCAAATGCGCACCCACCACGGTATCTATGACGCTATTTTCGAGCATGATGAGGAGCGGGATGCCGACGGCCACAAGGATGAAGCCAAACCGAAACTCACGCTGACCGAATGTGTCTTCACGCTGGCTGCCTCTGTCGCCCTCGTGACCCTCATTGCGCTTGCGCTCGTCCGCGAGATCGAACCGCTTGTTGAGGCAACCACTATATCTGACCCATTTGTCGGTCTAATCCTTGTCCCGCTCGTCGAGAAAGCAGCTGAGCATCTGACGGCTATCGACGAAGCCTGGGACAATCAGATCAACTTTGCGCTGTCTCACTGCATAGGTGCCACCATACAGACTGCCATGCTTAATGCTCCACTCGTCGTCATCATTGCATGGGGCTGCGACCTACCCCTGAACCTGAGTTTTGAAGTCTTCGAGATCGCCGTCCTCCTCCTCGCCATCATCACCGTTGGTAACTACCTCCGCGACCAAAAGTCCGACTACCTTGAAGGATTCCTCTGTGTCATCACATACATCGCCCTTGCTGCCGCCGCCTACTACAGCCCCACACCACCGGAACTCGAAGCACATGGTGCCGGGCTTGCAGAGCGCGCTCTATCCATGTGATTTCGCCCTTCGGCTGAGAAACTCCGTTGGTTTCACCCCGTAGTCGTCAATCAAAGGGAAAGTGATATCCAACGCTTTTATCACTCATGTAACCCTGTGCGGCATTCACAGACAAAGAAAGAGAAAAAAGGGGAGGGGCACGTCCGATCAATTCCACCGTCATCCCCTCCCAATTTCGCGATGGTGGTTCCCAGAATGTAGATGAGGGACGAAACAGAGGGACTTGCATCGACACACACGCGAGCGCACACTCTCATACCCACATCCTTATTGTCTCTCTCTCTGCATTTTCACGTAGCGTTCTCTAGACTGGGTAGGGGTTAAATTATCAGATTCAGCGTTAGCGCTGGCGCCTGTTTTTTGTGGTTTTTTTTGCGATTATTTGGTTCCACCCTCCTCCCCCCCTGGCCCCCCTCGCCACCTTCAAGTTTTGTTTTGGAAAATGGAAAAATTATTCTGGGACAATTTGAATCGAGGTTGAAGGGATGAGATGAGAGGTTTTTTTTTTTTATGCCCGCCATGTCTTACATGTTATCTAACCAAGCCACTGTGTAAATATGTAGTTAAAAGTAATGAATGAATACATGGATGAAATGTGACTTGCCGAGGAATGTTGGTGTTGGGGTGTTTTATTGTAGTGTTAGGTATGGTATTCCGTACTGAATGTGGGTGTGAATGTGAATTAAGACAGTAGCGGGTGTTGGTGTACGTAAGCAGGCCACTCACTTACTCACTCACTCACTCACCGGCCGAGGGAGGGCGGAAATAGGCACGTATTGTAGATACGGATCCGGATCCGTATTAAGGTTGTGAATTACGGACCGCATTACGTGCGTCCTCGTCTCGTACTTATTTAAAGGTAGGTTTCGTTTCTTACACTTACATCATATACCTACTCTATTTTTACATTACGTACTTGATGATTAATCTATAAGTGTTATATATATGTGTTATATACCTAATATATAAGGCCAACCGCTCCATCTCACCCATCTATTTGTCTATGAGCTGATGTCCGCATCTTTCACTCGCGTTATCTTGAAGCCGCCGGGACAGAGCGTCTGGAAGACGCCGTGCGGATCGTACCGCGCCGCCACGCGCCTCATCCTCTCCACGTTCTCGCGCCCGTAGCTCGCGAGCGGGTCCTGTCTCGGGCTGGCGTAGTTCAGATCGAGCCATGGCAGCAGCATGTCGTGCGCCTCTGCGAACGTCTTGACGGCGGCGCCCCAGGCCTCGATCATGGGGCCGATGGAGACGGCCTGGTCGCCTGTTTTCAGCATTGCGGCCGCGAGAAAGAGGATGCCGTTGTGCTTGTGTCGCTCTACGCCCATGCTGTTGCCGCCTGTGGCGTGGGCGTGGGCGGCGAAGATGGTTGGTACGGGCTGGAATAGGCATTGTGTTGTGAAGTCGCCGTCTGTGATGACGGCTTTGATCTTGGCGATTGTTTCGTCGTGGAGGCGGGCCGCTTCTGTCATGATGCCGACGTCGTTTTTGAGCGTGAGCGTGTACCAGACGTTACTTTTCCTCATGTTAGCAGATTCCTACTTCGAGGGTGGTCCGGGCGACATACTAGTATCCTGTCGGTATGGCGCAATCGCTCGCCAGCTGGTGGTTTGTTGTCGTTTTCAATGTGCTCGCGATCCGCGGTATCGCCTGGAACTCCTTGTACGCGGGCGGTGATTCGACACCGGCCATCTGGGCGCAGTAGACGACCACGCCGGTGCCGCGGGTTTGCGGCGAATGGGAAATAAGGCATAAAGCATTGCTGTCCGGGTCGTTGGACATGTTGTCGGTGAAAGAGGACATGGCGGCGATGGCCGGCGCTCTCGACTCCTCTGCCATGAACATCATGCCTGCCCACACTTTGTCGCACTTGATGGTGGTCATCTCGAAGCTGGTGACGATGCCGAAGTTGTTACCCCCGCCCTTTAGGGCGCGGAAAAGCTCGGCGTGCTCGTCCTTGTTGACCAATATGATATCGCCGGAGGCGAGCACGACCTCGTACGAGACGACGCTGTCGCAGGCGAAGCCATGTCGGCCTGCGAGGAAGCTCTTACCGCCGCCGAGGAGAAGACCCCCGACGCCAACATCCGCTGCTCGGCCTCCGGCAAGCGTAAGTCCATACTCAGAGAGGCATTTGTACGCTTTGCCCCACGTGGCACCAGGGCCAAGCTTAGCCAGGCCTGACGCCGCATCGTAGGTTACGGTATTCAGTAGGCTAACTTGAGGAATATTAACAGAAACATCATGGCTCTGATTCTTGAAAGTTTATCCTCATGTAAGGAATCTAACGAAAGGACTAGAGGCAAACATGTCTCACTTACGATCAATAGTCACGCCGTCCTTGATGTTATTGGCGCCGGGCCAGGATGTATGGCCGCCACTGCGCACGGCAAACTTCTGTCTCGCAGCAACGACGGCTTTCAGAACGCTGGCGACCTCCTGAGGAGATCGAGGCATTACGATACAGGCCGGCTGTAGCCTGGCGGTGAGGGACCAATACGAGCCTTCACGCTGGCTGTACTTCTCATCCGAGGGGAGAAGTGTCTGTGATTGGAATCCGGCATCGAGCAGACATTGAACCTGTGGGGAGAACGACATTCTTCGAGATGAGTATGAGTTGTGAAGCTTAGGCTGGTACGAGGAGAACGATGATATCTGGAATTTACTTGCCTTAGTAGTAGATTTAGGCTTTTGATAAAGGACATCGCCATGCTGCTCATATATGTGGTGGTTCACACGTTGTCGAACATATATGCATTCTGGTAGAACTACAAAAGAACCATACTGCAGGGATGGCCAAGTGTGAGGTGACGGCCTCGCATGTCATATCCAATCTTCTATCTTATGTGAGAGATCTATGTGCCTTTTGTGAGTAAGACGGAGAGAAAAAAAAAAAGAAAAAAAAAGAAAAAAAAAAAGACTAAACATAACGGCAGAAAGACGGTGACCCGCGAAAACCAAGATCTCGAGATGGCTTGTGTAAGACAAAGGAGGGCTTGTTGGCGCAGTCATTAGGGTATGTTATGTATTCCGAGTTTTTTTTGAACTTGGTAAAACCCTACAGACAGCAACAGCTCAGAAGCAGACGAAATGACGACATGGCTGATGGAACCAATCAATGCGCAAACCCTCGGGTCGATCACCTCACATCATTTGGGTGTACCACCTCGGACCTCAGTTGAACCCTTACACACTTAATAATATAAGTCTCAGATTCTTCACAATGATAGGTAAAAGATAGGTGACTTCGACCAGGAAACCAGGTCTTGACCAGTCCATATGTATCTTGCCAATCTGACTGGCCACAACTTTCTCGTATTCACCTTGAGGGGGGATCTGAACAACATGTTCTGACATCGGGAGACGTCTTGTGTCTCAAGCTAGGATTCAAAGCTTTGTGGTGGTGGTAGGGGGGGGGGGGGGGGGGATCGAAGCATCAGACCACGATATATTGAGTTGGCCTACTTAGCGAATATGACAGAATCACCAATTCGCGACATGGGATTCTCGGTTTGCCCGTCGCACGCGAGACAGGGTGCCCAGATACCGACTCAAAAATCATCCGATCAAAGCGTCCGATCAAAGCGTCCGAGGTGCCAATTGTGAAAACAAGACTGCAGTAACACAGTACTGCTCGACATAGGAGGTAGTGTGCTCGGGTCTCATGACGGAACGACCTGGTATTAGTTACCGATCCGTCGGAATACGTCACGTCTCCCCTCGAGCTGACGCTGACGTGGTCGGCCGGGATGATTACTAGCCTCAAGATTGCATTTGTAGATGTGTTTGTTGTATTTATGTAGATTGAGGCCTTACCGTAGGAAAGCCACAGCTACAGGAAAGCCCTTTTTTTTTTTTTTTTACACGTAGAGATATAAGTTTAAAGGTCCCGTGCATTACCTTAGGCAAGCCTCATCCAAGTTCTTTAAAGCCTCGAGAATACGTGATCAAAGTCGAAATTGGATACATATTTACCTTGGAGGTAGATAACAGCTCACATTCGTCGTTACGTAAGTTAAGTCCCGTCCCGACTTTAAGCGGCGTGTAGGCTCCTGGCCCGTTGCAAGTCATCGCACCACACTACCTACCTACGCCATGCACCTTGGTGAGGTGCAGTGGGAGCTAAGCAACAATTTTGTGGTATGATGGACGCACCAGAGGGTCTGGTTGGGTGTGGTTGTTGGTGAGGTGACTTGGTGGGAGAGTCCCGGGGGTTTATACTTCTTTAACCAGCACGCCTTCTGTACTTGGGAGTTCGTGGCTTACGCTAGGCGGCTGACACTTGAGTACATAAGTACCTACCTATGGAATACCTGTCTTGCCATCTGCCTTGGTGTTATTTTCATTTCTTATTCTACCTAGGTAAACAGTAACAGTAACAGTAACAGTAACAGTAACAGTAACAGTAACAGTAACAGTAACAGTAACAGTAACAGTAACAGTAACGGTGACGGTGACGGTGACGGTGACGGTGATGGTATAGGTAGTAGGTACGTCCGTAGTTCAAATGCAAATGTACATGCATAGCCTCTTTTCATGCATAGCTACTCCAAACGACGGTCTTACCGGTATAAGGGAACAACCCGATTGACAAGAGTTAGTCTTGTCACGTGACCGTCTGTAACCTCCTACTCGCCTAGACCTTCATGTCGTCATGTCGGCTCTCGCATTTACTGTAAGGTCAGTACGTCCGTAATTACAGTAACAATCGGCCCCCGAATGGCCCCAATATGCGGCGCCACAGCAGCCGATATATACCTACTAGGCCCAAAATAATCACGGAAGATCGATGTACAGAGTGCTCCATGTACGATCCGGAACCCACGTCTCGTTTCTCCATTTAGAGAAGGTGTCTGCTCTTCTCATGTGATGAATTGAAGTCTCCTGAAATCCAGGCATTGCCTATACTCAGCAATCAGTGCTCTAGATACTCATCGTTAGCGAGTATTTCTCCAGACGATGCGACTCTTCGGCGTTGCAGCCCGAACTCCCGACATCTTGCCCATTGAGAAGCCGTTTCATGATTTTTTTCACCAAGATGACTCGAATATTCCACAAAACAGATCGCATTCCCGCTGTGTCGCGGCGAATTGCGGTCATTTTTCGTAGTCATCTTCATCCTCAGACCCTGTAACATGGTTTTATTGAACGAGAGGATAAGATGTCCTCCATCACGCTACAGTGATTCAGTATATATATGGGCGGAAGCACATGCACATTTTACTCATAGATTTCCCTACTAGATTCCTATCAAATCCGAAAGTAAGTTAGCGACGTCCCTAGTCTGGAAGCCCTCAAGATAATGAAGTCTATTGACCTCTTCACGCTTGCACATGCCTTCGGGCTTCTTCAAGCTGCCGCGGCTGAGCCTGTAGAATGCGCAGGTACCTTTGAGGAGATATCGGCGGCCGACTGGATCGCCGCTATCAATCCGGGCTGGAATCTTGGTAACACTCTAGATGCTACACCGGATGAAGGGTCGTGGAATAATCCTCCCGTACAAGCTGAGACTTTTGCGGATATCAAAGCTGCCGGTTTCAAGAGCGTGCGAATTCCTGGTACGATGAGCACAATAAGGAGCCCTGCTTCAGCGTCCTGATAATATCGTGTAGTTACCTACGCTGATCATTTTACTGGTATCTCACCCGAATGGACGATAGATCCGGCGTGGCTGCAACGAGTGTCGGATGTAATTGATGAAGCTCTCGATGCTGGGTTGTATGTGCTGACAAACATCCACCATGGTACGAGCAAAGAAATTTTACAATTCATAACATTGGAAATGCTCACAAGACCCAGATTCATGGATGTGGGCCGACGTGACCGTCGCCGGCGCAAACATTACGGCTATCGAAGAAAGAATATACCAGGCTTGGCTTCAAATCGGCGAGACGCTAGCCTGCAAATCATCAAGCGTCGCATTCGAGCCGATCAACGAACCGCCAGCGAACACTGAAGACGACGCGAAGGAAATAAACAAAATTAACGGCATATTCCTTGACGCCTTGAAGGCCTCGGGTGGTTTCAACACCCAACGGGTCGTTACTCTTGTCGGCGCTAGCATGGACAGCATCAAGACCTCACAATGGTTTCAGGCGCCCGAAGGCTACAACAACCCCTGGGCCTTGCAGTATCATTACTACTCCCCATACGACTTCATCTTCTCAGCTTGGTGAGAATTTGCTGCTAAAATATGATAGAACGCCATCCCTAACTGATGTTCGCAGGGGTAAAACTATCTTAGCAGACACGGATATCACAACCGTCGAGGCGGATCTAGAGAATATCCGTGCCAACTTCACCGATGTGCCGCTCGTGATCGGAGAATTTGATGCAAGCCCCATCTCCACAGAACCGGCCGCAAGACGGAAGTACATGGACGTGGTGATCCAAAAAGCCACGCAACTCGACACCTCCGTTATTTACTGGGACAACGGCTTGGACAATTTTGACCGTGCCAACAAGGTGTGGAGGGACCCGCAGTCACTCGAGATCATTCTCAACGCGGCCAATGGCACCGCCAATGGTCTCTCTGACTACACGGCCGACGCCATGGCACCTGAGCAGTCGAGCTCCGCATACATATTCCACAGGGTCAGTGACGAAGTCACGGAGCAGACCATCTCCGTCTCGCTGAACGGAAACACCCTGGAATCAATCGCTACGGAAGACGGCACAGTGCTCAGTCCATCAACCGACTATAGCGCATCAGGAGGGAACATCACCTTCACCACGTCATTCCTGTCGACTCGTTTCTCAGAGGATGCAGCGCCAGGGAGCAAAGCGAATCTAACAGTCACATTCTCTGCCGGCGCCACAGTAGGTGTCAATCTCGTGCAATGGGATCTGCCAAGTATCGAATCGACCTCGTCTACAGCCGCCTCAGGAGGCGACCTGCACATCCCGGTGACCTGGGCGGGCATCACCCAGCCCGCGGCAGTGAAGATGTTGCGCAGCGACGGGGTGGTTCTATTCGATGATTGGACGCAGTATCTCGGTCCCCTCCAGGCGGGCTACGGCACGTATTCCAACCAATGGAACTGGGATGGCAGCAGCTTGATCCTCACTGCGGCGACAGTAGATGCCGTTATCGCGGCTGGTGTGCCGACGGTTTTCACGTTCGATTTCTTTCCGCGGGTTCAGGGCAATTCTCTGAACTACACGCTTAACGTTTGAATTTTTGGAAGTGAGTGGCATGACATGACATCCCCCTATTCATGAAAGGGATAGGTACCTATGTGGACATGTTGAATCCATCGATATGTATACTACCAAAGCTAGCATCCTTGCCTACAGTTAGTCTGCTTCAGCCAGACCAAAGCCCAACTTCGATAGCTTTCCGACGTGTATTCCTACATTGCGCTATTAGTAAACACAGCACCCCGTCTTATTTCACAGTGAACAGGAGACGCTAAACAGCACGATAACACAGACTTTCATATGAACTCCAATGACGGAATACATTAACCCCGATTTCCAGCATCGGCTCAGAAAGATGAATCAAGCTCAGTATTGACACCACCACCACAAACACCACCATCCGAAACCATCTCATGCCGTCTCGCCTCCTTGACAGCGTCTCTCTTTGCCGCCTGTTCCCGCTTCTTCCTATTCAATTGATCCCGCATCATAAGTGACCCATCTCAAATCTTAAGGCAAAGTAAGCGGCACGTACCGGTCCAAATCACCCGCCAAATCGGGCTGAGCCCCCGAAGCGCCCGGCTTGCGCCGCACAGCATCAGCGACGCGTCCCTCGCTCGCTGCGCACATCTGAGATTCGCCCTCAAGCTCCACATGTCGTCCGACATCCTCCCGTGTCCTCCTGTGGCGCTCCTCGTCTGCCGGCGCCCCGCGTATGCCGCGGCCTAGACTTGAGGGCGTGGCATATTGGACGTCAGGATAGCTATCGTTCGCTACGCGCCTTGCGACGGGTTTTGAGGGTTCGTGCTGGTGGATGCTGCGCTGCTCGGAGGGATTCAGTGTTACGGGGTTGTTCTTTACGTGGTAGGCTGCGTCTTGGGGGGGTTGGGGTGGGCCGGATGGATCCATTTCGAGTGTATAAGCAAACAATTGTGACGAGAGATGAGTTGAATAGATATCTACAAGTAGTTAATGCTGAGAGAGAGAGAGAGAGGGTGAGTGAGTGAGTGAATGAATGAGGTTTACACACTATATGATGCCCTGACGTAGTTAGATTCGTACACCTTGATGACGTCGACGCCTTGGGGATCGGCCAATCGGCATGACGTCTTGAGATCTGTACGTTGGGATATTAAGAGGCAGTACAGAAGTTCACATGTAAGCACGTACTGTAGTGTAGTTAAAGGGCGTGGACATGTTTTATCAAACACTTTGCTTCTACCCGTCTATGAAATTTATCGCATATCGAGAATGGCTAATTCCTGTAGGTACTATACCTAAGTGCAAGGCGTAATGTAATGTAGGTAGAAAAGCATACGAAAGTTCCGAGGCTTTGATTTCAGTCGAGAACGCGTGAGACATTCACATCGGGCCATTTCGTATAGAGATGGAGATGTGTGTTCGCGATATGGATTATGTTGGGGTTTAGTAGTAAGTAGCATTGAAGTCTGGGGTCTTAAGTACCTACCCTACCTACTCCTATCCCGGCCCCAAGAATGTTAGTACGATACAAAAGCCATGGTTGGCACTTTACCCCGAGCGCAACTGCTGGTTGAGATGTAGTGTACCAAAGTATGTAAATAGGCTCAATCACTTGTCCTGGGTTTCTGGTCCGGGCTTCTGCGCCTTGTACCGTACTAACATTCTTGGGGCCGGGATAGATGTAGGTACTCGAACCGAATTATGCACTCATATTGAATGAATCAGTCGTTGTTACTTAGCCCAAGAGAAGAGTTGCCATTGAGATAGATATAGTCGCGAGTTGGCAGACTGTTAAGTTATCGCTCAGTAGTAATTCGGTTCCTCGAATATGGCAAGTTCAAACTAGTTGTGAGATATTGTAAATTAACAACCATTCAATTAATTGAAGCATGAGAAGCGGGAGATTGTAAGTCTCTCGTAATGAGCGTGGAGTCTCTTCTCGTCGGTGCACGGTCTGTTCATTAAACTGAAGGGAGATAGGTACCTACCTAGTAGTACTACTACTACCGTAGTGCCTAGTCGCGAACGGATGAACGTGGTTCCCATGAAGATAATGCGACTGAGAATTGAGTAGGTACCTATCGTATACGAAGCGAAGTATTATTTTTAGATGAATAATTGCATGAGATCGAGGGAACCTCGAGTAAAGGCCGGTGACTTCCAAGAAATACCTACATAAGCGAGTCGCGACGGCGGCATACCGGCCTACGGCAAACTGTCCCGCCCACACAAAATACGTAAGTAGGGACTTATTAAGGTATGTACCGGTACGGATCCATACACTACTACGGACTACCTACCTAAGGTATCTGGCAGCGTGATCAGTGGCTTGCTTCTTCTTCGTACTAGATAGGTAAGTTGGTACGGATCCGGTGGGAATACTACCTACCTACGTATACCTACCTACCTACGGATTACACTGCCTCTAGACGGGTAGGTATACTACTACTACTACTATTACTACTATTACTACTCCTACTACTACTACTATTACTACTATTACTACTCCTCCTCCTCCTCCTACTACTACTACTACTACTACTACCTACCTACACTGCCCACTGGCAAGTAGGTATTCCGTAGTTTAATGAAAGCATGATCCATCAAAGATCAATAAGTAGTAAGTAGGCAGGTTGCATTACACTGTACTCTATACGGTTGCAGCTGAACTGACTCCTACTATAGGTACTAAGTAGATCCCGTATCTTGCAAATATCTACGGATCCGTATCACCTACCTATTTGACTCTCGTTACGTCCTTCACATGCTCAACAAGTATTTTCGGAAGAGATCTGCACGCCGAAAGGCAGTCCAAAAAAAGGCAAGATACCTACCTACGTCCGTACCTATACTTACATGCGTACTTACGTATACCTACCTACCTAGTGTATGTACCTAAGTATCTATTACTAGTGTAAAATATCACGTGCAGAAACACAGAGGGGGCTGCTTGGCTTCATCGAGAACTTATCTACCTCTTACTTACTTACTTACTTACATTATGACCCCATCATGACTCAAAGCTAACGAACCTCAGTACTAGGTAGGTACGTTAGGTACGTTAGGTACCTATAAAGTCAGATCGAGTGTGGATTAGGTAATTCAGATCTCGATCTATTTGCAGGATACCTACCTACCTAGGTACCTAAGGATAGGTACGGACGTAGGTACCTATGTACCTATACGTACCTACCTACTAAGTAGGTACCTAAGGTAGGTACTTTTACCCTTAACCAATCCCCTGCAAATACGGATCCGTTATGCAAGACAGAAAGTGGTTTGATTGGTTCGGCTATTCTACGGACAACAACAGTGCTCAATTCGTGGAGTGTCGGATAACATGATTGGCTCAAGTCACGGTAAATAAATCTGTGGGGCTATAAAAATACCTAAGATGGGCATGCCAGGTAAGCAAAGGAGTGAGCGTCAAAGCATCTCGAAATCCGTCATCCACGAAGGCTTTCCCAGCGAATTCGGCGCTTCTGAACCTGGCACCCTAGGTAGGTAAGGTCCCTACGCTACCGGTAGGTATTCGGAAGCTATTCCCTTTACTACCTTTTAGTCCTTTAGCCTCCTGTTCATCACATTAGTGTCAGTATGGACTTACACAGGTACCTAGGTACTTCGTACTTCGTATCCTTCCTAAAAGACACCGAACGCCTTCATAAGCTGACCATTCATTGTTTCTGTTCGGAGAATAGCTGAGCCAATCATGACACTTTCCTAATGAATGTTTTCAAGGATTTCAGCAGGGATTGTCGCAGGGGGCTGGACGTGTCTAGTACCTAGTGATGTTAGCAATACTCAATGGATCCCTACGAGTTGGTTGGTAGGGTAAAAAATGTCCTAGGGGCAGCTTTAACTACTTTCACACCTGTTTTGCGATCCTCAAGCATAGTACGTACGTACGTACGGGATCACAAGCAGGTTTGCGTCGGGTCTGTGCCCGAGGTCATGAGCATTCATTCATATTGTACTGGGTACCGTTGAAGACCGCAAAATAGGTGGGGATAACGATGTAGGTATACGATTGTCTACGATCCGATCTACTGTATGTAACCCTCTTTGTTCGAGGATCTCTCTGTCAGTAAAATACGCCCTGGTTTCTGTCGCATGTGTATAATACATTTTTGTTCGCCTGCTCAGGTTCCCGAACATTTTGGTCTCGCTGAGCCTGTCTATTTTCCAAGTGAAACATATTCCAAGATGCCGTCTAATTCGGACTCAACACATTACTTAAGCCTCTTGGCTTTCTGTGCGCTCTGCCCCCTGGCCTGGTATGTAATCCAGCGAAAGAGACATGATTTTCGAATTCGCAAGATAGGGGGTGTGCGGGCTCGCAGCATAGGGACAAACCCGATCAGTGGTAAGCAATGAAGCCGGAGAGTCGACCTATCGAGTTCGGCCTTTTACTTCCCGCCTTGGTGACTAATGGTGATTTTGAGTTAGGCGCTCGGCAAGTGACTGCATTGTTCTTGGCCCACATGAGGGACGAGTTACATGAATACATCAGTCAGATATTCGATTATGCATCCCCCGAGTGTCCAAATTGCGTGGAAATCCAGATCACTCCCAGGGAAAGATTCATTTTTACTCAGGACCCTGAACACGTCAAAACCGTACTCACCACCAAGTTCAGTGACTTTGGTAAAGGCCCATCGTTTTATCGCCTATGGCATCCATTCTTGGGCGATAGCATCTTCACCACGGATAAAACCCAATGGCATGATTACCGGAATCTCTTACGGCCGATGTTTCTAAAGGATAGAATTAGTGACCTGACAACTTTCGAAACAGTATGTATTTTCTTTTTCAAACCCTTTTGGATGGCTGTCGCTAATATGAATATATCAGTGGACTACTGCGTTCATGAAGAAGCTGCCCCAATCAGGTCAGACAGTGGACATCATGGACCTCTTATACCGCATGACTCTAGATATAGCCACAGAGTTTTTGCTAGGCGCAAGCTCGGATAGTCTGGAAAAGTAAGCCACAGTCATAAATTTCAATGCTATGCGGCTACTGAACATATTAGTCCCCGGAGTGAGTTCGCCCGTGCTTTCAACAATGTCCAGAGGATCCAGACGATGATCACCATTACCGGGTAAGTTTCATTATCATGAGATGTTGTATATGAAAACGTACTGAGACTTTCTTTCTAGACCCTTCCACACGCTAATACCGCGCTGGAATTATAACCGAGAGATCAAGATAGTAGACCAATTCATGATGCCATACATTGAAAAGGCTCTGGCTCTCTCTCAAGAGGAGCTGCACAAATATACAAAGTCGGACAAGAACTTCACCTTCCTTCATAGCATTATACATTATACTAGGGACCCGATAGTTCTCCGCGATCAGATTGTATCTACACTACTAGCCAGTCGCGATACAACAGCTGCAACATTATCATGGGCATTCTACGAGCTGGCCCGCTATCCAGAGAAATATCAAAAGCTTCGTCAGGAAATCATCAGTTTCGTCGGCCGCGACAGAACACCAACCTACGAAGACCTGAAGACTATGAGATACCTTCGCCACACCATAGATGAGACATTACGACTCTACCCAGCCGTCCCCAATAACATGCGCACTGCTCTGATCGACACCACGCTCCCCGGGCCCCCTGGCCACCCCCCAATAGGCGTGGTAAAGGGTGACGTCGTAGTCTACAGCACCGTCGCCATGCAGAGACGAAAGGATTTATATCCGCCCGTCTCAGGGGACTTCGCCGATCCCTCAATCTTCTCCCCGGAGCGCTGGGAGAGCTGGTCCCCCACGCCGGGGCAGTACGTGCCCTTCAACAGCGGACCGCGCATCTGTATTGGTCAGAACTTCGCCATAACGGAGATGGCGTATTTTAGTATGTTTTTCAGTTCTCCTCCCCCCCCTCCTCTTCATCTCGTTAAGTGGAATAAGCGTCGGTTACTAATTGAAAACCTCTCATCTCGAAAGTGGTCAAATTCGTCCAGAAATACGAACGAATAGAGTACAAAGGCGACTGGCACGCACAAAAGTACAAGGCAGACATCATCGGCACGCCAAGTCAGGGCGTCTGTCTGGCTCTGTTCGAAGAAAGCCTGCAACAGAGTCCCTGATATAACCTAGAAAATTACAGATCAGGTGTGCACAGCATGTTAGTTTTACGGAAGTCCCCATGATCTCGGACAATACAACACCATACGCGACCACTCCCACTCACCCCTTACGAGGAACCAGTACTTACCCTTACCCCCTAAACAAGTTCCGAGTTACCTCCCAAAAAAACGCAAAATGAAAAATGACACCACAAATACCAAGCGGCACAAGATGATTGAAATTTTCTTCTTTTTTTCATTCATTATTTACGTCATGTGTGTTTTTTTTTCTCAAGCTATATATTACGAGGTGTGGCAGAGAGGAGATAACCTCCGCCATCACGTCTCGGCAAGAAAAAAAGGGGACACCAAACCCGGGCCCGAACCGGTAAGGGATGATCCAGTTCTTCGCCCGTCGTTTGGCTTGTTCGGATGACGGCGCTCTATCCTTTTGAGCTACCTACTCTAGTTCCGCCCTATGCTTGCGTTAATTCGCAACAAATGATACCCCGCAAGATAGAGGAACTCGTGTGTGTGGTGGTTGGCTCTTGGCGAGATGCCATGTCGTCATGTAGGATTGATGCTCTCGTTATGTGGGGGTATAGTAGGTAGTAATACATTTAGTCGGTATTTTCAACTGAAATATCTAATCCTTATCGTAAGATTCCCTCTCGGGATGGAGCTCGATCCAATCGGTAGGGCATTAGAAAGTGGTGACGGGGAAGCTTGGAAATGCCAATTTAACTTCAAGCATCATTGACATCTTTTCTTCCTTGGCGGTATTTATCCAGTTTTTCTCCCAAGTACCGGAACCCTCGTGAAAACCCGGCCGTGGCGAAGCTTTTCAAGCTCTGGCTCGTGCTCGGCCAGTATATGGTCTTCCTAATCACGGCGCGAACGGTTTCTTGGACATCTTCGGGTGGCTGCTGTACTATTCGTTGCTCAAAACCGCCACCCTGTTGTCGCTTAAAAGAATCTGAACTTTCGTTCTCGTTCTCTTCCATCATCTTATTGAATTCGAGCTGCGGGATTTGGAATTTTTTCTGGTATTCGAAATATAGCTTTGCGCGGAACGCTTTAGGCAACCGCCGGACCATATTGCCTCTTTTCACAGGATCCATATCCTGCTCCACCTTCAATACGGCGTCGGTATTGTCGACCCAATCCATGTTGCCACAGGAAGGATCGTTAAATGTGACATTAGGTAATGATTCGATCAGAGGCGCATAGAGCCGACGGAAATTCATCATGTTGTGGCTCACAATATTAGATACCTTTCTCGGATTTTCTGTTGGCAATGCCATGCGAGGATCGCCTAAATAGCTTATACCGGCGATAGTCGCATATAATTGCTGCTCGGTGAAGGTTGATGGTAGCAGGAGCAGCGCGGTCCTTAATGCCGACAAAAGGTTAATCTGATTTGACAGGCGGACGCGTGGGTCGTCCCGCAAAATCTTGACAGGCTTATGCAAACGGCCCGCAAGATATAGAGTATCCCACTCGCTAAGATCCCTGCACAGGGTGTCAAGATTGACGACACCATATTTGATCTGAATGCCCTCTATGGTGACGTAAGGGTTGAAATACACGCCGGCGCCCCATTTATCTTGAATATGCGAGATAACGCCGGAGCCTAATGATCCGAGCGCAGAGTAGTGGTCGCGATGTTGTGTAAGATTGAGCGAGTGCCAGTGCTGCGTATGCGACACACCGAATATGAAGTCAATCATCTTTGGTGAATCATTCTGGGCCTTTTGAACTGCAAGTGGGGCTTTGGGATGGACCGCTCTGGCCTCAGCTTCAGAAGCCATGCCGCCAGTCGATTGCGGGAATACACCAGACCCGTATGCGAAGGCGTAGCGAATGGGAGCACGAAATTTCCACAACAGCTGGCGAAGAACTTCTTTAAATTCCCGATCGATTATCATGTGCTGGTTGACACCGAAGTTTTCGTACGGTAGCTGCGTAAACTTTTCAATGTCGAAATTCGGCTTCTCTTCCCAGTCATATTCAGGGTGATCTGGCGCCGATGAGCGGAAAAATTTACTTGGCGTCGGTGACTGAGTACGGGGACCGCTCGAAGATTTGGTAGCACCGGACCCTTGGTTTGGCGACCGTCTCGAGGATGTAGTAACGAATGTGCGGGTGGATTGTGGCAGAACGGAAAGATGCTTTCTAGCGTATGGTCGAGGCAATAAGGCTCGGGAGTGACATGAGTGGGCGTGGTAAGACCTCACCCTTCGCGCGCAACCGATCGAAGTAAGATTTAGAGAAGGGCTTCCGTTTCTAACAACCCTAGCACCGGCGATGTTTGTAAAAAAGGGACGTAGAGCCATGACGGGCGGGGTTCACGGCTTTCGGCGGCCAGTAAGGGAACAACAGGGAGGCTTCAATGGGTAGACGGTAGTAGAAGGAGTATACAGAGAATGTCGCGATATTGTTACCATGGTTGGGAAGCCATATGGGTGTGGCAGGCTGTTAAGAAGGGAAGATCAGCTACTAGGATAAAATGCGCTGGCAGCGGTGATGTCCCAAGGTGTTTTGGGATCTTGGGCGTTTTGAGGGCAGGCACCTATTAAGTAAGAGGAGCACATGCAGCGCCGATCTAGGTAGCTCTCTGAGGTACTTCGTACGTCCCCTGTAAGCTGCGTACCAGGCAAATGTTGGCCAATCGGGCGAGCCGATTGAAACAAGCTTTAGCTTCTGGTCTGCTTACCTATTACAAAATCAATTCTCTACATACGTATATAAGCATATGATAGACTTTGTAGAGAAATAGATCTTGATTTAAGAATAGGTCCCGGCATCCCCGGCCAAATATGTATGGCGGGCGAGAATAGGTAACTTCTCAATAGTAGGATAAAGAATACCGATACGTATAAGTTACGTACCTACGTTACTGTTTGTATGGATCCGTAAGTAGTGTATGTACACTACAGATTACACTACTTACCTAGGTACATTGAGCTTGGCCAACCGTTCCTTTCTCTCCTGCTTTCTACGGAATGGGTACTCTATTTCCTACGGTCCGTACGGACGATAGATACCTACCTGGGTGGGTGGGAGATACTTTACATTGTCAAGAGACAAAGGGGACTCTTCGTACTCTGTAGGGAGTCAACGGTAGTTTTATACCCTGCTTGCCATTCTGCTTCATGGAACCTATTCACATCTTCAGTGTACACGGTTGTTAGCAGCGTAAACCCCTATATTATTGATGTGTTTGGCCGAGCAGCGTCAGCACAATAAGCTGGTTTACGTCCGCGGGAATCTCTACCCATGGTACGTCCGTACCTACGTATACACTACATGTGCCACGTGGGGCGTGGCGCGAGCATGGGTTGGCCAGGGAGTGGAGGTGGGGATGGTGGGTCTCGCGACGTTGGAATTCTTTCGATTAAAAGAATAGTTACTCTCGATATTAACATAGTTCTGAAATTAAGACTAATTGTGGTACTCTATCCGATTCTAGGTACCCACTACATACATATACAAGGTATGACTGACAATATGTATCTAAAAGAAGATACGACGTACCTACCTATACACTACGTAAGTAACATACCTATTCTGTACACCACGCTATGTAACTTCATACGCAACTAAAAGTGACAAAGCTGGGCGCGCAGACCTGCCGCAAACAACCAGTACCTGGTACGGCCGGTACCTCGAAGCAATTGTTTATGACTGATATTTGTGATGTGAGGCTTCGATAAGCCCTTTCGAAAAATTTTTTCCATCGATGAATTTGTGAAAGTAATCAAGGGGTAGAAGACGAAGCGGAATTGGGGGAATAAGTCGCGATGTCAAACCGTCTGCGGAAAAGCGGCGGGGGCAGCACGCTACCACGACCGCAGGGCTCATTGAGAGACTCGCGGGTGAGTAACTGAACACCAGCCTGTCGAAACAGACGCATATTTTCTCATCTATTCTGTAGATCTCGTCATTTCGTGCCTCGCACAATACACAACCAAGCTATGATTTTCTTACCGGCGCCGAACATGCCAGCTCCCCTCCGCGGCAGAGCCATGACCGCGGCGAGTCGCTACTTGCGATATCACGCGAAAGTTCCAAAGAAAATCTTGCACCACCCGATGCCGAGGCGTACGAGGCCCAGCGCAAATGTATAGAAGACTTGAAGGCCGAAGTAGCTACAATGCGTTACCGCATTGAGACTACGGAACAGGAGAAGGAAATGCTGGTGCTGCAACACGAAAACGAAATTCGCGACATCCAGCGTAAGGCCGAAGACGATTTCAATCAGAAGCAGATAGCGGAGGGCGAAAAAAGTAGGGCACATCGCCAATACGAGTCGATGCAAGAGGAACTACAGAACTTAAAGGCATCCTCCGCCCACGATGCTGCCGAGCTGGAGAAGAAACTACGCGATACCCAAGTTGAAGCACAAACGCTCAAAGAGCAACTTGAGGATTTGTGCGCTGCCAAAGAGGAGGTTGAGCGGATCAATCAGAGGCGGGCCAACGAGGTGGAGACGCAGCTGTTAGATCTACAACAAATCATCGAGGAGCTGGAGCATGATGCCCAAGTGCGGAATTCATCACTAAGTACTACACAAGAACAGCTGAACGAAAAGAACGAGCTTGTGGGCAATCTAGAGGCAGAGGTCATCCGGTTAAAGGCTCAGACGGGTGACGCCGAAACGATTGCCATAATTCGTCGGGAGCTCAGTGATCAAGTCCAGCACATACGGTCGCTCGAAGCCAAAAGCTCAAAGCAACATACCGAACTAGTCCATCTTCGTCAAATTCAAAAGACTGTTGAGATTATTGAGGAAGAGAAGCGCTCACTTCAACGAAAAGTTGACGCCGCTCAAGCAGTTGAAACAGAACTCAATGAATGCCGCATCCAGAACCAACGGCTGGAGAATGAGCGCCTGGCTTGGACGGCTTTTCTAGAAAATGCTAGCACAGAGAATGGAGTCATGGAGTTCGATTCTCCCGAAGCTGTCGCTCGTGCTCTTGTTGAAGAACGATATAATTCTGCCTCCTTAATAGAGAGACTGGGTGAGATGCAGCCACAAATCGCCGAGCGAGATGAGATGATCAAGTCTCTAGAATCGGACAAGAAAAATCTGACAGTTTTAATCCAAAAATCTAAAACAGCTGGCCCTCCCATTTCTGCCAGCAAAGCTCAGGCTCGCCTAGAAAGGCAACGTATATTGGCTGCGAAGGAAGTTGAGTACCTACGAGCGCAGTTGAAAACATTTGATGCTGAGGATGAGACTTTTGGCGCTGGAGACTTTGATCGGCAGAAGATGGACCGTGTTTCTGAGCTTGAGAAACTTGTCGACACTTACAAAGAGGAAGTCCAGAACTTGCACAAAGAGTTATCCGCGGCCGAATCCTCGGCCGGAACCCCGGAGGCCACCGTCGGATCGAAGCGTAGCCATGCAGATGAATCCGAAAATGAACAACTAGGAGAGTTGAACCGGAAGCGTCGGAAATTGGCAGATGATCTCTCAAAATTACAAACTGCGCACCAGCTACTACAAAAAGAGAACGAAGTACTACAGTCCCGACTCACGGCTGCTGAGTCGACGAACCAAACACGAGTCCTATCTTTACGCTCAAACCCTACCTCTGATTTCGAAGCCATCAAAACAGCTACGTTGGCGGCTCTCAAGCTTGAAAACCGAGAGTTACTAGCCCAACTTTCGAAAGAAGCGCGCTGCAATCCGAAGACGACGCTGATCCCCGCGTCCCAACTCGCGGCCGCACAGCGCGAAATTGAAGAGGCCCAGCGGGAGACGACGTCAGCACGGAAGACAGCCCGGCGTCTAAAGGAGGTCTGGGCTGCCAAGTCGCAGGAGTTCAAGGAAGCCATCTTCAGCACGCTCGGCTGGACGGTCACATTCATTCCCAACGGCAAGATGCGCGTGGAGAGCCTCTACTACCCCAGCACGACGGACGAGCACGAGAACAGCATCGTGTTCGACGGCGAACGTGGAACCATGAAAGTCAGCGGTGGTCCGCAGAGCCCGTTTGCGCGCAAGATAGGGGATCAGATTCAATTCTGGGTCCGCGAAAAGGGTTGCATACCCGGTTTTCTCGCCGCGCTGACACTCGAATTCTACGAGGAACATTCTCGTGCTGCGGCGCAGTAGCGATATCCCTGAATCTCTTCTTGGTGGTGGCCAGAATTTTTATTGACAACTTGAATAGAAGCGGCGGACAAATCTGACCTGTTTCTAGACTTGGCTTGATGCTATTCACTCTGCATATGGAATTAACACGTTACGGCAATTGAAACCTTCTGATCAATGGGCATGGATGAGAATAAAAAGCGTGGGGTCATCGTGCATACATAAAACTCATGAATGTGCTTGATGGCATTGATATGCGGGACTTTCATTCGATTGCCGTTGCTATTATAAGTCACAACTCAGACAAAATGGCATTCTGGTCCATGGAGAATCTGTAATGAACGTGACCGGACTAATAGGTACTAGTGTCCTCACTCACCATTCCACTTTTCTAGAACCAAGACAAGCCCGCCACTCACTACGCCCCCCTAGCATTCCAACAAACTAACCGCAGCGAGTTGTCCGAGTCGCTCCTATACCCTCTCGGATCCTCATGAAAGAACGCGAAGTAATCAGACCCCAAATCGCGATGATACCTCTCGATCAAATGCGATAGGAGCGGCGCCGCCAGCAGCGCAACCTGAAAGGGCGCAGCGAGCACGCGCGGCGGCACAGAGGGCCGGTCATCATACGCAGCCGCCAGCTCCGGCGACGCCAGACCGCACTGCACGAACGTTTCTTCCTCCACCGTCCAGAACGCGAAGACCTGTCGCCCGTGCCACTGCTGGTAGTCGTCAACGAGCTTCGCGAAGAGGTTGTAGCGCCGCAGGACATTGCGGAGGGGGAGGGAGAGGATGCCCTGGCGCAGTCTCGGGGGCGGGCGCGGACGGAAGAGGAAGGGGGGGATATGGACGATTGTTTCGGGGGGTAGCTCGGCATGGTTTTCGTAGATCGGGTCCGGTGGCCGCACGGAGTTTAGGCTTTGGCCTGTTGTGTCAAGCCAAGCACCTAAGGAGGAGACGTGGGAGCTTTTATTCGTGCAGCTTGGTCTAGGCTGTGATGGGGATTGGTTTTCGTCTTGGTTTGGTGTGGCTCGGGCTTGGCTTTCAGAGGAGCTACTCTCACTGGGTTGGTATATCGAGCCGGAATTGAGTGCGGGAGAGGAGATGGTGCTCCTCTCGTCGTCTGCGTCATTTTGGGAATCCCATGCCCCATAGTCCGATAAGCTCTGCGACTTCGTGTGAGTTGACTGGAACGCTGATTTACTCCGCAACGTAACCATTGTGATGGATGGCAACGTACCTACTTGCTTACCTGTGCGTTGTCAATAAGCGCGTCTTTCTCACCGTTTCTCATAAAATGTTATTGGGCGAAGATGACGAGCAAGTCGTGATGCCAAGATCCGAAACCCTGAAGATGCTAGTGCTGGTGGCAGCCTACGTCGTCGCCTGCCAGTGATTAAATTGCGTACTATTTGTAGTTCTGCTGGTCTAAAAGAAACTTACCATGACCTAGGACCACAAAGCGCGTCTACGCGGAATTGATGCATCAGTATGCACAATAGCTATAGACAAAGGGTCTTCTATCATGTCCCAAGGACAATACCTTTGATATTCTGCTTTGTAAGATTTCATGCTTGAGAATATGCGAGGGTATAACATCACATGCCAGTTCATTCATTACTTTGAGTCTCATACATGGCTGGGTAGTCTAGACACTAGTACAAGCGGACACAGGGCAAAGCAAGACCTTCATACTATTCAATCGTCTCTGCGAAAAAGACTTACATAGACGACGAAGGCAGCACCCCGTTATTGATTTATTGAGGCTCCTGAGCGAGTGCATGTCCAGGTCTGATTCAATCGCACGTGACAGTGACAGTAGAACGGCAATCACACTAGATTCGCACCTTCCTCCACATCGTTGCCAACAACATTCGTCCGGAGAACATCATCCCCGTGACTGACCGAAAGCCCATATCGCTGATGGACCTGATTCTCAATCCACCGCCCGATCGACTATATCTTTATACCTCTCACCAAAAGTTAAGAATTGAATAAAATTGGAAAAAAAAAAAAGAAGAAGAAGAAGGGCTCTGCCTATAAAGTGGTCCTTCTCATCTTATGTATGGATTACGTATCGAAGTAGGTGGTACTTTGTACACAGGGCAGGTATGTAGGTAATTATGATAGGCAGGCGCGAATCTGTACCAAAGAATCTTCAGAAACCTATAAAGGTCGAGTCAAGTCAAAATTCCTCTAGTGATTCCAAACTCTCTACCTTAACTAACCTTTCTCTTATCCCATCTCACTGCTCTCTTTCGCAATGCGTTATTGTACGGCTTACCTACTCATCACGATACTCAAGTAACTTCTGGATATCAAAGAAAATGTCGAGACCTTTCATCAAGATGGTCATCATACCGACCCCCCCTTCTCCGTCGAGGCATACTCACCACCGAACTTTCACACCCTCACCTGAGCAGTCGTTACCCATTCTTCTTGTTACTACACCTGACAACAAACCATTTGAAAACTCCCAGGTTGTGCATCTGTCGGGCCCGCCCTTCTTTGCCTCTACGCATTTGTTTCCCCTTGGCACTGGGACTGTTATTCATGAACAAACACATACGAACCCGCACGAACAGCAACTCGACGAATATTGGCACAGCAAACATGTGCTCTTACCTGTTAATCTCCGTGATCGGAACATCAGCACTTCCCGCCCTGACATCAAATATCTACTACATAGTATTTTCCCAGAAACCATCAATGTTTCCGAGAGCCGCCAGCGGTCCCATTTACTTTTCCAAGTTCAAAACTTCCCCCCTTCTCCCTGGCCACTCACAGTTGGTGGTGTCCCATTAACGATCCTAAGAGAAGATTTCCGCGGCCGCCATCTAATCCTCCCCAGACAGGCATATGGCAACTCGTCTGTATCTGTCTGCCGCAACTACAACGTAGATCAAATATCCGAAAAGGGACTCCGCGTACTTGGGGCCGATATCAACGCTGCAATCCAAAGAATTTCACCTGAAATCAAAGTAATCGAGATCATGATCACCCGGGAGCACACAATGTATATCGCACTGGAAAATCATGTAGACATAAGCAGTGTTCGGCTTTGGCTGCCTGGAGAGATCGCCAACTGCCCCGTTGGCTATATTCATGACTCCGAGCTGCAGAGACCTCAGTGGGGAGTTCGACCTGTAACCAATGGAACAACTCATCCATTTCAACGGACAGTTTCTGATGACACCCCTTACGAGATTCTTCGGCCCGGCGTCATGATCTGCAGTCAAAAGCCCCTTGAAAATGAACATCCGGCTCATTTTGGTACGACATCGGGTATCCTGGTTCAGAACCACTATGGGCATCAGTTCATGACAGTTGCAGCACATGAAATTCGTCAATCAGCTACAATCTGGCAACCAACTTGGTCAGACGACATCGTTGGACGCGTGGTTCTAGAGATTTCGTCTACTGATATTGCCCTAGTAAAGCTCAGTGAAAACGTCATATTTTCGAATGAAACATTTACTAACCTGGGTGTTGAGCCACCCAAGTTCACCCGCCTACTCAACTCCGACGATGGTATCAATCTAAAAGCGGACTGCTACCTCAATAGTCCGTATACAGGATTCACGGAAGGGCATATCTTCATGAAGTCTGTGAGGATAGAGGCATCAGATCACCCAACCGAGGACCGTTCCCGCTACATTATGTACAATTGGATGTATATGGGCCAAGCGGAGGGCAACGATGGCTGGGATTACCCACCCGATGGCACAAGCGGTTCTGTGATCTGGGATGAAGACGGCGTTATCCTAGGATTTCATCAGTATTATATCAACAAGGGGCCGTGGGAGGGCTTTTCTGTTTCAGTAAGTGCTGGTGAGCTGGTCGAGGCGGGATACAGTTTGGCCGCTACTGAAGCTTAAGACCAAGATTCAAGAGCTGCACGGGGTGCCTAGGTGGATTGTATCAGAGGCGTAGAACGTTCTGTTTACAGATCGCTGTCTACATACGTGAGCTCCATACGTGAGCTCCAGACGTTTTCATAGCATGACACGAGTACATTCCTATACAATCAATCTGCTCTCTACCCTCTTGTCAGAATATATCTCGCTGTATTACACTCTGCTTGCTCACTACATCCACTATGACCTTGCAATTTGTATGCGATGATAATTCCTACAACAAGTATGGCAAAGTATGCAAACTCCGAACTAATGGAAGACCGGTCATTATTGCGGCCCATAATACTACCTACACAAGCACAAGCCCACGAAGAGATCAGGGGCCGGCCGCTCTCTGCCGAGGGCGGACGCCGGAAGGAATTCCGGGATATTATGGCCGTACATATAGAGATAGGTAGATGCAGGACTAGAAAACATTGTATCGACGTAGCAAGCAAAGTATATAATTACTGTAACTTGCCTATTGTGAGGGGGTTCTTCCCACAGAGAGAGAGGGAGGGAGAGAGGGAGAGACAGAGCAGTAAGTTGGTAGTCATAACGAGGTCACAGTGAGAGTGCAGTCCTTATTATGGGTTAAAAGTCAATAGCTAGCTGAACTTCGTCCCTTCGAGCGCGGTGGTCCAGTCTATTTATAGTCCGTCTGTCTGCTAGCTAGTCCCCTAGTCGCGCTTCGTTGGGGGCCTACGAGCCCACCAGCTTACCTAGTCGCCTTTCCCTGAGTTCTGCCTAGATATCCCATTCAAGGACCTCCAAGTTACGCAAGCCACTTGCGCGGCTTTTCTCCCAGCACTCAGCCGGTCTACCTAGTTATAAGTGTTAATTGAGACCTACCTACGGACGTACGGAATAAAGCGTGGGCCATGGCGTCAACTAGTGTCGGTTATTCTCCCGGCAAGCGTGAGATATTATTGTACTTCGTGGACCGGCGAATGAGCCCGGTCCTGAGTCAGTCTCTGCTTAGATGTAGGTAGGAGGGCTCATGAGGCTAAACAACGGGAATACCTCCCTAACTTCGTCCGTAAATTCTTTCTAAATGCGAAAAACATCTAGTGAGTCTAAAGGCCTGGCTAGACGTGTTCCGGTCACATTATGACGCTATAACTCATGAAATGTATTCCGTAAGTAGGCGTGCTATTGTGAAGCTTTGTGAGCTACCGAGGTTGTTATTACACACACACTCCCTGGCCCAGCCACATACCTACTCAAGTATATGAACACTTGTCCTGAAAATTGTGCATCGTAATCTTTTTACTCGCCAACTCTGTGAGAATTGCTGAATACTGGTACAGACGACCGCCAACATGCCGCGCCTTGTCGACACCCTTCCAACCCCAGCCCACGTAAGGCCGATGAAGTTGATCGTCCTAAATCCATCTAGGTCTGTCTGTTCCAACCCTCGCGTAGCCATATCTAACTGAGAACATAGAAACGCGACTCTCGGCACCTACATAGCGCTCAAACAGCTCGGTTTCAGGCCGTACCATCTAGCAGAAACATCCGCCGCCGGTGGCTGGGCCTTCAGAGTTCTTGAAGACGCTGCGAAGGCGGATTTGCGCCATGATGGACAACCTTGTTAGTGATCTCGTCGCCTCATCCCCACTGCGTTAAAAAGAGGGGGGGGGGGGGGGGGGGGGGGGTTGGTTCCTCGATTGGAAGCTGACGTAATTATCCGTAGACGGCCGTGAGGAGTTCGACAAGCTCCTGTGGGATTACGATGTAAGTCCAGCCACGGGGATGGAAGGCCAATAATTCGTAATACTGATGATTCGAAAGTGCATTACTGAATTACCCTTCCTCATGCTGCGGTCGATCCTGAAAGCCTACCCAGACGCGAAGTTCCTCCTGGTGGAGAGGAATCCCGAGAAGTGGGCTAAGTCCTATTTGGCCACGGTCGGGAGGGCTTCCTTGGTCTTTGACAATTTCCCGATGTCGGTCTTCCAGTATTTCGATGCTTGGGCCTATTATACGCATCGCCTCGGGCGCGTGATGAGCGGGTACTATACGAATGAACTCGGTGCCTCGGAGAAGGGCCGCCGGGCTCTCATTGAGAATTACAAGGAGTAGTAAGTCCTGCTTGAGGAACACGATGCTGTTTGAAGTCGGCTAATCGGTGCGTAGTATTGCCGATGTGAAGCGCCTTGTTCCACCCGATAAGCTCAAGGTCGTTCGGCTGGAAGACGGATATGGGGTGAGTAGTTTTTGAATTTTCGGACTATTGGCGATCGAAACTGGGCTGGAGGAGTCGTAAACCGGTTACTGACTAGAGTGTGACAGTGGAATGAACTTTGTCCCTGCTTGGGCGTACCGATCCCAGACACTCCTTGGCCATTCTTCAACACACAGGATGAGTTCAAATCGTCTGTCGGACCGATGGTTCGGCGCGCCATGATAAAGGGCATGTTTGGGGTAGTCATAATTACGAGCGCTACGGCTGTTGGCCTATGGTATGCCGGACCATATATCAGGCGGGCGTTGCTGAACTGGCTGGCATGACGACGCTGGGAGCCAGTGATGAGGGATGCGAGCGGTGTACCTAATTAGTATATGCGTTCTCCTGTTCAAATGTCATATTTCGAAGTTAAAAAAAGTCAATATACGGAGTACATAATTTTAAACCATAAGTATCAAATGCATCAACGATATAGAAAAACGTGACTCCAGTCCTCTGATGAGTGTTCAAGATGGAACTGCATAGAGATGAGAAGATTGCGAAGGAGACTCGAAAAAAGAGTTTGCCTTTAAATAAAACAAAGTCAATGCCCCTGGGACAATGAGACATCTTCGATCTATCCGGCCAAAGTACCCAAGATCTTCGAACAGGGGTTAACAATAGATCGAGAACATCAATCCGATCCTTGAAGATAAAAATCATTTTATATTTTGTTATTGCCTTTTTCGTAAGCGTGAGTTAAAACCAGTGAAAAAGGCTAGCATTTCGGAAGTGAGATAGCAAACGCAAAGAACTCAATGCAGGAAGTCTGGCATCATGAAAAAGACAATACGTACTTCGTTCGAAGGTCATGCAGAGAATGCCATTCTTCATGTCGCGGCCGATGCTGAAAGTGTATCACGAAGCATAATTCCTTCTGAGAGACTCTGTATATAAATTTTGCTAAATCATTGCAGCGGGCACTGCCTTCAGCAGACAATTAACAGAGCAATGCAAGTGGCAGTCACCATCTTGATGCTGTAGCAGTGGGTGTATCCAGGAAGACGTCGATGACGTTGTCGAGGCGACAGGGCAATAACATGAGCTAATCTCACTTCGAATATGTCTCACTTCTACGGTTGGCTTGAATCGAACGGTATCGAGGCGCATGTACCTATTGAAAGACGCCAAAGAAGGTGGTCAGGGGTAATATAAATAAGATGTAGGTAGCGGTAATGATGCCTCGAAACTGGGCTTGGCCACGAACAACGGGTCGGTCTTCATCATGTAGATGAGAAAATCCCTAAGGCAGTGTCGCAATGACCTCCCGTCTTTGTAAATGTGCATATGTATGGGATGGACCAAATACCTACACCTCGATCCGCCAGGGCCAGCGCCGAGATCGTACAGCTCAGGCTGGGTGGCATCTGTTTATTTCGCTTAAGCTTGGCGGATAGGCTTTCAATGCCAGATTCTCATTGGGCCACTTCTGTTCCTGAGAGGTTGACTCCGACCTCTTGTGTTCTAGCAATGAGTTATCTCACTTCGCTGTGGCGCCAGTTCTCACGCCAGAGTACCAGGTGCATGGCCAATCACCTTCAAGCAACCGATATTGGTCCACGGCCTCAATGCTACTGAGCAGGTTCACATCCCCTGTGAACTGTACGACCAGCATGCTCGAACTCGTTGTCAAGTCAACGAATAGCAAGACAATACGATGACATCTGGATAGACGGAATTCCAAGACGTCGGGGGGTGGGCCTTCGACCAAGTGTTTCCAGAGTTCTATTGAAGCGAGAGCTGAAATAGCTATACGAAACATTGACGGCAGTCGTACGCGACCTCGCGTTCGGGTAAACCGGCGAGATCTTCTCAGCTCGCATTAACACCGCAAAAGGTGGTCTCTGGGATTAGTTTCGCATTCGCATACATAGGTAGGTAGGATCATGCCCGCAACAACAGGAGCACCAGCATCTGCTTCTCTCTCAGACGTCCGGGTCATGACTCCGGCCTGTGCCTGAGGCTCAAAGTGGGCACTTAGGGATATTTTAGGTAGCCTCCATAATATCTCCACGTCTTCGTGTCCTGTGTCGCGTGATAGCTTCATAGAGTGCCGTGTTTCCTTCCTCTGCTTTGCAGCGATCTCTATGGTAGACCTCCCTCCGTATCCCTGCCTGCCTACTACAAAATAGTACTGCTAGCACTGTCATAGTCTCATAGATAAAGGCTTCGGAACGAACCAAAATGTCAGTCGAAGGTGTCGAGCTACGAGTCAAGCTGAATAAGTAGTGTATTAACCACACACATAGCGAAACTTTATTTCGCGGTGCGCATCTCATCTCTTGCTTGTTCCCGGCGCGTTATGGCGGGATCCCCTACCAACAAACATTGGCACGTCAGTAGATCGCGTCGTCTCTAGACATCATGTATGGAATACTTCCTATATAAAAATAGGAAGCGTTGCCTGCTAGGTACCGACTACAATATTCGCTTTCGCTAGGAGGTACTATTTTTCGCTTCGAGCTTCCAGCTGCCTGTTCTACTTCAATCCTACTCAGGAAGAGCATCCATCTGGCTTTTCAGGGGTTCGAACGGGTTGAAATTTGATGCCAAAGGGACCGCCCCCACCTTTCGTGACAGTCGGTAACTACCGGTAGGTATTCAGACAACTCGGCAACGATACGAGGTCCGTCGAGCTGCCAGAAGGGAGCCAACGTAGTGTCCGTTTTAGATCGGGCGCCAGTCTGCCAGCTAGAACCCAGTAGTATCAACAGGTGCCACCGGGACTATAAGTGAGTGAGTGAGTGAGTGATGTATTAACGTTTACGTTCGTGATCAGGAGAGCTATATCTAGTGTACATACGTCCACACTGAACATCCTTCCACGGCCATCTTTGGGCCTGTCTACATTGTGGTCACCCACGTTTGCTGATGTTACAGGAAAGGATGGGCTACGAGCCCAGCGCGGTGACCTCTGTACCCTCTTGCTATATCTGAGGCAGAGGTCTGGTGCCCAAGAACCCGGTGTTCGATTGGTTATGCTGAGTGCCCTTTGTATTCCGTAGGCCCATGCAAGTAGTCCGAAAAAAAAATCCGTGATATGTCCGGCTTGGTCGCTTTATGCATCGGATATGCATCGGGACTATAAAGTGGTGTGAACAACCGTGACCAGAGATTGTGACCAGTTGCACCTGAGCGACCAAGCCGCGGGTTTTGTTCCGTGAAAGAGTTGCCGGGTAAACTTCTCATATATAGACTTGTGCCGGTCTCTTCTTTTATATTCAATGACACTGCGAGATATAGTCGTAACGAGACGAACTGCTACCACTATGCCACGCGAAATTGATTCCCTTCCAACTTCAGCTCATGTAAGGCCGAAGAAGTTGATCGTCTTGAGTGCGTCGAGGTAAGTCGTTTGTACCGATGTGATGCCCGCTAAAGTGAGACCATCGTCTAATCGAGAGTATAGAAGCGGCACCCATGGAATCTACCTGGCGCTCAAAGAACTAGGCTATAAGCCATATCATATGGCGGAGGTGATGGCTACTGGTGCCCCGGCCCTTAAGATATTGACAGATGGGGCGTGTGCTGAAATGGTGCACGATGGCAAGCCTTGTAAGTAACTGTCGTATCTATAAACCGACAAGGGATGCACGGAGATTGACGTAAAATTCCAGATGGCCGCGAGGAGTTCGACAAGTGGTTTGCGGACTATGATGTGAGAACCACTGTATCAGAATGGAGAACAAGACACCTTACTGACTGACTGACTGACTGTTCCGAAGGCTTTAGTTGAGATCCCGTTCTTCATGCCGCGGTCTATTGTAAAAGCCTATCCAGACGCGAAATTCTTTCTGACAGAGAGAGATCCTGAGAAATGGGCCACGTCCTACTTGAACACGCTGGGGATGGCCACCAGACGCTTCAACCAGTTCCCGCTATCTGTATGCAAATACTTTGATACCTTCTCTTTCTATATGGGACAAATGAGCACCAGAGTCACGGATTATCATACGAATAACTTCGGTGTATCTGGTTCAGACGAGAGTCGTCAGGCTCTTGCCCAATATTACAAGGAATAGTACGTCATCACTGAGAAAAACAAGATGTTTCGATAAGCTAATTGTTCTCAAGTATTGCGGAAATAAAGAGACTTGTCCCCCCTGAGCAGCTCAAAGTCTGCAGATTAGAAGACGGCTTCGGAGTAAGTACCCAGCACTTTTGAGATTCCACATCTCTGTGATCATTGGCTGCCAAAGGCGCTGAAGCAACAAGATTCGGAATTGGATAATATGATGTGCCGTCTCAACTGACATTATTACTATAGTGGAATGAGTTATGCCCATATTTGGGTATGCCAATTCCGAATACGCCTTGGCCGGCTCTCAACACGCCGGAAGAGTTTGAGTCGGTAGTTAAACCTAAAGTTTTGGCGGCCATTGGCAAGGGGATGGTGGGAGTGACAACTATCATGGGTGCAGCAGCAGTTGGCATCTGGTATGTCAAGGAGAGGCTATCCATCCTGCTGACATAACGGAGTAGCTGGTGGCAATGACACGCTGCGAGGCCGCCAAGACTTTCTTCTTGGTTCAATTCAAACATGGTAGTATACTGAATGTATCGAAATAATCAACAACTAGATGGGTGACCGGAGCTAATGTAATGGTGTAATGGTAGTCGTGGTATGCTTCGCGAATGCCTACGACGCCTCGATATACAAGAGTTACCCGCCCCTATGATGGTGAGAAGCCAAGCTACGAGACAGCCCATGACTATTGACATCACGCTTTTATGAGGCTTTCGTGGCATGGTCTTTGCTGCTCCCATCTTTCCAAGGTTTATGATATTCTCCGAATTAGAGATTTGTGTTCTGAAAGCACTCGCGTTGCAATACCTGGTAATATTTAAGTTTCTCAGTAGCACAGGAACCGCGGTAGGCAGTCGATACGTACCTGAGAAGCAGAGATTCGTTCTCTAGGGCTGTATTTCACGAGTGATGCGACGAGGTCGCGAAACGTGTCTTCAACGCCTGGAAGTAGATCCTCCCATGTTTGTCCCTCGAAAGTCCGATACATCTGAAAGGGCGGAGTTTTGAGGTGCACAGCTTCAGGCCATGATTGACGAGTCGGGCTTCCAATGGTTTTAAAGATACTGAGGATCAGGCCAAGTTGGTTTCCATCTTCGTGAGCGGAACGTGACTCGAAGAGTGATTTGGGCGGTATCCGACAGCATTCAGCAAGCATAGCACCAGCTGCCCACATGTCGACAGCCGCGTTATATGATTTATCCCCAAATAGCGCTTCCGGTGAGCGGTACGGACCTGTGCCGATATCCACAACTTTCTGGTCTGTAGGTTCCGTGCTGATTGACAACTCGGGGTGCCAAGCGGTGCCAAAATCAGAGAGGAAAGCTGGCCCATCCGGTGACTCGAGCAGAAGGGCGGAAGGCTTTATATCCCTATGAATGATTCCCTGATTGTGCAAGTACTGAAGAGCTGTGAAGAGATCCTTGAAGTGTTGTGTGATGCGACTCCTGGAAATATGCCTTTGTCCTATGAGGCTCTCTAGGCTTAGTGGCATGTATGGAAAGGCCAGAACAAAGCGTTGCTCTTGGTCTCTGAAAGTGTCCAACAACTTTATGCATGGCTTCTTGAGGAGGCTCAGAATTTTGGCCTCGCGGAATGGGTCATGAGGCTCGATGTTGCGAGTTTGCACGATGACTTTTAGAGCCGTCGTTTTGCATCTGTATACCTCAGCAGTAGCTCCATCGGCCACGAAGTGGCATTTTTGATAAGGCCCTATAGTGACGGCAGGCAAGTCTGAAACTTCGCTTGCGCTAGTAGCTTCTGCTTCTTCAGGTGAGACTGAGGATTCTGGCCGGGATGTGACTTGGCATGCCGCTTCATACTGATCCTATCTGTGTGTCAATGCGATTGGAACGTGAAGGGTGAAATGGGTCTTAGCAGAGCTTCGAGCAAAAGGCAAGTCTCTCGGACCAGATGAAATAAACACACAAAAATGAGAAGTTGATTTTGGGGAATGAGCAGCCTCACCCGTGATGAAGATGCTTTGAAAGCCTCGCTCTCTATGGCGAATGCATCTTTTTGTGCATTTGCAATCGGGATGCCTATCTGCACTAGTGCATCTTTTCTACAATGGAAAATGAGCAACAAATTCTATCAAGAGGTATGGGGAATGCAAAGCCTTACATAGCTTGGATGTTGTCATAGCGATGACTTGAGGTGAGTGACACTCTCCAGTCCGATGTAGAGGCCATGTTGATGCCATCAAGACCGATGTTTCTGCCAACAACTTACTTACTTACAGCACTCGATAGCGTTAGGCTCAGCTTCTTCAGAAGATACCCCTGTAAGCTAAAATAGGTATTCCGTATAGGTACCTAAGGTACCTAAGGCAGTGTACGGATCCGTAATCCGTACCCTATAATTAAATACCCCTGTTAAACGGTTGATTCGAGGATCCGCATTGCCCAGGTTGGTCTGTCTAAACTATCTGCCTACGTACATATTCTGCCTAGTGCACGAATCTGTACTCCGTACTCCCGTCCGTACATTCCGTAGGTACCTACTAGGTACCTAGACTACCTAAATTAGGTACGTAGGTACCTAGGTAACGTGGTTATTTTGCAAACTCACAAACGGTATTCCGTACGTCCGTACCATTTTACGTATAACGCTGTAATAACACTACATACGGAATACGGATCCGTACCTACCTACCCAGGTTATTCGGTAATCCGAGCCTACCTAGGTACCTAGGAAGAGCACAGTAAAATTGCACTGATCGGCACATTGCCAGCTGGTACCTAATCTATTCCAAATAGTTAACTAGGTACCTGCCAGAGACAAAGAGACATTGCTGGTGGAAGACTCCAGTCTTATGAATCATCGATACCCAAAGTACTTGTTCCCTCTGTGGCTTCACACGTATCAACGAAGTACCTTCCGATCCAGGCAGCTAGCGTAGGTACGTACGTACATCCTGTAGTGTAAAAGTACGGACGTACCTTATACGTAGGTAGGTAGTAGGTAATTGTAGTTGTGGAGTGCATTAATTACCGGTATTCATGCCACGCTAACCCTCCTGGTAGGTACCTTGGTAGGCACCTGGTAGTACCTACCTAGTGCACCTACCTAGGTACACTACAGCTGAGTTTCTTCCCAGCTGGCACTGACTGTCGGCAGTTGTCTCTTGGATAAGATTTCTCTCTCATGTGGACTTGACCATATGTTCCTTGCCCCATCAATAACGAAGACACACCGAGAACAATTATCTAACCAATCTTGGCAGCTGTGGAGTGGCTGGTTGCCCGGAACTTGAGCTGACCTACGTCCGTACCTACCTTAAGAACATGAAATCCCAAGCCCCGAATTAGAACCCGAATCTTAAACAATTCCAGCCTCACACACCCCCCCCCCCCGAGCTCGCATCCATATCTTCCGAATGTATCCATAATCAGCAGATGCGCACGCACGACCATTCCATCTTCTTAGTTCAAGTGCGTAAATTGTACGGACGTACTCAAACCCCAATTAGTCTCTAATATCTTTTTGTTGAATGCATGCACCTGCCCACGCCAATCTTGCGCCTTATATTCATGTCTACACTTCACACTTCCAAGCATTTGCGACATCTCCGTATGCGTGATCGCGCTTGATTCTACTCGCCATGGATGATCTCTCGAGAGCTGAGTACCCGGCTATCCTGGTAGGTTGCCCTTGCTGCTTCTGAAGGCGCATCGCTAATTGCGCTTTTCTTGTTCCTGTAGGATTGCCTCCAGCCTGGCCAGGCTGTCATTGTACTCACAGATCGAGTCAAGCGCATAACCAAACTTAACAATGAGATCGCCGACTGGCTACAGGTATGATTGGAAGACTGGACCACTGCCTTGGAGAGATATGGCCGTAGCTGATGTGCGCTTAGGAACGTCGCCGAGTCGAAGAACAATATGCCCAAGGACTACGAAGGTTAACTCAATTCCGTGTTCCCAATGCTCAGTCAGAACTTGGGTAAGTCAATTGGAGTCCTCGAATCTGTGTCATAATTCACGTACAAGTTCACATGTCTGACCACATTCACAAGAACGTTTCAGGCGCAATGGGACAAGATACTGCAGTCCGTGGAGGCTGTCGCTACGTCCCATCATGCGTTTGCTACGCGCATTGAAAAGGAAGTCGAGACACCTCTTCGCATGTTTGAAGCCAGAAAAGAAATGCAAAATATCCAAATTATACAAGGAAATCTTCAGAAAGTCGCTAGGGAATTAGAAGAGGCTCAAGACAAGTCAGACAAGCTGACCAAGAAAGGCGCCAAAGCGAGTGCCCAGAAGGTCGACATGGCTGCAAGCAAGCTCGAATCTGCCAATAACCAGTGGAAGTCGCAGGCTCCCTTTGTCTTTGAAAGCCTGCAAGCTGTTGATGAGAGTCGCCTCAATCAACTGCGCGACTGTCTTACTCAGTATGGAACCTTTGAAGGGGAACAGGCCCAACGCTGCCAGGCCGACGCAGAAAATGTGCTGAACAACCTACTCGACTACAATACAGCAAGTGAAATCCAGCAATTTGCTTCGAAAGTAACGGCCGGGCGGACAAAGATAGACAAGCGCTCCACAACTATGCGGCAGATTTCCAATATCGGCAGTCCAAGCCCGCCCGGTGCGGTACCATCTTCAAGTCTCGGTATGCCGACAGAAGATGATCGCAGTGACTATTCGGTTCCTAAGGAAGGACCTTCCGAAAACAAGCTGCGAAGCCGCATTGGTACCATGCTGGGGCGGCGGCGTCAGAGCATGCACGCCGGGTTCGGTCCGCTCTCTCAGGCGAAAGCTCCGTTTGGGAGAAATACAAAAAGTAGTCATGGTCCTTCTCCCAGAGCATCCTCGAGTAACCTGGAAGATTCGAGTCACCGACTAAGTGCACTGGCAGAGGATCCCGACATCTCGACTAATGTGTCTTTCCATACCTCTGAACCCAAGGAGAAGGACAGCCATGAAGGTACTAATGGCGTCGGTAAAGTCAGCTCACCAGATGTCATGAGACCGACAACAGGGACAACTATCGAATCTCAAGCTAATGGAACAAGCGGTGTACTTGACGTGCTAGATGTGCCACCACCTCCAGGACCTCCGCCGTCTCAGAGAGAGCCAGAGAAGGATGCAGAGGGTTTTAGTGTGCCGGCACATCCGAACGATCCTATATCGCAGGCTCAAAGGGAGGCGGCAAATGCTCAAGATTCCGAGCATGCTTTCAAATTGAATATACAAAAGGAACCTGTGGCTGAGGAGGATGAGGCTGCTAAGAAGGCAGCGCTTTCAAATGTTGCTAACAGCCTCTCGGCGATGGGAGCACCGGCTCGGAAAGTGGGTACGGTTAGAGGTCGGAGAGATGTGCGCAGCACTATCTATATGCCCAACCCTGCCTCCGACATCTCTACCAGTCCTACCATAATGCCCTCTATCCCAACGATGTTTTCAAGAGGTACTGGTACTGGTACCGGTACCGGCACCGGTTCCGGTATTGGGGTATCCACCACTATGGCTTCTGAAGCTAGCGTTGCTGGAACATCTGACACTCAGTCTGTTCGATCTGCCACCTCTTTGAGCAGCATTGTTCCAGCAAAACACCCCGAAATGCACCAGCCCGGGTTGAACTCGTCTCTCGTGGAAACTGTGTCAGCCACCTTCGAGGATAGTGGAATTGCGTCTGTAAAGGTAAATGGCGAGATCGGGTTGTCCTTCAACCCTGCTGATGATCCAAGTCCACCTTGTAAGTTCATGTTGAAGTATCCCCACCCCGAGAAAAGAAATGTACTTATTGACGGCCTTCTAGCACACCTATCTATTCGGGTCAATAATTTCTCTTCTCTCGAAAGCATTGGGCCTAATCGGATCTTTGTCACCAATAGCCCAGATCAACCCGATCAGTTCACTCTAGATCTTTCACACCTCCACAAAACTCACGTGGCCTTCTCATACAAATTACATGCCGATGCAACCCCCTCACCAAGCGAGCACGTTCCTATCTTGCTACAACCTACATGGAAACCACAAGGCGATAAACTTGGGCTCCTTTTACAGTACAAACTGAATCCATCATTCCATTTCGCCAATAATTCTGCTGTTCAAGTTCACAACCTCGTGATCTTTGCGACTTACGAAGGTAAAGCCTCCGCTGTTCAGACTAAGCCTTCTGGCACCCACTTCAAGGATAAGCATCTAGTCTACTGGCGTCTTGGCGACATTACGTTGTCGCCAGACACAGACTGGCAGAAGATTGTTTGCCGCGTAGTAGGGGAGCAAGGTGCTGAGCTGAAACATGGGAATGTTGAGGCTCGATGGGAGTTTAGCCCTCCCATGGATCTTGATGCCAGCCAATTAATATCCGTCACGAAGCTTGAGGAGGGTAAGGGCAAGGAGGCCGACACTAGCGATGAAGACCCTTTCGCGGATGCTGCATCGTCCGCCGCGGAAGGGAAGTGGATCGACGTTCCCATTGTGCGAAAGCTGGTGAGTGGGCGGTATGAAGCGAAGTCGATTTCTTAATAGGCTCTGGAATAGGGAGGAATGCAGGCAGGTAGAGTGTATTCGATATCCGGTTCAAAGCCTCCTGGGGATTTTTCCATAGTTGATTACGACGCGCTCGTTAATCTCTAACACCGATTAGGGACTTCTCTTATATCACCAACCAAGTGTTCACATACTCCATGCCATCGTACATAAACTTCTGAGACAAATTGATCAATTGCTTGGCCGCCCTTGCTGCTCTTTACTTGATATTAGCTGTCCTAGGTACAAATTACGACACCTGTTTCTGTCCGTGGGACGTTATACTACTTACCTAAGGTAGGTATCGTAGGTATTCCGTTAGGTGTACGTACGTACGTATAGGTTCGTATAAGTGGGGTGGGTCTTGTGTGGCGGACCGTCAAGCTTTTCCGGGCCGTGGCTGGCCGGTGGATGCTTGGTTAGGTAACAATGGATTTTTAGTGACCCTTCTAGACGTCACTCGAGCCATGGCGCCCTTCCTAAAGTCCCTACATCCTAACAAACGAAGCCTAGTTTTATGATGTCAATGCCTCAACGTTCAGCCTTTCGAACTCGAGATAGAACTTTAAATGTCTCCCCGCCATGTTTTAATGCTCAATTTCGAGTGAACTTCGTTGTGTTAGGGCCTGCTAATTAAATTAATATGGTTTTCTATGTTGCTCGATGAGTGACTGAAGTGACATTAAGCGGACAATGAGGATGTTGCAGAAGTCTCAGTTGAGTCGCGTATGGTCACTATGGCGGAGGGCTGTGCGCCAACAAAATTCCTGCTCAGTTCGTCGAAATCTACTATGGGCCGATGTCCCAGGTCCGGCGTACAGCAAACAGCTAGGCAGCCAAATCGGTATACGTCCCTTTGCAGCGCCTGCGTTGATGTTCCTCAGCGGCTTGCTTATTTACACAGTCTACCCAGGCGACGAACTTCGTCAAGCTCGACTCGCGAGGGAGGCGAGCTACCAATTACAAAATATCGCAGCATCTTCACCAAATGACGAAGATGTTGAGAACGGGTTAGCAGCTTGGGAAGACTTCACCAAACGCTTTGAGGACTTTACCGAGGTGACAGATATCGAATGGTCGGTACTGTCAGATAAGATAGTTGGTTTTATATTACCGGAGTGGTCCAAAACCATTCCACGACAAGTCAGAAAGCTTCAGAAACAACTGTCCGTGTCCGATGACTCACTCGCTTCCGAAATATGGCGAGAGGCTCGCGACCCCTTCGTGAACCCAGAGATTCAGTATTCCGCAACCGTCCGCGTATCAGAAGACCTCTGCGAAGAGGAGAAAGAGTTCCTTTCTCGCCGGAAGAAAGTGGTCGCCGCGGCCCTGGCCCGTTATCTTGATCTGCCTGAAGAGGATATCAATCCCGCAGATGTGCCGACTATCGCCATGTGTGGTTCAGGTGGGGGGTTACGTGCCTTAGTCGCCGGCACAGGCTCGCAACTGGCAGCCCACGAGGATGGGTTATTCGACTGTGTTACCTATACTTCTGGCGTTAGCGGGTCTTGCTGGCTACAGACTCTTTACCACTCCTCTATCACGGAACGTCGCCTGGACCGTATAGTGGACCATTTAAAGTCAAGGTTAGGCGTTCACATTGCCTTCCCCCCTGCCGCGTTTTCTTCCGTCACATCTTCTCCAACAAACAAACTACTTCTCAGCAGTATGGTCGAGAAACTTCGAGGTAATTCCAATGCCGATTTTGGATTAGTAGACATCTACGGCATATTGTTAGCCGCCAGGTTACTAGTTCCTAAGGGTGAACTAGGCGTAAACGAGAAAGACTTTAAACTCTCTAACCAACGGGAATACATTAAGTATGGCCAGAATCCGATGCCTATATACACGGCTGTGAGACATGAAATACCTGATATGAATGGGGCAGCGACAGATTCAAAACCCTCACTACTCGAGAAGGTAAAAAGGATTGCCAAGCAAGAAAGATGGTTTCAGTGGTTCGAGTTGACACCATATGAGTTCTTTTGCGAGGAATTTAGCGCAGGTATTCCAACATGGGCAATTGGACGAAGATTCAAAGAGGGTAAAGATGTGACGCCTGACATTGGTCACCACCTCCCTGAGTTGAGAATGCCCATCTTATTGGGGATATTTGGATCAGCCTTCTGTGCGTCCTTGAGCCATTATTATCGAGAGGTTCGGCCCCTCGTAAGGCGCCTGACAGGTTTCAGGACTATTGACGAGATGATTTATGGATATAGCGAAGATTTGGAGATAGTGCATCCAAGTAAGTAATAGTTCTGCCTATTTAGCCAATGCTTAGAACCAGATTTTCTGCTGGGAGCTGCAACCATGCACTGGGACCTATGCGTACTTCTATATTCGTGAAGGTTCTGCCTTGAAGTTTACTGACTGGTTGTCTCCCAAAGTTGATCCGGCATTGATACCTAACTTTGCCTACGGTATGGACCCGAAGAAGCTACGGTTTACCACACCTACAAACATACATGAAAAAGAATACATTAAGCTCATGGACGCCGGGATGTCCAACAACTTGCCGATTTACCCCTTGTTACGACCGGGCCGTAATATCGATATCATCGTAGCCTTCGACGCCTCAGCAGACACGAAAACAGACAATTGGCTCTCCGTAGCAGATGGCTATGCGCGCCAACGCGGGATTCAGGGTTGGCCCGTTGGCATCGGCTGGCCCAAGGCGAGGGATCCTGCTGGGAAAATCGGCAAACAGCTTGAGAGTGCACAAGCAGAGACAAGAAAAGAAGCAGACGCAAAATTGACACGCGCACGTAAAGACCAAGAAGCGCACCATAAGCATTCGCCTGCGCAACCTGCTCTCCAACCAGCCAGTCAGGCCACCAAATCACAACACGATCAGTCCCATCCGAAAGACTCGGACCTTGGGTATTGCACGATCTGGGTCGGGTCGACCGAGGAGCGCTCATCCGAGCCCCCTCCACCCTCCAAAGCGGTCACGGATGACTCGGCGTGGAAACTAACGAGTCCCCACGCGGGGCTCACGGTCATATACTTGCCATTCCTCGCAAATCCAGAAAAAGTGAAAGGTGTCGACCCCGCGCGGAGCGACTACATGAGCACGTGGAACTTCGTGTACACGCCTGAGCAGATCGACAAGGTCGTCGCGCTGGCACGGGCCAACTACGCGGAGGGCAAGGACCAGATAAAGAGGTGCGTGCGCGCCGTGTACGAGCGCAAGAAGAAGATACGCGAGCAGGCGGAGGCGGAGGCCAAGGATGAGCAGTATAGAAGGCTGATGAGGCGTGGTGTTGTTGGTGATGTGGGTGATGGAGATCATTTCAGTTGATTCATTCCCCGATGTGACTATATATATGTAAGTAGTGTATTTGGCGTCATGACAACGGAATGTATAATGTGTTGAAAAACTTCATGGGATCCCGGAATTCTTTGAGTAGGGAGTCCCTATGGAGGAAATGAAAAGGTGCGCGCCTCCGTCTTTCTCGTCATGGAGGATCGCTCCACGATTCGATGACTGCGTCGTGCCGGATGGGATAGGAAATGCGAAGAAACAATCCAGGAAAACGAGACGAGAGACGAGAAAACCGTTTATCTAACCTCTACGCCCTTCCCTTGTGTAATGACATGGTCCTTCCAGCGATGTGAAAGATCCCCCATCAATCAAAATCAGACTTGCCCAACCTCCTACGCTCTAATCGTTCGAATATCTGTCCCGGGAGTAGATTTTCCGGGAGCCTCGCGCGATTATAGGGATGTTGGACACAAATACGCACACGTATTCATAATTTACATACACACCTGCATCTTCATCTCACGAATATCCGAGTCCTTACCTGCCACCTCATGTAGCCGTTATTTCATCACATAGACATATCGAGCAAGGTGTATTTCACCACGCACATGGAGCAAAAGCACTACGCTGCCTCGAATACAAGCCATTCAATATGTACATTAAAGGGGTAAAAAGGTAAGGTAAGGTGAAGGTTGGATTAGCCCTTGGAACAGGCGTACCGGTTACGCATTGTATACACGTCTACATTCCGCCGGCCGGCCTTTCATCTCGCCTCGCTCCCCCCCGCCTCCCCTCTCCCCTCTCTATTTAGGATACGATACACGGGTCTAAGCATATGACGCCAGGCCACCATGATAAATGTTTGCTGCTGCTGCTGCTGCTGCCGCCGTCGCTGCCGCTGATGATGATGATGAAATGCTGACGGGGGCGCAAGTCTAGTTCGTGTTTGCAAACCCCTCTTCACACCAATCTCTCGCTTGTCCAAGCTGCCTTGCTGGGACATTTTCCCAATCATACATGTCTCATAGATAGAGTGGTTTTGTTTCTACACTTTTTGTACAAGTGTGGTGTCTCTTTCCCAATTCATGGCCCACGATAGCCAACAGCATCTAAATTACTATCTCGCCAATATCAACGTAGACTGGTGTCCAGCGTGGAGCATTTTCGGTGAGAGTATCGCTAGGTACGCCGACCTCGCCAGGGCTGTATAAGTACCAGGCTTTGAGGGCATTGATGCAGGCAGCAACCTTTGCATGCTGTAAACTAGGTCCGGCTCCCTGTCCGAGTTGGTCGTAACCACTGTAGATACCGACGACAAAGACAGGCGATATGCTCATGCGACCTGTTTCACTTATCAAGCGGGCAAGTGGAGGGTCGAAATTCTCGCGGGCGCAGAGCCATGATAGCTCTCGTTGCGGGAGCTTAAAGTTGAACATGTTTGAGATGTCTAGATGCCTCGACAGCACATAGGACCGAATAAACGTCCTGGCAGTTTCAGCTCCGCAATGCAGATATATCGCGCCAACAACAGCGCGCACAAAGGTTGCGAACGCGACTCTGTCCGTACTGTTGATCTTTGTGACCATGCTGTCCGGTTCCTCCTGTGCATGGTTGCTATCGGCTTCCTCAATGACATCACCGAATGCGTCGTCGTACACCACTCTACTACTCATACCACGACGCCACTTGTATTTGGATAATTCTTTCACTTCTGAACGGACGTAGCCCCATTTCTTCAACAGCGTTGAAGAGTTTTGCTTGTCGTACTGCAGATAGCCTGGGTCAACCTCCTCTCCGGGGGCTGCGGCAGCTTCCACACCCCAGGCTTGTGAAATCAGGTACAAGGCGGGATCGCCAGCAAATCCCTTCATTGCCGAGAACAGGATCGCCATGGGTAAACGTGGGTACTTAGTCACGAGAAACTCGGATGTGTAGTACTGGAGCAAGGAAGCACCGACGAATGCCAGATTGGTATTATTAAACCGAGGGTGATCGTCGGCAGAAGCGTCTACGAGAGCCCGTGCGAGGGTCTGCAGAGGAACTCTGGAAGATAAGGATAATCGAGCGTGAAGAGCGGCGAGTTTAGCAGAGCGCAAAGCCCTGTCGGGGTGTGGTGAGGGTAGAGTAGATGGTCGGATCGGGGGAGCGGCCTGAGGTACACTTGGACTCTCTTCCGTAGGTTTGATAACCTCGGCTTCATTGAAAATGCTCTCAGGCGTTATGGAAGTAGATTGGCATCTTGTTTGGCAGTGCAACGCAGTAGGTGCTGGCCTTGATACTTGAGATATTCGCGACGAGGTCGCGGCAGGCCGCACCGGCGATGTCGAGGCGAGCAATTGCCGCGACAATCGACCAATTCTTGTCCTTCTCATTTTAAATATATCGAATCCCTCAGCCCAACGCACTAATTCGGTCGAGACACGAGGTTGGGCCGCTGGGGTATCTCGAAAAACGCTGCTAGATGTCGTCGGGTCTCGTGCCTGGCCCCAGAAAAAGTTTCGGAGAGGATCTCGTAGCTACGACGGCTCTGTGAATAAGGTATGTACCTCCCATGGACCCACTCGCAATCAAAAGCCAGGGACCCATGAGTGGGGTGCATCTCAGAGGGGGGCTTTGAGCGAGGTATTATTATGCAGCTATGCAGAAATATGTGTTAACAAAGGTATACCGTCGGACTAACTATTGGGCGTATTATGTGGGCGCTTTAGTGGATTCCGCTTGGCGCTCCGGGCCGTACGAAGGTACGAAGTACCTACCTATGAGCTCAACACCTTGATAGCAACCAACATCTTCGTCCATTCTCCAGTTGAGCCGCAGAAATACTGTTCATCATTAGCTAACAAGATGGTAAGAGCAACCTACAGCACAGTATTTAAGCAGAACGACTAATGGAAATATAGGGTGGCGGTCCTCGAGTCCCGTAAGGCGTCACTATCCCGCAGCGCATTTCCATGTACGATCAATCCGCTTAATGCCGAAATAGATACCCCAAGCATGTCTGGTCTCCGGCCGGTGGCTGGTACGCACAGCCTGCCAATTGGAAGAAGAACACCGCCGTCGCCGTCGCAGTTATTTTCAGTATCACTGCCATGGCATTCAGTCTGAGCGCCGAGCGAGAATACAGAGCCAAGATGCCCGAGCCCGGCCGATTCTTCCCTAGCCGGTAGTACGTTGAACCATTGATTCCTTTCGCGATCACGCGTTTCCGTCGTTTGACTCGTTCATTACGACTGGCACCGGGACTGACCTTGAGTTTTTGCAGTTGGAGCAAGCAGATCAGGGAACACGAAGCCAAACAAAAGGTCGAAAGTGAAAAGAGCAAATCCTCCTAAGTTTGCGGCTGTGCATTATCATTGTGCACATAGATAATATTTCTTTTGATGCAGGCAAAATAGGGGACTCGCCAAGGTTGAGGATCTGCGCTCGTGACGGACTGAATATGTGACTACCTAGAAGATTGCAATCGCCTTGCATTCTGTGCCTGTCTATACCCACTTGAATCATCTGCGACCGAAATCCTGGAGGCGAAAAAGGCTCACCTCCTAATTTCATTTTATCGCTTGGTCTAGATCGAAGGTTGCTAAGCATGATTGATATGCATTTTGGAGCCGCTTGCGATAGACGGATTTCCGTTTGTTCTCATCGTACAGTCGAACACTGAGCCGATAGAGTTGTATATAAGGGATCTTATCAGAGATTTACACCTCCCTATCTTTCGGGCATGAATACCAACGAAGGAAACAAGAAACTAAGCGTATCTTCTGATTGCCGGGCAGAAGCTACTTATAGGCCAGGCCGTGACTCAGAGCCTTGTACACCAGACATGAAGCGCGGAAGAGAGATGAATTCTGTGCTAGGCTCTATCATTCCTTATGATATCTGTTCGCGTCCCATTTACGATAGGATTTTCTGAATGGTGTTGTTTGAGCTGCTCTCAAATTGGACGTCGGTTTAAAAGTTTACTATCAGCCAGTGCAAGATGCAAAAAGACTCTTCTTAAGTATCATAAGCCGATCAATCTGAGTAGATTTACCATATAGACTACAACATCTTCCCGTCTGCTGCCGTAGCCTGTTGGCAAATCGGCTTCCGTGTCCCTAAGAATACAGCGTATCGTATCTCTACTGGCGAGTAGCTCAGAGTGACTATATTTATTTAATTTAAGATTGTATTGGGAATCAGGATTGGCCAATGTCAATTGGCAAACCTACATTCACCATATGCCAAGTTGGGTAGGTTTGACTTTGTATGGCGGCTCTGGTCGGTTGGTTTCACTCCCGGGCGCGGTCACGACGGAGAATATGCCCAGAAATTGACAGACACGCGAGAATGTGACGCCTCAAGGCTCAACGTAACAGTTTCGAGAGCCGCCCATCACAACGCGAGGGAGTGATCGCCTTGCCAGCTAACCGCATGCAGCCCGGGTCTCAGTTTTATACACAACATACATTGCGTACGGCTGAGCCGCGTCGGGCATGAACAACAAATGCGGGGTGCACGTGGCGACTTGGTTTAGACGCTGTTTGGGGGCGGGACGCATCAGTAACGTGGCGAGATATATGAGTAGGTGTGGTAGTAGTCGCCGAACATGAGCCTTTTCATCTGTTGCACTCAGGGGAAGCATTGAGGAAGGCGACCAATAGCCCCTTCACTGGTCCCTTTGGGGTCATGGATATAAGCAAAGTATGCAATATCACATTGCCTGCAGTGCTTCCATGAGTACAATGAGACCTAGACCGGAAATCAGATTCAAGAGAAATTCTCGTTCAGCTAAAGTGATAGGCATGTCTCGGATACTCTATGAGCCACGGAACTGGGCGCATTCTTCTAGGCGCATGAATAAGGCGTTAATTTTCGATTCTCACTAATCCTGAGGATGCATTGACAAAGTTCAAATGGGATGGCTTGATGGACTGGGAGGAGATATTCACTTACTATCTGCGTGTAATCAATTTTTGGGCAGAACTTGCTCAAGCCATACACTATACGGTTTGCCTTCGAATCTCATTTCTTATTAAATCCGCAACGCCGTCACCAGCGTGACCCCTTAACCCGTCTGCTTTTCACAACTGCATAACAGTATTGCACTGTAAGCCCAGATCTTTGCGTCCAAAAGCTGCGTCTCTGCTGGGCAGTGGCCATTTTTCAGCTTATATACTCATTTTTCTGGGGGTAAAATTGGAGAACATCACCTGTAGACTTGAGAGCTGGATACAAATTTTGAAAAGATTCTGAATTGTTTCCTTTTCCTTTTCACTCCACCGGACCATGCTTGAGAAGATACCGAGACTACCAGGTAGTCAAGGCAAACTGCTCTTGTGTAATGTGAGACGAGAGGCAATTTCCCGAGTGAGACAGAAGTCTCTGGCCTATATTATCATGTTTTGGGTCAATCAATCCGCAACAGTGGCATCAAGGCCACCACAAGTTGTGTGTAGGGCAGCTGATTGTCGGTGTAGACGACAGATAAGGCTTTAACCTCAAAAGAAATTTACCATGGACAATATGCATTACACATACTGCGGCGTACGTGACATCTTCTAAAGTACCTACAATTGTGATGTGGCCCAGGAGATCATAGTCAGTCATTCATTCATTCATTCATTCATTCATAGCAGGGGAGATGGGAAAAAAAAAGAGAAAAATAATTTTTAAGTTCCCAATACATCATTATGTAGTGTAACCGCTGTTTCGGCTTGTAAATTGTGTGTGCAAAACGATCGTATTCGACTGGGAGGAGATCTGATGGCTACATCTGAAAGTCAATTCCGCATTTGGTAGCAAGGTCTGGCCCTCCTGTGACGGGATACGAATGTATGATCAAACATATGATTTGAGCAAGGGATGTTTGCTGCACCACATGCCACGTATTTAGCACGAAGATTTTCACGATTTACAAGACGGATAGGTAGTGTGTGTGTGTGTGAATCAGTGATGCCCGGGAGGAGCTGGCATAGACTCGCCTCCGAAAAGTTGTCCAGACTCGGGTCATTACCTAAGCAGACGGGAGGAAGTACGAATACCTAGTACCTACCTAAGGCACCTACCTAGGTACATAGGTACACAAGTAGGTATGTTAGGTAAGCTCTCTGTTGGTGAACGGGAACCAGCAGCGACTCATTCTCGGAGCCCAGTCCACTAAAACTACTAGGTAGGTACCTACGTGGAAGTGTACGAAGTACTTCGTAGGTACGGACGTACCCGCTAAGATACCTGGATTGGGTGTAGCCTCGTCGGTACCTGGCGCCCACGTTTAGCATAGGTGGGTCTTAAGCGCTAGTACTAAATTGGAACTGTTGTCTGTATACGTACCTTCTCTACCTAGGTACTTCGTACAACTACGGTAGGCACAGGTACCTACCTATCAGTTGTGCCTAACTGATTGGCTTCTTCTGCCTGGCAATTTTATTTAACTGTTGGGGCGTATCTAAAGTCGAAGAAGGTACGGATCCGTACCAACCTAGGCACTTCGTAAGGTACCTATCTAAACCTACTTACCTACCTAAGGCAAGCTTCAGATCCGATCGGCCCACTACTTAGGTACCTAAGGTAGATGCCTTAGGTACCAGGTAGGTAGGTAGTGTACAGTACCTTAGGTACCTAAGGTAGGTACCTGTAGGTACCTTGCCTCCAGATCAAGCGGGGTTTGGGGTTTCTTCTAGGTACCTACCTACCTGCCTGTCTAGGTAGGTAGGTAGGGACACGAATTAGGTAGATAAAGCAATAACACGTACGGATCCGTACTCTATTCCTCCCGAGTACGGATTAAATACGGACGTACGGGCTGGTGAAATGTGAGTTGGTGATATTTGGATTGTGTACGGACGTAGTCTGTACGGATCCGTAGGTACTTCGTACGTTTTTCGGTGCGTTTTCCTCTACCAACGCAAGCTATCTACTACCTAGGTACCTATTTGCACATCCTAATCTGCTGTGACGTGTACGTATACCTACCTAGGTAGGTACATACGGTAGGTACTTAGGTATCTACCTAACCGAACCCAACCAGCAAATAGGTACCTAGGTACTTGAGTCTCGGGTACTTGGGGCTGTCAAAATTGCTGTGTGCAGCTGTTCAGTTGCACTTCGTACTGTGCGAGAGACAGTCACTTACACTATACCAAAGGGTACCTAGGTAGGTATCACTACCCGAAATTTACGAACTTAGGTACGAATCTACCTAATGAAGTACGCAGTACTGTACGCCGTTATCATGCCTGAATGGATTAGGTACATAAGTATACTGTACTTATTTACCTCTCTGGCAGGTACGGTACAAAGTAGGTAGGTACCTACTTCATAGGGTCTGGGTCTATCCACGCTTACCCACCTATGGGAAGGTACGCTAGAATATGCCCTACACTAGTACAAGAAAGGAAAGAAGTTCTCCAGTTTTCTCCTTTCTAATAAAACATCGGCTTGTGGGAAGTGGCAGGAACTACCTAGTTGAGCTCTGCTTACCTGAACTGGTTTGAAATTGTTCTCGACCAGGTACCTCTCTTCTGCCGCTGCTCGGGTCCAACCTTCTTCGAGCAAACGTCAAGAAGCGTCCAATTTGACTTCCTCCACAAGCAACCACTTGCCCACAGCCACTTCAACGGTTCTACGATCCGTTGTTGTGGCCTGCTTTCTGTGCGGCCATTCTCTTTCTCTACTATACTCTGTCGGTTCTATTTATCATCACCATCATCATCATCATCATCATAGTCAGTATATTCGTTTTTTCATCATTTTTAATAAGTGGTCATTCATATAGGTACATATTCGCCATCCCGTCTGGAGTCTCACAATTGCGCTCTCTCGCCAACAATCTCAACACCCAACGTCGACTGTGTTTGCACACACCCACGCCCTCTGCACAGATTGCAGCTGGCGTCCTGCATAAATGCTGCTGCTCAAGTGCCTTCCCAGAAATCAATTGCACAACAGCAACGGCCAGACTTCAACTTGTCACCGGCTAATTCTTTCCTGAGCCGCGTTGTTTTCCCTCCTCTCTCTCTCTCTCTGTGTGTTGTGTCGCCCGCGCCTTCTCCCAACCGCAGACCCCGTTCTTTCGTCATCCGAACTCTACGTGCTCACCCAGCATTCACACCATTTGCGCACGACCAGGCAATTGTCGCCAGCATCTCGGACCTCGACAAGTAACAATCACTTTCTCTCATTTTCATTCACTTTCTTCTACATGTCACCAACAGAAAGAGGTTTTCTCTTAGCTACGACCCGAAATTAATTCTACCACGTCGCACAATTACACAAGGCCTCAGAACTTCTTATGTCCTGTTTCCTATCGCATCTCACCCATCACCGCATTTAACATAGTGTCAGTGTCGATACAAAAAGGTGTAAGAAGAATTACAATTCATATCAAAACAGACGCTGCCTTGAGGTATCACTAGTCTGCGATATATATGATGCTTCTCTGAGACAAGATTCAACTGCTTTCCCGGGATACAGACTCCATCATTGCATACAACCCAGGGATTTATCGCCGTCATCGTTTTTTATACATAACCACCATGGCTACGAACCGATCGAACAAAGTCCTTACCTCCAGGGTTCATATACCCCGGAGTGCAAAAAGACTGGTCATGACAATGATTGCCTCAGCACCTGTAGCTATGGCACAACAACCCGGTTGCATTTCATTAAAAGGTTCTACTACCTGCCCAGCATTTGAATCAGCGTCTGTATCAACGAACCAGGGTGTGGCCAGTTTATTGTAGGGATCTCACATTCTCAAGTGGTAGCTGATCAGTAAGGATGCTAATCGTGTCTCCCTAGCTCCTTCCTTACTGACGTTAACGACGTCGCTTCATTTGATTCAAAACTGAGCCAGTATATCACAGGCCCATGGCGACAACGGCAGTATGAGTCGCTCCTCGGATGTGGAACCGTTGACTTGAAAGACGACGACCTCTATGCGCGCTTCAGTATATCGGTCCTCTGCAATGGGATTATCCAGAACTCCATACCATTCTGCGGCATGTCTGCAAATAGTATGCGGCCTTTATGTGCTGCTGATTGTGCTCAGTATGCTCAAAGTGAAGAGTACATTGTGGCCAATCCCACCCTCTGCCCAGCGCCGGGCAAAAATGCCCAGTCTCAGATTCGATCGGACTTCGAGGTCTGTGCGTTGCCAGCAGACGCTTTGTCGGCCTCAAATTGTGTGCAAGCCTCGGATAACGAGCCGGACAACTGCGGTTATCAAGATAGCGTATTTGGACTATGCTCATACTGTGCCTCTGGCGGCATCAATTCAACAGACACTTGTTGTTACAACTCTAATGTTCAGAAGAGATGCGCAGGTGTAGTTCTGCCAACCATAACCCCGAACCAAAATTTTACCTCGTCGATGCCAACACCTACCACTAGTGCCACATCAACACCGATACCTGGAGTATCAAAGGCGACGCATGGCATTTCTAGAGGAGCCATCGCTGGGATTGTGATAGGGTCAGTGGTTGGAGCACTCCTTGTAGCCCTCTTATTATTTTTCTGTCTTCGAAGAGCACGGCAAAGGCAAGCAAGCGAGAAAAACAATATCTTCAACCAACCGTCCCCGAGCAGGAAGGGACCAATTTCTGGCCAGACTTCAGTAGCCGCCCCGCCTCAAGGATATGAAGTGCTACCAGGTGGTAGAATTGCACGCATGTCCGCTCTGGAAGGGCATTCAGGCGGCTCGCCGTCGGGAATAGGCAGCTCCAGACAAGTTGGTTCTTCTGGAGCGGCTGCCGCCGGGTACGTGACAGGGACGGGGAGGGGTGGTAATCAGTCATCCTCTGATTCTATAGAAGGTAGTCCTGCGGCGCAGGGCCGCATCGGTGTCCTACGCCCGCCATCCACGAATATCCGTAGGACGGGTTCACTATCCAGCAATTCCATATTGGCAAGTGATGACCCTAATTCTCCGACTAGTGTAGGGCCTTTATCCTCTCCCCCTGGCATCAATAGTCAACAGTCAGAGCAACTTTCTTCCTTCAAAGACTACTATTCGCAGGATGACATCCACCCGGGGCAGCGGGTGGCTGTGCTCTGGGCCTATCAGCCTAGGGCCAATGATGAGTTTGCTCTGGAACGTGGTGATATGTTGAAGGTCGTGGGAATTTGGGATGATGGCTGGGCCACTGGTATCCTGATGGATGAGAGGGCCGACGAATGGGAAGCTCGCCTGAAAGCACAGAGAGACAGCGGCGTTTCCAATGGTGAACGTGATACATCGCCTCCCGGCAGCGGTGAGGTCAAAGCCTTTCCATTGGTTTGTGTGTGTCTTCCAGAGCATTGGCGGAAAACTATTGAAGGTGATGGGTCCACCGAAACTGGTTCAAGCGCTCATTGAGGGAACTATCAATTATGAATGAGAAGGATTCAACTGCCCCTTCGTTCCTACCCTCGCAACACAGAAAAAGGAATCCTGGGTGCATTTTTTGGGCGTTCCGGGTCTCATGACGACAACTGGTTGGTTCCTGATGATGAGATACCATTCATTTTCTTTCCTCGGGCGCACTCCGATACGTGTATTCGTTCGGTTCCTGCTCCTCCGCTGGCCTCTTAATCGGCATTGCAGCAATAATAATGCCTGCATAGGCGCAGCATCCCGCTATGTTATGCGATAGACAGCCGTATTGCATTCAGACCTAACGTGAGCAACGTCGTTTGATCCCAACGGAACGGTTTACGCCAGGCATGGACTTCGTGCTTTCGTCAGCACGGTGCTGCCAGTATGTAAATACGTGCGGCTCGCCAGGACAAAACGATATGATCGATCCTTACTTACATCGATAAATAATATGGCTTTGCGACGCCTTTTTTTCGTCGTTAGATCTATATACCCAGTTTGTTTTTGAGAAGGTGTTTAGGGGTCCATATTGGTTGAGAAAGCCATGGATGTATAATCTCTTATATTCTCCGTTGGTGGAGCTAAAGATCACTCGGTAGGCCGCAAGTTTAGGTATGCTACGTGCATGCCTACGTAAGGGCTGTGGAGTACCTAATACAGCAGGTTGTGCACAGATGGCAGTACGAAGAAGAAGTACATAAACATTCATACAGCAAATTTGGAAGACAGCAGGCTACTAGTATCCAGGGAGATGTGAGCCAGTCACACAATGTCACGTTCAAGACATTACCTACCCTGTCAAACTTGCCAAGCTAGGTAGTCAAACACATGAGCCTTGATGACCTACCTAGTTTACTACTTTACTTATACGTAGGTAGTTCACAGATGGTCGATCGCGAATTCACAAAATTTGGCCTAACGGACTGCTATCACCTGCCTCGTGAAATCATAGTCATGCGCAAATATTCAATGCACATCCAGGCGTGGCTGACGTCCCTATCATTCGTAGTAACTTAAGGTTGAGTCGCCGAAGGGGCCCTGGACCAGGTCAAAGCTGGATTTGCTAACAGGCGAAATTGATATTGGGCTTGCGAATGACACCAAAGTTAGTACGGTACAAAATAGGGACGTACAGTACGGATCCGTACGGACGTAAATATCTATCTTCAATTCACTAGTACTAAGAGCTTATAAAGTACGGACGTACTCAACACTTCTACATCCGTAGATCCGTACATTAGTTATCTATCTACAGAATATCTACGTCCGTAAGGCACCATTCAACTTGCTAGAAAACTTGAGGTAGGTACCTTAGTAGTTACTTGACGGGAGGTGGTTGGGATAGGTACCTAACTAGGTACCTATGAGATGTATGGTTATAAGAAGAAGGAGTTTTGCTTGTATCGTGTAGTATTTGATTATCGCATACACATAGTGTAGGTAAGTAAGGGTATCTTACGTACGTCCGTAGTCAAACATGTATTGTACCTACCGGTACCGGCATTTACCTACCTACTTGTACGGCCTACCTACCTACTTGTACGGCCTACCTACCTACCTTATGTCATACTTTATCACCTGCCCGCCTACGTCCGTACCTGCTAGCTACCTACCTATTGATCTTGCTCTTGAATCCGTATGTCCATCGAGGAGGATTGAAACCTGCTACTTTATTACTGCCATTTCCTTGACCTCATAAATCAATCAGAAGAGCAGCGTCACCCGTACGCCCTCTAAGATGATCAACTTATTCATTAGATTACCACCCAGGTCAAGGTAGCTCCACCTCGTGGGTATGCTCACACGATGGGAAATAGTTATTCACTCTCTACACCATACGCTGGTTCTGCTGGCATCGACATCCCGGAGTTATCCGATCTAGCACACGAGAGATCTATTGGCAATGCCAGGTTTATGAAGAGCATTCGCGCCCGTCATCGGGACGGCGTCGCTCTCGCAAAGGTCACAGCCAAGCCATACAGCGATTGTTCTCTGAAGGAGTACGGCGACAAAATACTCGGTTAGATAGCTCATTTACTCTCGTCAATCATACAATATATTTGACTTTCCTGCTAATATCACGAATAAGAGGAAAGGGACAAGCTTCGCCATGTTCCAAACGCCCTTGGCTTCGAGCGTGCCTTCGAAACCCAGACGAATGCCTATCTCGTTCGGCAATATATTTATAGCTCCCTCTACGACCGAATGTCCACGAGGCCATTCTTAGAAGATATCGAAAAGAAATGGCTAGCCTTTCAGCTGCTTTGCGCTCTGCGTGACTGCCACGCTCGAGACATTTACCACGGCGATATCAAGACAGAAAATGTAATGGTAACATCGTGGAACTGGTTGTATCTTACAGACTTCACCGGTTCCTTTAAGCCAACAAAATTGCCCGACAACAACCCCGCGACCTACTCGTATTTCTTCGATTTGTCTGGTCGCCGAACGTGCTATATAGCGCCAGAACGATTTGTCGAGCAGATCCAAGATCCTCAGGAGTTGGAAGGACACAACCTGACGTGGTCGATGGATATTTTCAGTGCTGGGTGCGTGATTGCCGAGGTGTTCCTAGAGACGCCTATATTCAGTCTAAGCCAGATGTTCAAATACCGCCGTGGCGAGTATGAACCTGTCATCTCACATTTAAGCAGAATACCTGACCAAGGGCTGCGGGAAATGTTGTCGAGTATGATTCAACGGGATCCCGAGAAGCGTTATTCTGCTGAGCAGTATCTTCATTTCTACAAGGGAAAATTGTTTCCCGAATACTTTTACAGCTTCCTCCACCAGTACATGGAGCTGATCACCGATCCTACATCGGGAAGAACACCGGTTACTGGTGCCTTCAAAAACCTTGGTGAAGCAGATGACCGAATAGATCGCGTGTTTTACGACTTCGATAAAATCTCATATTTCCTAGGATATCAGGAGCAGAAAAACACTCTGCCTACATCTCGCTTCACACCCCGACTCGGTCTTGGCCTCTTTCCTGTGCGATTGAGTATACCTAATAATGAACATTTCGCGTCCATGGAGACACAACCCTTGGCTGACGACGGGACGCTTATCTTCCTCACTTTAATAGCAGGTTCTTTAAGAAATACTGCCCGAGCGGCTTCAAAGATCAGGGCGTGCGACTTGCTGCTAGCTTTCTCGGAGAAACTTACCGACGAAGCAAAACTGGATCGTGTGCTCCCTTACCTGATGACATTATTGAACGATGATGTTGATAGCGTTGCTATTGCGGCTGTGAGATCGATCACGCAGCTCCTGGCTTTAGTCACAGTCGTGACTCCGGTTAATGCACACGTTTTCCCAGAATACATTATGCCTAGGATGCAAGTCTTTCTGTCAGGCGCATCTCGGCAGTTGATTATGGGCAAGGAACGCCGAGAACCCAACCCCTTGGTGCGCGCAACATATGCTTCCTGCTTAGGTAGCCTTGCCACAACGGCATCGAAGTTTCTAGAACTTACAGCTATCTTAAGAGCGGAGGGATCTATCAGTACGGCTGATCCAGAAGTAGAGGCTGGGAGTGACCCAGATGCTGCTTTTGATGGGCTATTCGACAACACACAAGCAGAACTTGTGGAATTATTTGAGAACCACGCAAAGGCTCTAGTTGAAGACACCGATGCGTCTGTTCGCCGCGCATTCCTAACTTCAGTCCCTGAGTTGTGTATCTTCTTCGGCAGCGCTGAGTCCAACGATATTCTGTTAACCCATCTGAATACGTATCTGAATGACCGGGACTGGATGCTCAAATGTGCCTTCTTCGATACAATCGTTGGCATTGCGGCTTTTCTGGGCAGCACCAGTCTAGAAGAGTTCAGTCTTCCACTCATGATCCAAGCCGTCACGGACCCCGAAGAACATGTTGTGCAAGCTGCTCTACACTCGCTAGCAGAACTTGCGAAACTTGGTCTTTTATCAAAGGCGAAAACATGGGAATTGATTGACGTCGTTGCACGCTTCACAATGCATCCTAATATCTGGATACGAGAGTCCGCGGCAGAGTATCTTGCGAGCGCCACCATGTTATTATCTCCCGCAGATATCAGATGCATAGTTCTTCCTCTAGTTAAACCATTCCTGAAACCTTACATCATACCAGACTTTTCTGAACTTAGTCTTCTCGATGCATTGAAGAAACCTATATCCAGGACAGTATTTGATTTAGCTTTATCATGGGCACAAAAGAGCGACAAAGGTCTCTTTTGGAAGGCTATAAGGAGGCAAAAGCAATCGGCATTTTCAGTTGCTTCCACAGCGCTGTCGAGTCGATCGGGTCGAGAGTTACAACCCCAGTCAATCAATAAACTCCCACGAAATGAGGAGGATGAAAACTGGTTAACTAGATTGCGAAATATGGGCATGACTCAGGAAGATGAATTCAAGCTACTCGCTCTCAGAGAATTTATCTGGCGCCTGAGCCAAATGAGAAACCGCGATCTCGTCACACAGGATAATCTGGCAAAGGATCTTAACAGTATCCTTAACCTAAGGAATCTGAACGTCAAGATGCAAACAATCATGTTTGATGAATCGGCTGGTTTCGATGATCATATGTGGCAAGACGAGGCTGAACAGCTACAACGGCAACAGCTGGCCGCAAGAAGCGATAGAGGCCCGTATACTATTGCCGATGCCCTTCTGGATGCCTCTATGACCATTGATGAGCCGGTTGGCCGGAAACGTAAGGCTGCCGCTAATGCTCGCCATTCACAGACGAGTAATCATGGACATGCAAGTTTGCCAAGGAATCAAGAAACGGTTTCGTCGCCCCATACCACGGCCTCCTCGTTAGCCAACGGGTCTCCACGAGGATCTGTTGCTAGAGGACGAACTATCAACGAAGATGATGCATCAGTCTCAGACACCCCTTACTCCTCTCGAAGAGTCATTCAAGCCCAGTCGAGCGCTCTTAACCTACTAAACAGGAAAGATAGTAATAGGTCTATTGCGGAAACAGGGATGACTGAAGCAAATGCCTTTGGGCAAGTAGGAGGGCCCTTCGTACACGGCCCACCTCCGCGTATAAATATACCTGGACCTGACAGCCGGGAGAGCAGTCAGGTTGGGCGCAAGCAACGTGTCACCCACACATATGAGGGAAATGATCCTAATATAATCAAGATGCTCGATAACATGTACGTGGACAATTATCCGCATGACATTGTCGAGTACGGTCCTATAATCTCCCCAGTGACGAGAAGAAAGGCCAATAAAGCGGTGGGTCAAATCGATGAAGAAGCATGGAAGCCAACTGGTAGGCTAGTGGCAACATTCTCAGAGCATCGCGGCGCTATCAATCGTGTGGTTCCTTCGCCTGACCATCAATTCTTTATAACGGGCGGCGACGACGGATGTGTGAAAGTTTGGGACTCGTCCCGTCTTGAGCGAAATGTGACACATCGTGCGCGCCAGACTCACAAGCATGCGCTGGGAGCAAAAGTAGTTGCTCTGTGCTTTGTTGAAAACACGCACACTTTCGTCAGTTGCGCTACGGATGGCCGTGTACATCTGGTTAAAGTGGATTCGGCAATCTCAAATGGGTCTACTAAGTATATCCGGCTGCGTCTGTTACGTGAATACCAACTTCCAGTGGAGGAGTATGCTGTTTGGTGTGAGCATTTCAAACAAGAGCTGAGCTCCGTCTTGATACTGGCTACGAATCGCTCTCGTGTTCTAGCCATGGACTTGCGGACTATGTCTCTCATGTACGTACTCGACAATCCAGTTCACCATGGGACGCCAACCTGTTTCTGTGTTGATCGCAAGCGGAACTGGCTCCTTCTTGGCACATCACATGGTGTCCTAGACCTTTGGGACTTACGTTTCAAAGTACGCTTGAAGGGCTGGGGTTTGCCTGGTATGTCGGCCGTTTATCGTCTCAGTGTGCATCCTGTTAAAGGTCGAGGCAAATGGGTTTGCGTGGCTGGTGGTACGGGCCTTGGCGAGATAACAGTTTGGGATTTAGAGAAGACACAATGCCGAGAGGTATATCGCGCCGGTAGTGCGAAGGATGGGCCAAAAGAATACAAGGCATGGGACGTCGACGATGACAAGCCTGAGGGGATGCTTGGGCATTTTGCGACCAACATAGAGCCGAGTGCCAGCAATTCGGACCGCGGCGTGCGAGCCATGGTAGTTGGCGCAGGGACGATGGAAGACCAACGAGATGTGCGATACGGTTACATCCTGACGGGTGGCTCTGACAAGAAGCTGCGGTTCTGGGATCTTTTTCGCATCGAGAATTCATGTGTTTTTAGCGGTTTACAGAGCGAGGATGTCCGACCCAATTTTACGACAATAGGTACGCCCACCCAGCCCGGCCTAAACTTCAACGTGGAACGTCTCCCCAAGGATTCAAAACCGTCGGGTGGTTCGAGTAAGAACGGAAAGACTGGTACGAACAACCGGGAGAAACCGCCACGTCATACGGTCATATCAAGCGAGCAAGCCCAGCTGCTTAGAAGTCACCTGGACTCAATCCTGGACGTGACAGTGCTTGAACTGCCGTATACAATGACGGTCAGTGTGGACCGGTCAGGCGTCATCTTCGTTTTCCAGTAGGACTGGATTCGACAGTACAAGGAGAGGAAAATCTCGTAGTGGGTGTGTCGTGAGGTGTATTCCTTTCTGCAACGAGTAACTGCGCTGTTTGGTATTATATATATATAAGGAAGGTTAGATATCCTCGGAGTTCAGAAGTGTTACGGGACTGAAATCCGTCGATGAGGCGACGGGCACACTAGGTAGGCAATGAGGTGATTGATACGGTTGTTCTTGGAACATGTTAGTATTCCATACTGTTGAGATGAATTTGGCAGAGAGAGAAAGCACTTATGAAACCATGAAACTTATGATCCAAAATTCATACTAGAATTGATTCTTGAATCACTGGGGCTAATCCACCTATTATTTACGGTATATTTGTCGAATGCGTGAAATACTCATCCGTCGGCCTAGAAAAACTCCTAAATAATTAAAGCAAAAATAAAGGGACAGTAAATGACTTCAAAACATCGCAGCGGGGCTCTCTCATTCTCATTCTCATTCTCACTCTCTTTTCTTCTACGTTATTGTCAGTAAATGCGACGTTCGATGTAAACAAGACGGAACCGCGCCAAAGTCTTCAACTATTGTTCCAATTATATATACGCTATTATCCGATATTTCTCAAATCTGATAAGAATCCGTGAGATTTTCGATTACTAGGTTCAGAGATTTATTCATAGAATCATTGGTCTCGCATTCTTTTTAAGCAAAACAAACTGACTTCGTCTCACTCTCTACTTCTCATCTCGCGCTCACTCAATGTCGCCCCGAGCATCGCTTAAGGCATTCCTCGCCACAGCCCGCGCGGCTCTCACAGCTCCGCGAACCACACCCCTCACCTTCGTCGTCGGCAATGAGTCGGCTGGTATGATCACACTACGCCCCTCACCACGTCATTTCACATATATATGAATTCACTATCCGGTCTACTCTCTACTAACCAACTCACAGACCTCGACTCCCTCTGCTCCGCCCTCCTGCTCGCGTACTTCCACACCTACGCGCCGCCAAAAACACCGGGCTTGGCGAGCACCAACAGCACATTGCACATCCCGCTTTGCCACCTGCACAGGCCCGACCTCGCGCTCCGGCCCGAATTCGCCGCCGTGCTCCGCGACGTCGACGTGCAGAGCGCTGACGTCCTGACCCTAGAAGACGTCCCATCGTGCCTCCGACCCGAGGACACGCGCTGGCTCCTCGTAGACCACAACGCCATGACAGGGGCCCTAGGCGCGCGCTTCGCGTCCCGCGTGATCGGGTGTATCGACCACCACGTCGACGAGCGCGTCATCCCGTCGACCTCGGAGCCCCGCATCATCGAGAAGAGCGGGAGCTGCGCGAGTCTCGTGCTCGCGCACTGCAGACGTATCTGGGACGGGCTCGATGTCGCGGCCGATGTGGATGCGCAGATTGCGCGGGTCGCGCTCGCGAGTATTCTTGTTGATACGTCTGGGTTGCGGGACGGGGCGAGGACGACGGTGTGGGATGAGCGCGCGGTGGAGATTGCGGAGGGGAGGTTGGGGGGTGGCGAGGAGGGATATGGGCGTGTGAACTTGTTTCGGCGCTTGGATGCGCTTAAGGCCGACTTGGACGGCATGTCGATGAGGGATGTGCTTAGGAAGGATTATAAGGAGTGGAGGGTTGGTGAGCGGACGGTGGGGACGTCGTCTGTGACGCGCGGGTTTGGGTATCTTTTGCGCGATAAGGGGGGTGGTGATGTTGGGATTATTGGGGAGGCGATTGGGAGTTGGGGCGAGGAGAGGGATGGGGATGGGAGGGTTGATTTGGTTGTTATTTTGACGGCGTTTGTGGATGATGGTGTCTTCAGGAGGGAGTTGCTTGTTTGGGCGCGCTCGGTTGTTGGGGTGAGGGCTGCGAGGCGCTTTGAGGAAAAGCACGGGGATGAGCTTGGGTTGAAGGCTTGGGAGGGCGGTCGGTTGGATTTGGACGAGGGCGAAGATGGCTCGCAGTGGCGTCGTTGTTGGACGCAGGGGACTGTTGGATGTAGTCGTAAGCAGATCGCGCCTATGCTGCGGGATGTGCTTCAGGAGGTTGCTGGCTGAGTTGAGGTTGTTTGGGGGTTGAGATAGACAGACGGGGACATAGATGGATGATGGGACGACATCAATGCTCATGACGAGGCGGAAATACGTGGGAAATGTACAGCGCGGTACTTCATCGAGGTATCCTCTTAGAGTGCATGATAAATCGGGCAGTTCTTCATAGATGTGGGTATCTAAAGCTCAAAGGCGACACTTCTAGTCATAAGCTATAATCACCTTGCGCCAAAAAATTTTTTCTTTAACAGTAACTCATTTCACCAGCGCTCGTGATCATCTAAAACCATGAATCACCAAATGAACCCCCTTTACATAGCAGCAACAATAGCGTCCAAGTACTTAGCCAACCGATATCCCTGCTTCGCGATTTGAAGCTTGACGACAGGACTAGCAGTCGTCGTGTAATCGCCGCTGAGGTCCTTGCCCTGGACGGCGTCAATGCCGTCCGTGAGGACAGTCGAGCACACTTCTGCGTTCGACTCCGTCGCCCACTGTAGTGCTGTCGCTTTTCGGTCATCTGCTGTGTCTACGCTAAGACCTGTGAGCCAGTCGGCTGCTTGGGACTTGTAGTCGCCACTGTTGATCTCTACATGACGGGAAAAAAACCACAGTTAGCTTGCTTTGACTAGGCATGTTGTGAGAGTTCGGAGTAAGGGAAACTTGAAACTGATGTTCTCGGATGAGGGTATAGATGAGAATGATTATTGATCAGGTTCATTATAAGAGTTACTCTGTTTACTCACCAGCTGTTAGGGTCGCGGCCCATGACTTTGCAGAAGACATCGATGAGCCGCCCGAAATGGACTCGGGGATGTTGGAGTCCCAGATGGCGTGTAAGTTCGTGTCATCACCGTCATATGAGACATCGATAGTGTTTCCGCCAACATCGAGGGCCTCGCAGTGGAGAGGCTGGCCAATGTCGCCGACGAACTGTTCATCCACAATTTATTAGTCTCGACATGCCAGGACACGATCATTTCTCTTTTTTTCTCAGCGAATAGTAGATAGCGAGACATACGTGAATGATCATCTGCACATCATGTTAGCATGCGGCCATTTTGAAGCTGTCGGCCCCATAGACATTTCTTCGAGTCCAGGAGTTTTCCTCGTACCTTAGCCGCAATTTGATGATTAGCATCCGAGTAGCGCCCATCGAGCAGAATTGTAGTATAGTTCTGTAAAGCAGAAACAATGCACCCTTCGTCGCCGCAGTCACGATCAAAGTCGACGCCACAAGACGTCGGCGGGCTATCGTTGGCGTCAATGTAATGGAAGGGCTCCGAGAATTTGCCCGCCGATGTATACCTGTAGCTGTCGGCCCATGCCGCCACGCCGGCCAGGTAGTCGTCTGATGAGTCGCCGAGCAGGTCCTGAAAGAACGACTTCGTGTCCGCCGACACGAAGTTGCTCGCGATGTACGCGACGGTCTCATGGCCCATTGCACCCCAGGCTAACGCGCCGGGCAGGGCAGCAGAGACGAGAAGCGCGATGCCGGCTGCTGTACGGGCCATGGTTGTTGATGAGTTGTCTTTTTTAGAGATTACCACTTAGTCTTCCGGGCTACATCAAAAGAAAGGGAAATAAGGTAGGTAAAATAAACCGCCACAAGAAGGAGGCTACATATGCATACCTACTGTGCCTACCGGTACTTCGAAGTACCGGTAGGTATCTACACCACACTAGGTAGGTAGATAGATGCAGATCTGGATTGTCCATCTGCTTTACTTTTTACGATCACTCGCCGACGATATCATCACCTACCTAATCCAGCTATGATGATCGGGTGATTTGAAAAAAAAAAAAAAAAAAAAAAAGCGCAAAAGAAGCCCCAAGCTACCTACCTACCTACCTAGGTAGTATACTACCTACGTAAAAGAGCGGAAGCGCTTCAACATGAAATTTCATCCATTCCGCGCGCGATGTTTTTACCTAGGTACTCTATCTACCAGGTAGATTTTTCCTTCCTCTACGAAGTACAAGTTGAGAGATAAGCAGCAGATCTTTTCCCTTCGTAGCGAGTATCAGGGCCGGCGCCAAAATCAAAATACGGAAGCTGGGATGCGTGATGACATAGTCGCAAATCCACCCAGGTAGGTATTAGGTATCTTGATTTGGCGCACGTGGGTAAGGAAAACATCGTGGATGCAGAGATTCCGTCCCTCTTTCTACTAACGCGAGATCTCACATCTCAGGACGCGCTACCGGTACATTGAACACCGGGCCGCCGTGCTCGCTGTCTTCTTCTTCCTCAAGAGATCAATAATGTACAGAGCAATGGGTGTTAAAAGAAGCAGAATAATGAGTTGTATAATAAAGGTTGTTTGATGTTGTTATACGTAGACAAAATCGGTTGTAATGATGCTAATGCTTCCATCCGATGTCGAATGCTTTCCTGCAAACTCTAAAATCAAAAGCTTTTGTTGCCAGCTCTTCTGCTCTTGATGGAGATGATGGATGTACGTCCGTACATTCTAGCAAAACAACAACCCTTCACGTAGACATGATGGTCCGGGCAAGCTTAACAAACCCTTTTTTGGCAAGCTTGCCCATGTGTCCGCGAGTGCCTATAGGCACCTTTGCAAGATGCAGTGCGCGAGGTTCTACAACCTCAATGCATTTCAATATCGCATGCCTTAAATCCTCATTCATGTACACGGATGGCTTTTCGCTGGACATCTCCTGGAGACACCGGTTTAGTATACTGGTGCAAATCCTGGATGATTTACTGGCGGTAGCCAATTCGAAGATATGACTGTACATGACTGCAGATCGTGGGCGCAAGTATCTTGGCGGAATTCTCCAAATATTCCAGACGAGGTCCCAGCGGCTCTGAGTTGCATGCACCTTCATGAGCCGCATCAATGAAAATTCATCGACGCACGGGCCGTTAGGCAGGAATAGCAGATTCTCAATTCTATCCGTAAGCTTATGTGTCCATTTAGTTTTGATACCTTTTGAAACCTCTTCGATGATAGTGACTAGCAGGTCACCCTCTATAATAGGTTGATTTCGTTGGTCCATTGTGCTTATTACGTCAAGTGCAAGTCCGAGGGCGGTTGACTGTTCTTTCATCAAACTTAGTATGCAGGACAAAAGCTGGAGGTATTGCTGCCTTGTCGCCTGAATGCCATAGACACGAAGCTCCTCCACGAGTAGTCGTAAATCTGACTCGATGGTGCCTGAGACCTCTGACATAATTGCTTTATATCGCAGGGCAAGGCGGAATCCCCACGTTCGACTAGGAGGAAGCCCATGAATAGCGCGTTCCGTGAGTTCAAGAAATGACGGTACAGCGCTGTCGTTGGCTCGGCATAAGGCAGCTCTCGCTGTCGGCGCATCCATGTTTTTCAGTTGAATCTGCAGCAGCTCAATCAGACGCTGCTTTTGGTGAACATCGTATGTAAGGACACGGGCTAACTTTATACCTGACAGTGATTCAAGGGGATCAACACTCGTGTCGAATGCGCTTGATGGTTGCTGGGTCGAAAAGAAACGAGCTTGATTTATTTGCGAAACCACACCATAAGAACCCTTGCGGTTGGCTGGGACATTTGAGTGGTGAATTTTGTCAAGAATGGCACTTTCGAACGCATCCAAGTTGCTTTCAGACTTCGCTGAACGGGAAGGTTCCTCGTCGCGTGCGGAATCGGGGTTCGAAGATGGAGAGAGAGATCGTTCTAAAGTCTCAGTCCATAATGTCTCCAGATCCAGTTCGGCCCGCCGCGATTCAACCATAATCTGGAAAACGACGGTGGAACCAACATAAGACGCTCCAAAGCCGGAAACTCGCCCATCTTCGCCGATGACGGCCGACTCAGGGCCACCGCGACCTATGGTGCCAAGATTCACACATATCCATCCAGTGCGAATGCCATCGTCAGCATCGTCGGTACCCACAGTCCCAAGCAGCTTGGCGCGTCTTGCCTTCCGACGTAACTTTGTCTTGCGTTCATTCGGACCGAGTAAACCGTCGGCATCAGCATGAACGCGATGCTTGGCGCGTAACCACCTTACTAGACGACCAGCTGACACGTGGAGGTGACGTTCGCTGCGCGCTGTGCCAAATAACATGAAAAGATTCGGACCAAGCGCCGGGGATGGGTCCAGCTTCCGCAGATCCAACAGATTCAAATCATCCAGGCCCATCTCCTCTGAGGCATATTCCAAAAGAGAATGGATTAAATGAGGGGAATCTGGAGGGATCGCTGGTAGGGGTTGAGGTTCTATAGGAGCTATATGCGTCGGAGGTTCAACTTTAAGATACCAGGGCACATCATTAGACTTCTCATCGCTGACCACAGGTCCTTCGTCACTATCTGTCTCCTCGGATGCATGAGCATTCCTCGCATAATCGGCATGTGATGTAGAGTTGTTCGCTTTCGGCAAGGAAGAAAAGCCCCGGATGGATAGGGCTAAGGCCGGGGCATGAGTGTACGGCAAAGGGGATCGGATGACAGGTGCTGATCGCGACACGCTACTGGTGAAGAGGCCAAGCAGAAGCGAACGACACTGAGAACAGCCTGCGGCAGATAGAGCCGGTCGAGTGGCTGACATGGTGTGTGTTCGACACAGCTATGCTTTCTTCCGACCTTTTTAGGAGAATTTGATTTTGATGGAATGGACAGTAATAAGTTCGTCCGCAACTCTATAACCTACGCATGAAAGAGGACGAAGGAAGTACCTACGTCCGTAAGTAAGTAAATATTTCATACATCGGTTAGGTAATATGCTCGTAGATTTAGATAGTGTATCTCTGTAAACCGTGTAACTGTGTAATGAATTCTAGAGAGGACTTGATTGCCCCGCGTTCTAGCTGTTAATTGGACTAAAAGTCCAAAAAGGCGGGGGCCGTGGGTCGGCGATAATTTTTTTGGTGTCCTGATAAGAAAGTTATCCATGGATACCGACCTACAGATTACGGACGTACCTACCTTACTCGAAAAAAGCCCAAAAAAAATAGCACCAGCAAAACAGCAGAGCTCTGACTTCACCGAGTCGCGGACATTTTCTACCATTCCATACCTCCAACCTCTTCTCTGCCTTGTGCACCGTGGTAGCTGTACTGCCGAATTATTGATTCTGTTTTATTAGATGTTATAATAAATACCCCCAAAATTTCGGCATCTGGCCTGCGGGTTCCTCATTACTCGCTCGCTCATATATTCTCAGGTCTCCCATGATGCTTTTGCGTCATCGTCCTGCTCCCAGGAGCCTCTGTCTCTCGCGCCTTAATATCTCCCGGCGGCCACATTCACTACCGAGACCCAGCTCTGTTCGCTCTTACCAAGACACACCCGCCAATGGCCGCCGACTTTTGGTGACGCGCCCCGAACTTGCACCATGCGATCGGAAGACAACGGCGTCGAGCCCCCACTACAACTCTACCACACGGCGATCATTGGCCACCGCTGTCGATGATTCGATGCGCAAAGATGACATACCTTATGTCAATCAGCTCCCTTCTAGCTTCCCCAGCGGTTATGCGCAGTCACCTTCATCTATTCCACTCTACCATCTCCGAGCCTTCGATCCTGCCACGGTATTGCAGGTCAAAATAAAAGAAAGCACCCAAACCCGGTCGAGAATGACGATACAAGGCCTCCCTGCTGGTGTGGATGAATTGATATCGGTTTTCGATGCTTGTTTGGATGTCAACAGGCTAGAACGAGCCGCCACAGTGCTCGAGCGATTTGCTCTCAGGAGTGACATATCACCTGCTGACCTGATAGAGCTTCACAATCAATATCTGCGTGCCGGAATCGACCGCGCTTTGGACCAGCCCAAGTCCGATTGGGCTGGGTCGCTTCATGAGTGGTTTCAGGAGCAGATTCAGGGGCAACTGCTTCCTTACACTTCTGAAACTATTGCTTGTATGCTGAAGATCTCACTCTTATCCGCTCGGGGCCGGCGACTTACCGACCTTGTGAGTCGTTACATGGGAATGATCCCCGGTGAATCTGTTTGGTCTGTGCTAGATGCGGACATCCTCAATGAGCAAGATATTGGCATTATCACTAAGATTTACCATCCAACCTCGGATATTACGACAGATGAATCGAATGACGCTGAAGAACATGAGACAGATTTATCACCCAACCTGCCGCCGGCGGAAGTCATAGAGGGAAAAAACGAAAGCGAGCCCATGCCAGAAGTTCTTGCTGTGCCCCAAAAAGGTTTGGGTCTCAAAACGTTGCGTGGTGTCTTGTCCTTTTTCCAGGAGATTGAAGGACAGGACTTAAGCAAACTATCAATACTTGAGCGTCGTGAAATTCAGGAACGATTAGAAAGAGACTGTGTTGAGGCCGCTATTAATCGCTGGAGACATGAACACGAAGCATTGGCGAAGATAGGCCAGAACACTGCACTAGCCAAACGTTCATTAAATACTCAGTTGTTTGACTGGCAGGCTTCGCTCGAAAATCATTTAGAGACTGAGTTCTCTCTCTTTGAGGAGTCGGAAACACGGGAGAAAAAGTCTGTTGAGGATTATGAACGTTGTCTCTATGCTCCCTTTATGAGACAGTCTACTCCCACCAGGCTTGCAGCGGTAACCATCATGGGTGTTCTCAATACTCTCGCCCAACAAGGCACCGATAAGGGCGTACCGCTATCCACCCTACTCACCTACCTCTCCAGAGTTGTAGAGGAGGACATTAGATTTCAAAAACGGGAGAGAGAAGCAGCAGCAAAAACGGCAATGTATCGCAAAGCACGCAAACAGAAAATAACCATCACCAGTCAGTCTACAAGCAGCAGCACCCCGAGATCTGGTGAAGGGATCACTATTGCCAACACCCCAACTGACACTCCCATCAACACTTCTGCCGACACTGCTGCCGACACTGCTGCCGACACTGCTGCCGACATGCCTGTAGATATGCCTGCCGACATATCGGCTGACATATCTGCTGACATACTTGCTGATATATCTGCTGACATGCCTGCCGACGTGCCTGCCGATGCAGAGCCAACCATAGTGGAGGGACCTCAATATGACGATACCCAGTGGCCAGCCCTCATCAGGTTCAAGGTTGGAGCCCAGCTTGTGGCCGCCTTACTTGAATGCGCCAAAGTCAAGGTTGTTCGTGAGCATCCTGAGACTAAGATGCTTGTCAGTCAGATGCAGCCCGCCCTAGCTCGTACAACAATATACCGCAAGGGAAGAAAGGTCGGCATCATTGTGCCAAACAAACATTTGGTCGAGATGATGAAACGTGAGCCGCGAGGTGACTTTCTCGCAAGACACTTACCAATGTTAGTTGAGCCACAGCCCTGGACTAGATTCGACAAGGGGGGTTTTATTGAATACCCTTCTCAGCTCCTCCGTACCAAGAATGGCGAGAAGGATCAAAAGATTTACGCGGAAGCCGCATTTGAAAGAGGCGATCTTTATCAGGCGAGCAAAGGACTTGATGTGCTAGGTCGGACAGCTTGGCGAATCAACGTGCCAGTTTTCAAGGTTTTGCTGGAGGCATGGAACACCGGGGAAGCTATTGCAAATATCCCGCCACTCGATCCCAAAATTCCGGTTCCCGACGAGCCAAGTTCGTCGGTAGACCCCATGGATCGTAGGGATTGGCTGCGGCGCGTCAAAGCTGCTGAAAACGCAAAGTCAGGTTTGCATTCAGAGCGTTGTTTCATGAACTTCCAACTCGACATTGCCAGAGCTTTCAGAGACCAAACTTTCTATTTCCCTCATAACATGGATTTCAGAGGGCGAGCTTATCCGATTCCCGCCTACTTGAACCACATGGGCGCAGATCACGTGCGAGGAATCTTACGCTTCGCTAAAGGGAGAGAACTCGGCCCAACGGGACTTCGTTGGCTTAAGGTTCAGCTAGCAAACGTGTTTGGTTACGATAAGGCTAGTCTTGAAGAACGAGAGGCTTTCGCTTCGGAACATGTCGCAGATGTCTTGGACTCGGCTACAAATCCATTGTCGGGGCAACGGTGGTGGCTCCAGGCTGAGGATCCGTGGCAGTGTTTAGCAGCTTGCTTTGAGTTAAAGGAGGCGCTTGCGTGCTCAGACCCTACAAAATACGTATCTCATCTTCCCGTACACCAAGACGGTACATGCAATGGGCTACAGCACTATGCAGCTCTAGGCGGTGATACCTGGGGAGCCCAGCAGGTTAACTTGCTCCCTGGTGATCGCCCCGCCGACGTCTATTCTGCTGTAGCCAACCTCGTCAAGGAGGAAGTTGCGAACGATCTTGTTACGGATAACCAATTCGCGAAAGCAGTTGATGGCAAGATCACACGTAAGGTCGTTAAACAAACCGTCATGACCAATGTATACGGTGTCACATTTGTTGGGGCCAAAGCTCAAGTTTTGAAACAGCTTGACGCGGCATATCCGGAGATCGAAAAAGAAACCGGTATTCCTGCCATGGTACTGGCGTCGTACCTTGCCACGAAGATCTTCAAGGCTTTGTCCACCATGTTTCGTGGTGCGCACGAAATTCAGTACTGGCTTGGAGAATGCGCTGGACGGGTGTGCCGTGCACTGACTCCAGAGCAGCTTGAACGAATTGCCGAGAAAGCATTGCTTCCAGCAGAAGACAATCCCAAGTCAAGGCGCTCTAGCAGCTCGAAAAAAGCGAATGCGGCTATGGAAGAACTTGTTAGTCAGTTCAGGTCCACAATCGTCTGGACGACACCTCTACGTATGCCTGTTGTACAGCCATACCGCAAGAGTGGCCTTAGAACTATCACAACTTGCCTGCAGGTCCTCACTTTACAGACTCCTGACGTGTCTGATCCTGTCAACCGAAGAAAACAACTGCAAGGATTCCCCCCCAACTTCATCCACTCCCTCGATGCGAGTCACATGCTTCTGTCTGCTTTAGAATGCGACGAGCTGGGTCTATCGTTCGCTGCTGTGCACGATTCTTTCTGGACACATGCGGCTGATGTTGATGTCATGAATCGTGTTCTACGTGATGCGTTTGTTAGAATTCATAGCGAGAATGTCATTGGACGGTTGGCTTCTGAGTTCGAAGCCAGGTATAAGGGATCTCTATACCTCGCCAAAGTTGAGCGAGACACAGATGTCGCGAGAGAAATAGCATTGTTCCGAAACCGAAATAAAATGTCAATACGCGACGAGTTGCTTCGAGAGAGAGAGCGACAAAGGCTCTTGAATTCCTCGGATCCTGCGGAAAGAAAACAGGGACATGACTTGGTGACTCCGTGCAGTATCTACGAGAAGCATGCTTCTTCAACGCCCTTGTCGTCCGATGAGGAAATAGATGAAGTTGCTTTGGGCCATATCTCCGACTCAAAGTCCTCGATCGAGGACGAGGAAGATGAGGGCGAACCTATAAGTAGTGTGGGCGAAGATATAAGTAGGGAGGAAAGCTTGGCAGAGGCAGTGCAAATATCGCACTTCGAAATGACCCTCCAGAAAGCGGGAAATACCAAGCGCAAAGTTAAGGGCAAAGAGTATATTAACATCTGGCTCCCACTGACTTTTCCGCCTATTCCAACCAAGGTATATATCCCGCCGTCTTTTTAATGCTCAGGTTGATCAGTACACTAACGCGATCGTACTTTTGTAGGGAGACTTCGACGTAGCACAACTCAAGAGCAGCAAATATTTCTTTTCATAAGTAAAGAAGCACCCAGCGACGCGGAATATGATGTTGCACATATCCATGTTTGCGTGATTATAAAGGGTCATCAGCGAATGCATTCAGCGGCGTCCCGGATGTATTGAAGAATTTGGTGGCCTTCTATGGTGAAATGGATTGGGATTGGAAAATATGAATCGTGACACCTTGTAACAACAATGTATATAAGATGTGGGAAAAGGAGCTGGCGGGGCCTGTGGTCAGGCTTGTCATGAGATCTCTGAGCCATGTTGTTCACGGTAGACAGGCGCGTACTGCGAGTCGAGATACCATAGAAAGACAGATCTATATATATATATATATATATGTATATACCCATGTGTAAAATATATACATACATTGGCAATCATACAGGGGTATAAGACTTGGGGGATCGGTATACCTATGAGCTTCTTGCCATATTTGGATTCGAGCGTCGACGTGATGCCACCGTAGGATTGTCGCAAGCACTCAACATACACAACTTGTGTCGTTTTCTCCGTCACGCCCGATCTCGATCGTGTACGTACACTGGGTGTGCCGTCGCTAGCTAGTTCCACCACCACATAACGCAGATCTCACCCTATTTGCGAGTCTTCATTGATGGTACCATATTCTACGTGACTCGTATCTCATGGGTCGGATCCGGGCCGACAGTAAGGGTAGCATACGAGAACGAAGAAGAGAGGTCGCGAAGATGCGAGGGTACTCGTCTATACTCCTCATTTACACGAGAGACCTGCGCGACAATCCACCTCATGATTAGGCATCACGGAGCTGAACTGAATATGTTCTATTCAGCCTGGTGAGTGGCGTTACGTCCAGAACTCCCTTAGCTAAGTCTTACGCGCATGTATAACATATCTGACCCCCCCCTTCCTGCCTATATATAAAGTCGAAGCTCATCGCGCACACCGTGTCCGTACATTCATCTCTTACCCCCCCGACGCAGATCTGACCGCCAAGCCAGATATATCTATCATCCAGGACAAACACCAAACCACGTGAACACTCCAGCGATCAAGTCACAATGATGTCCCCTTCCATCCCAAAGCTGATCCTAGCAAGCCTCCTGTTCTCTCTCAGGTTCGTAACACCATCCCTCACATCCAAGCTGCACGGCCTGACGATTCCTACAGCATCGCAGCACCTGCAGACACAGCCACAGCCACGCCAGCACTGCCCGCCTCATGCTACACGACCATCCCGAGCGAGCATACCGTAGAAACGCACAAATGCTACACCCTAACAACCGTGATCCCGCCTAGTAAGCAGCTCCCCGCTTCACCTCACCCATCCCATCCTCAACTTAACAATATCATTACAGCAACCTGCCCTGTCCTCCCCTGTCCCACTCCCCACGGGATGTGTCCGCAGGACGTAGTCGTATCCAGCAGAACAGTACCCTGCTCTACGGACTGTTGCCCCACGACGAGCACCATCTCCGAGCCATCGGGGCCCTGTCCGACTTGTGAGGCGTGTCCGCTCCCTACTGTTTGGGTCACGTATATCACCGGGTGTCCTGGGACGCCTACCATTACGCTGTACCCAAATTCCACGCCGGACGTCTGAGCGTGAGGCGGGTATGTTGGTAAAGAACGGGAGGAGATCCTAGGAGAGAAGAGGATGGCTACGTGGATGGGTGAATGCTGGCGGGAGTAAGGAGAATGTTAGCAATGAAAGATAAGATACTCCGAATCGATCATTAGCACAACCCTAAGTAAACGATAGCAATGAAGAAAAGCAAAGGGTTTGAGAAAACCTATGTAGGAATGAACTTGGGCGACTCTATTCAGCTCTAATATGACCCATTTTCATGCTCCTACGCTTTAATTTATTTGATCTTGCGAGTGTGTGTTCATTATGCCAGAGGGTAGTAACACTCCGCCATAACGTCTATCTCTTCATTTCTTCTTTATCGTACAGTGGCCCCCTTGAGCGACTTGACAGTGCATGTCCCTCCATTCACCGTAGTCAGCTTGCCGATCTCGGCCTTGCCCGCCACCTCGACAACATTGCCGTCGAACACGACCTCGAGGTTATCGGTTGTCGTGAAGCCGGGCTGGAATGTCTCCCAGATCTTCTTCTTGGGGTTGAGGACGCCCTCGGGCTCCCCGCGCCAGCCTTCAAAGCACACGCGCTCGCCGGCCTTGGAATCGGCGGGGGGTGTGACGAGCTCTACAGGTCCCTTGTGGTCATCAGCCTCACCCTCCTTCAATCTCGGTGATGCAGCCAGCACCATGGCGCACGACTTGATACCGCGCATCTTGACGGGCTTCAGATTAGCGACTACGACGACCTTGCGCCCCTGCATCTCCTCCAACGGCACCAGTCCGTTGAGACCTGAGCAGACCGTCCGGCAGACCTGGCCCTCGTATTCCTCTGTATCGTCCGTACCGGGCTTGTCGCCCATGGCGATTGTGGAAACGTACAAGCTGTCGGCTTCAGGGTGTTTGATGGCCTTGAGAATATGTCCGACACGCAAGTCAATAAGATGAGGCGACGGCGGCGTGGTAACGGCCGGTGCCTTCTGTGGTTTGGGCGCTTTCTCCTTCTTCTCTTTCTTTGGCTTGGCCTCGCTGTCACCAGCAGCGGCAGCAGCCTCGGCCTTCTTCTCGACAGCCGGGGCCTCAGTCTTTGTGCGATCAGCTAATGTGGCTTCACCACCAGCAACGGCAGCAGCAGCCTTCTCTTTCTTCAACCGTTCCTTCTCAGCCTTGGCATCTGTGGGCGGCTTGACGTAAAGAATCTCCTCCGGATCTACCTTGATCTTGTCGCTGTCGCTGACCTTGAGGTCGAAGATGCCTGAGTTCTGCACAAAGTCCAGGTGTCGGACAATGTGGGGGTGGCCTTGCTCTCCGGTGCGCTGCTCGGGCGTCCATGACTTGACGGTGGCGGCTAGGGATTCGTAAATGGCGATATCAGCCCTCGAAGGCTTGGTACCAAGGAGTGTGGTGCGGGAGGTGAGGTGGGTGTTGAGCTTGTCCAGGATGGAGGCATCAGCAGGGGAGCTCTTGAGGCGCTCAGAGGTGGTGATCCATTGTTGGACCTCTGTCTCCTCAGTGGATGAGAGCTTCTGTGCTTCAAGAGCGGCCATGGTTATATTTCGTATATTTGGAAAGCCTCTAGAAAGAGGTCGTATGGCCCGGTAGAGAAACAGTTTGGCGGATTGGGGATTAGACAAGCTCCGGTATCGAGTGAACATTAATGAGGGGCTCAAGATATCGCAACTTGGATTTTTTTGATATGAGCCCCTCCATTGACTCACCGGGCACCTAAACGCCGCCCAGAGCCCCATATTAATTATGTCTCAAACACAGCCACATTTATATCTCATTTGTGGCTGATTCTGTAGAGATCGCGCAGATTTATGGGTCCATTTTTACAGCCTCCACCAATCAGATCAGTCCAACTCTTCACAGCATCCAGCAGCGTCTTCTGGAGGCGGCTTGTGCAATCCGACGAATCCACCTCCTTGTGTTGACTGACAGCTTCCTTCGCCAACGACATCAACGACGGAGCTCGCATCGAGTCGAATAAGCGACGTCCATAGCGCGTTATTTTCCGCCGACTTCCCTCGCCATCTCGACACGCGAATTTATACGAGAACAAAAATGGGCTACAATTCCTATGGCGTGGGGGGTCTCACGTCTTTCCTGACGGTTGTCGGGTTGTGTATGTGCAAGCATCTGCGATCATTCGTTGGTTCCTTGTCAAAAAAGGAGGGTTGATATAGTGGCGCATGATAAGGATGCTTGTTGTTCTTTTATGATTGTTTGCTAATAGTCTATGTCTGCTATTCAGATATGCTATTCACCGGCAGCGGCGAAGCATTCAATGTGCGTGTGCATTCTCAGACCTACACTTCCGACTTGCGATGCAGCCTCGCCTCTGACAAGCGTACATGATAGGTTGGAGCTTTCCTTGAATCAGTATCGCCCTACGCATGGGCTAGCACAGGAATCGCCCTTTGCATAGGCTTATCTGTTGTGGGCGCAGCATGGTACGGCCTTCCAGTTCTACAATATATCTATCCAGATATTGGCCTAGCTCTCTCCTTGGCCAGCCTCATACGCAGCAATCAACCAATCAACTAACTTTTCTTGTCTCAGGGGTATCTTCATCACGGGCTCATCTATTCTCGGTGCCGGTGTCAAAGCTCCACGAATCCGAACCAAGAACCTGATCTCTATCATCTTCTGCGAGGTCGTCGCCATTTATGGCGTTATCATGGCCATCGTCTTCTCCTCTAAGATTGGCTACACGACCGGTGACAATCTCACCGACGGGAACAGTTACTACACTGGTTTCGCGCTATTTTGGGCCGGTTTGACCGTCGGTGGTTGCAATCTCGTCTGTGGTGTTGCGGTCGGCATCAACGGCAGTGGAGCTGCACTGGCCGATGCTGCAGATGCCTCGCTGTCCGTTGCTCCATCCGATGCTTCACGTCCCGCCATAGCTAACATGTCTGCAGTTTTGTCAAGATCCTCGTCATCGAAATCTTCAGTTCGGTTCTGGGTCTTTTCGGTCTCATTATCGGCCTATTAGTCCAAGGCAAGGCCTTAGAATTCGGAACCTTACAATAGAAAAAAATAACGCCATTTTGAACTTTCCACAGCTCTGGATCTGGTATGTCTTAAAGAGTGGTGGTGACACGTTGTGGACCATATTGGGGGGAGGAGAAAGAGGTAATGCATACGGCAATCCCAATTCATCATTCCCGGGATTCAATCGGCGTTTTGAAAGAATGGGCTTTTCATATTGAAAGGTCTGCGCGCACGATCATCCATCTGCGTGCTAACCACATCTTGTATTATACGACAGGATTCGGCTTTAGGAAGAGCCATCCACATAGTCTGGTCTTCGAACTTCATCAAGAAATTGGTCAGTGTACCTAGCTGAGAATTGTGAAGCCTGATCGAGACCCCGGGGTGACGCAACCGTGACGTGATTCTCAGCTACGCAGCTTAGGTAGGTATTGTACACTACATAAATAACTATATGCGCATGTGGGGCTACCGAGAGACTTATATGCAGTTTTGCGATTTATGCAATTTACGAAGCACGCCTGGACGTGGGCGACCTAGGTACTTAGGTAGGTACCTTATGAGAGGAGCAGTCCCGCCTGACTCAGCCTACCTAAACGTCCGTAATCCATACACTATACCTAGCTTGTAAACTACAGGTACGGATTAGACGATGCCGGATAAATCCAAAGTCATTAGCGATCATAGCATGCGGTCTACGGACGTAAGTAATCTTATCTTAATCGGATAGTCCGTACGGATTACCGAGCATGACACGAAGAATGGGTTAGGTAAGCATGATTGTGTAAGCATACATGCATACATGCGCAGAGACGGATAAGCCCTGCCGCCCGCCGCCTGCCGCTTTCCGCTCGCAATCCGATCGGGTCGTAGTGGTTATTGGTAAGTTATTTTGGAACTACGGGTATTATATAATTCATATTATCATTCATATTACATACGGACGTACCTTAGCGAATGAAGCATCTCTGCTGAGCGGGAAGAATGTACTGTATCATGTAAAGATTAACGAATCCCGATCGATCGTGCGCCGCAATCAACGCGGTGCGACACTCGATAGCGATGCCAGTTTGTGTCATTGAATTGAATTGAATTGAATTGAATTGTGCGAGGACACGGACGGGAGACACACACAGCCCGTGTCACGGAGAAACACAGTAGTTGACATGTTGAGCACGGTACAATACACTGTAGTACTTACGGACCTAGGTACCCACCTAGGTATTGTACATAGGTAGGTACCTACCTAAGGTACCTATGTAGTAGTCTACGGTCCGTACGGAGAAGTGGGTCCCACGACTCCGGTACAGCGCCTTCACTACGATCAACCAACTCTGACCTCCGTCAAAGCCTGCATCGGTAGGTATAAACAATCTATTTGCTATCTGATTGCAGGACGTAGTGTATTAGAGTAGAAAAGATTTTATTACATAACCCCGTATTAGAGACTTTTATCTACATCGTGAAATAGAGCTCATCCTTTAATTATACATACCATATCTAGCACTAGTAATAGGTAGTGTGCCGTGCAGTGCATCCGTACAGGTGAGGAAGAAGAATTATACACGTGTGGGCGACGGTTTTTTTTTTTTGTTTCTTTTTCTCAGTGAATGTTAAACCATTGGTTGAAGACGTCCTCGGGATCATAGTGCTTCTTGATGTTCCGCAGTCTTGGCAGGCTGTCTCCGTACACGACCTCGAGCTGCTCGTCTCCGTTGCCGAAATTGATGTAGCTGGGCATAAATGTCAGTACCGAGACCTCTCCCAAAAAAAAAAACCAAAAACAAGGCCAAAAATAGAAAAGGGGGACGTACGTCTGGTTGCGATCCAAGCCACTGGTAACCCTCAGCAAGTCGCGCACTTTACTTCCGAATTCCATGGCCTTCTCGTCCAGGGATGAGTCATCGTACCAAGGAATGGCAAAGGCGTTGAACCTGACGTTGCGGTTGGGGAAGGCCGACGAGCTCGACGGCACAGACCTTGCCTTGTTCAGGTCGTAAGCCTCTAGAAGCACACCCGTACTATGTGCGCCGGGCAGCTTCTGGAAATCCACGAACGCGTCCCAGATCTGGCGCCACGTGGACGGGATCATGTTCTGGAAACCGGCGGACCAGCCCGGCTTGAAAGAGCCGCGTGCGCACAATGCGTCCGAAGCGAGGTTCCACTGGTTATACGGGAGGACTGCGGTCGTGTCCGCGACGGGGCCGACCGCGTATAGACTTGCGAACGCCTTGTGGCCCGATATCGCGTTGCCCTTGTACAGGAATGGCGCGGCGACTACGCTCGGAACACCGGTGGTGGGATCCGCGAGGAAATAGAGGAATATGACCATCTCTGGCGAGAGGACGAGGTCCTGGATGGCCTGGACGACGTCTTCGAGCTGGTCTTCGGTGTACACCAGGCTTCCCGCCCAGGCTTGCATGTCCTCGTTCGATGCGGGGTGTGCCTCGACCGTTGCAGAGGTCACGATTCCCAGGTTGGGACCTGCGCCTCGTAGACCCCAGAAAAGATCGGGATCAGACTCAGCAGTCACGGTTTGGAGGCGACCGTCGGGGGTGACGACGCGCAATGAGATGACATTGTCAACGCCGAAACCGTACATTCCCATCAGGTTGCCGTACCCCCCACCGAGGAGAGCGCCCAGTGTACCGACGCAATTGCAGTTACCTGTCAGCACTAGAGCACCCGCCGCATGAGCGTGCTCAATTGTGTTGCTGATGATGGAACCCCCGCCAATGGTGGCTTCGGTCTTATGGGCGTTGAATGTGACCTGGTTTAGGGCGGCCATATTGATAAGCACACCATTCGAGTTCAGAGTAAAAGTCGTCGACCAACCATTACCGCCATTCTGGGCTAAGAAAGGGATGTGGTTTTGCGTGCAGAACTTGACCTGCTCGTCATGTCAGTATGGCCAGATGTCGTTTTCCCTTTTCGATAAGAGAGTGGGAAAATTGGGAATCATTGTGTTACCGTAGTTACGACGTCGGCCTCAGTCGCGACGTTGACCACAACGCCGGGCTTCGGGGCATGGAAATCACTCCATCGTGCCGGCGCAGTCTCGGAAATGAGATTTCTTTGCGATAGTTTTGGCGATAACTCCTGCTTGATGCGTGCAAGGAGTGAAATGCATTCGTCCGTGGCAATGACGGAGGCTAGTCCTGTAAAGACAACAACCCACAGGAATTGACTGATGAACTTCATGATTAGACAGGGAGAGATGTCCCTGATCCTTAATTGTGTGGTGTCTTGTCTTGTCTGTCCTTACAATACGAATTGTTCAAGGAATCGATTTATTGCTCGGGTTTGGTGGTGAGCATGACTGGCCACGTGCAACAACGCACACGCAATAATTTGCAAGAGGACCCGGACGCATTACCTACTACGGTACTTATACTTAGCGATCTCCCATATCTTCTTCACGAAACGAAAGCCACGTCGCATGAGTTCGGCTTAGATAATCCCATAGAGAGCCGATATCTCCACCCTCTTCGAGCGGGTGTTCTGTTGGTAAATTGTACTTGTAAGCAATACGCGCAGGAGCTAGGCCAAGCTGGACGGCAGATCCAACGATCCTTCTCACATACAGTACGGACGTACGTACGTCCGTACGTCTACCTAAAACGGACCGGGATTCCAGATGGACGCCAGCATCCGCAAGGAGTAATCATCGCCCGTTCTTTGCCATGTGGTGGGCATTGGCGCTGCAGCAGAGGCGAATCTCGGCCCACCTCGGCAAATGATACCTAGGCCATGATAATACATATCTACCTATGCTAAAAGATAGCAAGGCTAAGCTGGGACATGGCAATCTCTCGAGCATACGAAATAGGTAGCAAGAAAGGGTGTTTCCGTTTACTAAATCGCAGACTAGAAAGTGTACTTCGTAGACTGAAGTACCTATATCGTGAACTCCGTACTAATTAATGTCTCAGATGCTATGCTCTCAAACGGCGCTATATACTCATACCCTATTTAAATTTTCACATATCCTTTCTATGTTCTCACCATCTGATCCCCATCGGTTGTTGTTCTATTTTTGAATCCAAATATTCAATTGAGATCATGGGCTTAATTTTTACCTCCCTCCTGAGGTAGGTATCTAGGCACTTCAACTCCTCCCCATACATATTATACAAGCCAAGCAATACTCGAATTAGTGAGCCTGACTCTGTTTCAACAGCAGTCTCTTGGGAAATAGATTGGCCCGAGAAGCGGATGTTGTTTTCCTCCTTCCGCGTTAGTTTCCTCGCCCCCCCACCCCACCTAACTCCCCTGATAGGCAGTACACGGACTTTTATCGCGCTGGCTAGTAGGATTCCATTTGTACGGAATCCTTGACTTCCGCCGAAGAATCATCTGCCTTGCGCGAATTTCGATCTGTGATTTCTATGTAATAATCGGTTGTGGGCTGGCGCTTGGGAGCGGGAGGGAAAAAAACGCTCAAGATGGGTTTCAGTGTTGGAAGACAGGCTGACAGTACCGCGATGGCCAATTCGATATTGGCCCAGAAGAAGGCAGGTGACGTGTAGTCTATAATGAATAAAAAAATAAGTTCCGATATTAGCTCACGTCTTAAACCGCACTGGCCTCTGTTATTAACGTACAGGTTTCATCGTAGAAGAAGAAAAGATACTGTGAGTTGACTTCCAGCAACTGTACAAGACGAGCGATGCTGACCGCAATGACGCTGAAAGTCCTTATTAGCGGACTCGAGTTCACTGAGACAATGGGAGGTCAGTACTTACGTTGCACCAAGTAAAAACATTCCAAGTACTGCGATCCTATCCTTTCGTGGTAGTTGTAACCGCATGACAACAGGAATGGGCATCACCAGGATGAGAACGTCGAATATTAGATCCGTGACAAGCGTCGAGAGAAACACAGCAGCTCGATTGACGCATCTTTTGCCGTAAAACGGCTCAATTAGAGCCGTGACGGGATAACAAATGAACAGATTGGCGAAGAAGAAAGATATGGACCATGCAGAAAGGAGACCAAGCATAACATAGGACATGTATCGAAAAAGGTGAACATGGTGAAAGATGCTCTCGTAAAGCACAACGATTGATGCTTTCACGAGTCCAAAGCCGAGAGGACTGATGACGTTGACGGCGAGTTTGGTCTTAGAAATCATTATTATACCGCGTCCGGTTCATATATTTTTTTTCAGCATTACTCACCGTTTCGTACACTATGAACCGTGGATCATCAATGATAGGTTGACCATCAGGTCCAAGTTTCTGATGCTGGCCAAGTTCGCCATCGATAGCAGCTGTGTGAATATGAGCTCTCGAGTTCGTGACATTTGTTGTCGGGAAGGTTGTTGATTGACTGACCATAAAGCTGTAAACCGCAACAAGTATATCCAACAAGCAAACCTCCGAAGCATAACCAATCATCAGCAGACAGAGGCTTGCGTCTCAAACGCCTTGCCCATAACCTGAGGCAGAAAAAAATGGTTGGGAGAATAATACAGCCCATGGCCAGGCCTATCATTAACTCCTTACTATAGGGTCCGAGCATTTTGGTAGACTGTCTACTGTAGAGAGTCCACCTACTAATGACGATGCTTTAGAACGACGGCGGGGCAGTACATGAAGTCATGTGCGTTGGTAAGATTATGAAGCCCTCACGACATCATTATGGAATAGGTAGATCTGCTTCAGGGTAGTAAATGTTATAGAACAAGCTCCGAGTCAGTGGGCCTCGGCAATGTAACTCTAAATAAACTTGGTAAGAGTCCTGGCCAGTTCGAGAGAGTTGATTGAGGGGGACTCAAAAGCAATCTCTACTTAGGTAGAAGAGCTGTACTTGGAGACGTACTGTATATACAGTATTATGTAAATATCTACGGATCCGTCTACGTAGGCCCTACGGACTATACATAGGCTCTATACGTAAGTAGTCCGTACGTACGGGACGTACAGGACTGGACTAAGGGAACTTCGAATTCACCTCCCTCCATCTTTTCGTCACCATCGCTCAGGTGGGGACAGAAAGCGTACCTACTGCGTACACTACATGCATGGTCAGACGGATCTAATCTCTCTCTCAAAAAAAATAGGACCTTAGCCAGCATTAGACGCGGAGGCACTGCATCATACCTATGGGGAAGAGAAAGGGGGGGAAGGGGGGGGGGGGGGGGGGGGCTCTTCAAGCCGGTCAATAATACAGGTAGGTAGGTAGGTAGAAGTAGGTACTTAAATGAGTAATTATAAAGTGGAGCGTCATATGGCCTGTGAAGGCACCTACTTATAGGTACCTTAGGTATCTCAACCTCGCTGAATTTTTGGGGTCCTATGATTTCAATATGGCCGGTACGTACACTACACTAGCGCTCCTATGAAGATGACGTAATTAACCTTCTAATTCTGTACTAGTGCAGGATCTAGACATGCGTGGTATTTTTCGCTGGCCTGAATTACTTACATGCTGGCGACATGCTTGGATCTAGGGTGCATTAGCTACGAACATCGAACGAGGCGGAGTTATGACTTGTCTGATTCCGATTTAGAATTTGGTTAAATCTAGCCTCTAGGTACTTCGTGTACCTAGGTAGGTAGGTAGTGTACAACTTCGTCAGGGTCGATTTAGGTAGGCAGGTACGGATTACTCATCCAGGTAGGTATCTCACTACTTGCTACTACCTAGTATCTCTTAGGTACTACCTACCCTACGTAGGTAGTATACAGGTTCGGTGGCCCTCCCCTTTAATAAGAGAGAGACTGTACGGATCGTAGTTATAGGTAGGCAAGGCAATCATGGTAGGTATGTCATTGGAGGGTAAACCTCCTTGCTCAAACCGCTAATCTTTGTATAGGTAGTCCATGAGTAGGCAGTTTTACTGTAATCCGTACTACCTATGTAGGTTAGGTAATCCATTAGGTACCTGACCTAGGGCATCATTTAGATATGGGCCTCGTACCTACCTAGTAGTATCTATCTTACTACGCGTAATCCGTACCTACATTAGGTGAGTATCTATACGACCGTAGGTCATGTAAACCGACCCTGGATTACCTAAGTATTATCTAATTACATAGGTATTGTCGGAGTTTTGTATACGTACACGGTATTCATACTAGGTAGGTAGGTAGGTAGTAGTAGGTAGCTACTACTACGGACTACCTATTCTACACTAGGTACGTCCGTACTTATACAGACGTAGGTATGGTACCGGCGACCTATCCCTTCTAGTAGACTATAACCTGTTTACGTCCTAGCCATGTATGTATGTATGCATAAAACTGCTTCTCAACCATGATGGATTTGGCAGCACGCTCAGTCTACACAGCACTGTATACCTACTCTAGTGTACACAAATTAATCTCGCTCCTCGAACACCCTACCTATCTTAGGTGGCCGGTTATTAAGTGCAGATGCTGTGCTGAATGAAAAATGATCTGCATCCCTAAGTACTAGATATGCGCTAGATATGTAGGTGAATTCACACAACTCAACTCGAGACGGACCATACGTATAGGTAAGTACCCACCTTACCTAACCTACCTACCTACCATGTAGGTAGTGTGGGACTACTATATTCCGTACTAGCTTACCTAACATGTGAGACCCCGAAATAAGCATACGCCTTATTGTGTGTGCTTCTTGTTTTTGTATGCCGTAGGTATTTCGGGGCCTGAGGTAGCTACAGGTACGGAATACGTTAGGTAAGTAGGTAGTACCGTAATTGCGGACTCACAATCATGTGCTCGAACCAAAAATGCGCTACATATTCCGTTTGCACGATTGATCTAGACTCTATTGTTATTCGTCGTCCGCTAGGTACCTACCTACCTACCTACCTACCTATTCTTGCCTCGTTCTTCTAGGATACCTACCCACGTGGTCCTTTCAACTCTCAATTACCTACCTATTCGGATCCTACCCGGTGGAGCCTTGACTGGCGCCGATTCGGCCCTGTTACCTACTGTACTTAGGCGGGTCCGAGCCGGGATTCCTTGTGATTTTTCCAATGATGTTGCCCCTAACTCGTGCGCGTGCTTACATACACATAAGTAGGTAGGTTAGGTACGTACGGACGTACTTCGTACCTACATTACACGGAATACATAACTTACTTACGTACGTCCGTCCGTACCTATTGCAAAATACCGGTCGGTACGTCCGTACGGACGTACTCACGCGCACACGACTCGTGCAATAGTCGTAAATAGTTGCCCATCGTCTAGTCTCAAATATAGCTCGGCCATGGTGCGCGGCCGTGGTGCGCCTAATTTATCAACAAAATTTACCTTCTATCTGCATAATTCGGTTAATGTGGTCAGCCTAACCTGAACAAGTTGCCAAGATTTGCTGGCGCGGTCCTGAGGGGCGCGCCAAAAGCAGTCAGCATGGGCTGATGTCAGACCGTTCCTCTACGTAGGTACCTAAGTATTGTAATTTGCTATGAGAATGCAACGGCTTGGCATAGGTTAAGGCTAGGTATTTTGGGAGGAGGGTTGTCGTAAGAGCTTGTAAGTAGTCCGGACGTATCGGTATCTTCCGTACAGGCACATGCTCCGGGTTTTTGCGGAAAGCCCCTCACATGTGCAAGATGGGATGCGTTGCCCTGAGAGTTGCAACGAAAGAGGGAGGCAATTGAACAGATATCTGGAGATGCTGGTGAAGACGGTTGTTCATCATGTCGTGAATAGAATTTGCGCTGCCAATGCCATTAGTCATGAGTCACCATCTTCCCCATCTTCCCCATCTTCTTCCCAGCCTGCTTCGTTCAGCATCCAAATGTAGGGTGGAAGATGAAATCTAGCATATGCAGAGCGGTTGCACGACAGCAATGTACTTCGTATATACTAGCGTTTGTGACGCCGCTTTGTGTTGCAGGTCTCGCAACTGGAGACAAGGCGAGAATGCCAAGACCCGTTCAACATTCGCATTGGTAAGAAGTACCATACCGTTGGAAAATGTATATTATTGATCTTAAAGTAAGCAAGACCACAATTCACTCATTCCGTGCTTTGTCATATTCTCATCAGTACTTATCTTGCCCGATTCCCCTCCGGCGTTCTCTCCCGTCCATTCCCTTCATTTCTTCTCAATCATCACTACTTCCAAAATGGCCAGCTTGATTGCCGATTATGTTGTCATAGGTGGTGGTCTCGCTGGATGTGTTATAGCCTCGCGTCTCAGCCAGAATGGCAAGAACGTCATGGTACTAGAAGCAGGACCCGACGCGACTGGTAATCCTGCTATCAACTACTTTCTGACTGGCCTTTCGCTTCAGGGTGGCGAGCTCGACTACGCCTATCAAAGTGAGCCTGTTCCGACCACAGCTGATCGTGTGCATCCGCTCAGCGCCGGAAAAGCTCTGGGCGGAGGCACTGTAATCAATTATGGTGGTTGGCTTCGAGGAGATGCTGCCGATTATGATGAGTGGGCCGAGCTAGTAAATGACAAGCGTTGGAGCTACCAAGGCCTTAGGCCTTGGTTTGTCAAATCGGAGAAATTCTACGACATTCATGCAGATCCCCAGGAGCATGGATTCGACGGGCCCATGTATGTCACTTCAATTGCAGCAGCTGATGGGGGACAACGCAAATATCCTCTCCGAGAATTTGTCAAGTCAGCATGGGCCGAGCTTGGCGTCACCCACAATGTGAACAGGGAGAACGGTACCAATTTAGGCTTGCTGGAGGTCCTTGAGAACTGCGACAGTCAAGGCATGAGACAACCGTCCAACGTGGTCTATCCGCTTAGCAAGGCCGATGTCCTTACCAATGCTCCCGTACATAGAATTATTTTTGATGAATCCAAGAAAGCCACCGCGGTGGAACTTGTCGACGGCCGTAAAGTGACTGCCAAGAAGGAGATCATTCTCTCCGCCGGCGCTTACCAGACTCCTAAAATCCTCATGCTCTCAGGTGTTGGTCCATCAGCTGACCTCGCTGAACATGGAATTAATCTGGTACACGAATCGCCTTACGTCGGTCAAAATCTCCATGACCATTATGCCATCCACCTCGCCTATCGCTTGCGTGACCCTTCACTCGGGTACGCTTTCGGAAGTCCAGGCTTTCAGAACCCTGCCTTCTTGAAGAGCCTTTCCTGGGACTGGATTGCCAACCAGCCTCTCCCAGAAAACATTATCTCCAAACACAAGAACGAGACCAAACCCGGCTGGGAGAAAAGAAACATCTACGAAGTACTCACGGCATACATAATTCCAGGCATCCCTGGTATTCCCATCGACGGCACTCACATTGCGACGTCGACAATGCTACTGCTCCCCACATCTCGCGGGACGGTCACAATTCGATCTAACTCACCAACAGACCCCCCGTGCGTCCGGCCCAATTATCTCTCAACCCAGCATGACCGTGACGCTCTAGTTCATGCTACCCGCACAACTGTGAAGGTACTAACGGCAAGTAAGAATCTTAAGACCATCGTGGAGAGTGAAGCGCCGCCGGTAAAAGAAGGCCTAGAAGGATTGACGCCGCTTACTGTAGATACAAGTGACGCAGTGATATTGGACAGACTTCAACGTACTGGAGAGCAGCACCAGCATTCAGGAGGCACTGCAGCCATGGGCAAGGTGGTCGATGGGGAAGGCAAAGTAATTGGCGTGACGGGTGTGAGAGCGGCTGATGCAAGCATCATTCCTGTGCCCCTAGGCGGGCATCCGCAAGCCACGCTCTATGCCATGGCCGAGCAGATCGCCAGCATGATTATTGGCGATGCTTGACCCCATATATGCTCAGAAAACACAGAGTACCTAGACGGCGACTCCAAGTGTCTCTTTATCAAACTTGCAAGTTTTTGTGACAAATCGAATGACTGAAATCTGCCGGACTGTCGGACTTCGCGTTTTCTGATGAAGAGCAGGAACGAGGATGCACTAGGTACCTCCTACCAACCTATCTTAGGTAGGTACGAATCTAGATACCTACTCTACCTATACTACCTAAGGTAGGTAAGTACTACTTATCTACCCTACCTAGGTAGATAGGTATCTACTCTAGGTACATACCTACTTACGTAAATAGGTATTTAACGGATGGTTTAACCGGCACGCCGACTGTGGCTGGTACGCCCTGCTTCGCGCGTTCTTCTACCTTCTGTAAATTGGCTGTACGTATTAGGTAGGTAGGTAGTCGAGATCCCGAGCCCTAATATTGCACGTACTCCCATATTTACCTATCTGTATTCCGTACTACAGGTGCCAAACAACCAAAGTACCTGAATACCATACATACGCGCATTCATCACGACCGTCAGCCAAAGAAGTCTGGGTCGACGAATTGCTTCTACAAGTATAGATAGAACGCGCGAAGCAGGGCGTACCAGCCACAGCCGGCGTGCTGAATAAGCAGAATGGGGTGCCGGTTAAACCATCCCGTATCTAAACGTATACCTAACTACCTAAGCATACTTCCGATCCGTTAATCCGTAGTGTCCGGAAAATACGGATCTGCATCTCTTACCTACCTACCTAAGTACGGATCCGTACGAAGTACGGACGTAGTGTACCTATATACTTCCGATCCGTTAGTGTCCGGAAAAGACGGATCTGCATCTCGTACCTACTGCATAGCACCTACCTAGGTACCTACTTGAATAGGTAAAACACACACCGACAATTCCACCGTACCAGAAAAAAAAGCACGCATGGATGGACTTTGATATCTAATCACACAGTGAGTTGGAGGAGATGTGGAAGGAAGATGTCATGGTAACACAAAGAAAGAGGAAAGAAGCTGATGTCATACGTTTAATCAGATGACCCGCTTTTACTAAACACATCACACACTAATTCGAGTATATAAATGATACAAAACATATCATATGATTGATCTGATTATCCGTTTTTACTAAACATATCACAGACTAATTCGGGTATAGACACGGTACAAGACCATACATCACCAAGCTCCTAAATCAGGATCTGTTACCCAGCCCCTGATGGTCTGATCGGTGTTACACAAATACATGGACATTGTCACACGGATACGTGGCCATGTCTCGTACCGGGGTAGCTAACAATCTTTAGCGGGTCTTCGGGGATTGCGTCACAGACACCTGTGACGTCGCACTTCATATTTGAGTGATTAATAGGAGGGTCAACTCCCTATCGCGCACACATATGAGTTATTTGAATACAAAATTAGAAATCTCAAAGTAGTCGCCGGACAGTGCCCTGGCCAAAGGCAGGGGAGTCTCAGCAAAGACTTCAAGATTGAGAATCGAGGATTCAGATAATTGATTTTTGCGGCTGTCCGACCAGGCAGTGCCACGATGCTACCATCTGCTGGATAATAGCTGAACGCCTATAAGTCAGAATCTATGACAGAACGAGGTGATACTTCCCACACATTGTAAACGGATAGGAATAGGCCTCGGCCCCTAGTCCGCGAGCTAGGAGTTCTTCAAACTCCGAGCTTGTCGTGTGTAATTGCGACGTAGTTGCTGAGAACCTGCGCAAAGGTTTAAGTAGGGATAGTCCCTCCTGATGTTGTTTAACAGAAGACAGAGAACCCAAACGACTTGTGACGGGGGTCATAAATAACTGAGGCCGTGCCGTTGATTCAATTGAAGTCCGGGATCCGGACTGACAAGTATGTATGATAGTGCGGTACAATAGTGCGGTACGGCACAAGTAATAATTCTATGAGGCCCGGAACGATAGTTCAATTCAGCTTATAATTGATTATGGTCGCAAGAGTCGCTATGGTTCTGCTTCTCTTCTCCCGTTCCTCGTCGGGGACAGTCTCCGTCTTATATCTTCCTCCGTCGCGACCTGCAATAATCTGCCAGCGCCCTCCGGTACTCTCTATAGGCTCTCCGGGCCTTCCAGCTCTCTGTAATACTGTTCTGCTGCTTCCGTAGATCTTGAAATAGGGTCTGGGGTCGCTAATAGCCACTGTGGTTCGGTGTCGTAAGGGTTCTTGGTTTTCCTTTCGTCACTTCCCCATCTACCCACCGACCCCACTTGGGTTAGGAAACACGGCCCGAGGTTCTCCCGCTCGCTAAGGTCATTTCCGAGATATTATTAGTATGCGGAATATTTCAAAAGGACTCACGGGAGCTATTCCGAGAGGAGTTCTCAGGAGGTTAAGGGTCTGGACTTAGCGGTTATGATCTCATGACTTCAGTCGGGCCTTCTTTGCCCTTCCGTAGCCCAATGACGACTAAGCGGCGATATGTCTTGGGCGCCTTGCTGCGTCGATCTATCTCCCGGGTCATCCGATGACCTGATAGTTGGGCTATTGTCTCCTAATGGCGTGATAACTTCGTACTCGCTTGTGATGCGACTGATCTAGAACACAGGGTTGCTGTGTTGATAGACATCGTATCCTTCTCAATAAAGCCACAGCGGCTACGTTGACGTATGCTGACGCGACGAAGGGGATGAAGGTCCCCTTCCTATTCGACTGACCTGAAACCCGGGCACCTCGTATCGGGCTTGGGTAATATCGGGCTTCAAGTCAAGTAAAGGGGACACGTCAGCATGTCGGGGACGTAGGTGGTAGCCGCCGGGGCAATAGAATGATACTGATGTCAGGCTCTGTAAAATCTCTTCGGTCAGCTGTTCGGTTAGATGCCGATCAGACCATAGGGGGCTGGGTGATGTATGGTCTTGTGCCGTGTCTGTATCGGAACTAGTCTGCGATATGTTTAGTAAAAGCGGGTCATCGGGTTAACCGTATGACACAAGCTCCCTCTTTCTCAAAGGCCGTCCCGGCCGATAGTGCCCGTAGTTTCATCATAGACAATGACCTTATCCGGAAGGACCATCACGTAGTCGGGAGACTTTACTCCTTTGAGAGGCTTCCTGGGCCCTCTCCCGACACCCGAAGGTTGTGCTTGATACACCCGCCGTTACGGTTTCCTTCCTCCGAAAGGGCCATCACGTAGTCGGGAGACTTTACTCCTTTGAGAGGCTTCCTGGGCCTTCTCCCGACACCCGAAGGTTGTGCTTGGTCAACTTTCAAATTTAGGTAGTCACTGAATTCCTACTTATGGGACACTTGAATGCTTGAGATGATATGAGTTGAGATTCTAATGAAATTAGTAGTACATGTGATATAACAATCTGAATTTTTCCTTCTTCCTTTCGTCCAATATGACAATTCATTCCGTGATACGGGCATCAGCAGGCTTACCTGGATGCCGGGCATGAAACTCCTTGAGTATGACCTGTGCTCCTTCATTATCGAAGTGTTCGAATGGCTCCCATGTCCAGTGTTTCCTTGCGGGCCATCCTTCCCATTTGACCAAGTACTTCACGTGGTTCCGTGTCTTTTTTGAATCTAAAATCTCTTCAATAGTGTATTCTTCAGATTCAATCGGACCAGCTTCGCGTAGTACTTGGAGATGGTCAGGCTTTCCTTGTGGCCCTTCGCGGTAGGGCTCTATTAGAGAGACATGAAAAGAGTTGTGAATGCGCCATGTAGAAGGCAGGTGAAGACGGACTGCAGTGGGGGAGAGAACCTTTTCTATCCTGAATGGCCCTAACATCTTCTTGTCAAGCTTTTTCGCTGGCCGTTTAGTTTTGACATGTGTCGCATTCAACATGACAAGATCCTTTTCCTTGTAGACCGGGGCATCAGTTCGACGAGTGTCTGCCCATTCCTTCATCCGATTGCGTGACAACTCAAGGTGTTTCTGAGCGTGCTCGTATACTTTTGTCATCCAGTGGCTGTATAGTTCACTGCCGGGGTTCTTGATCTCGGGCCTTGGAGGATTAGCAGCTGCTGGATGATATCCATAGTTGGCATAGAAGGGCGACATTCCCGTGGCCGACGACACTGAGTTATTATAGGCAAACTCAGCTGAAGGCAACAAGTCTTCCCAATTGGACATCTCGTAGTTGACAAATGCCCGTAGGTATATCTCGAGTATTTGATTGAGACGTTCTGTCTGACCATCCGTCTGAGGATGGAATGCCGTACTCATTCGAGCCTTGATACCTACCAACTTTAGGAAGTCTTGCCACAACTCTGCTGTAAATCTAGAGTCGCGATCCGAGATGATGTCGAGTGGGATACCATGTAGCCGCCAGTATACTTTTGCGAAGATATGTATGAGATCTTCGGTTTTCTTTCCGCCAACCTTCAGAGGAGTAAAATGAGCCATCTTGGTGAATGGGTCTACCATAACCCAGATGGAGTCGCAACCGTTTGATAAGGGTAGGTCTGTGATAAAGTCCATTGCTACAGACTGCCATGGTTTATAGTGTATCTCCATAGGCTGTAGCAATCCATAACTCGAATGGTGCGGGACCTTATTTTCTTGACACTGGCGACATCCTCGTACATATTGTCTGATACTTTCCTCATATTCTGGCCAAAAGAAGTTCCGCTTGATGAGCTCAGTAGTCTTGTCCATGCCCATATGACCAGCTACCTTGGTGTCGTGTTCTGACCTGATGATGTCTAGACGCAGTGCTTCTGGTACCCAAAGGCGTCCTTTCCTGTATAGTAACCCGTCTTCGATGACCATGTTCTTGTCTGGATGTTCACATGCTTCCTGGTATTGCTGATCAGATGATGCTGCCCTTTTTACTGCTTCGACAAATTCTGAACGCCATGGCGCAGTAGGTATACTGCATAACCTGAGAGATGACACTAGAATTCGAGGTGCACTATCGAACATCGTCCCGTGAGAGTGAGCGAAGTGTTTTTCTTGCAAGACCGACGTGATCGGCTGGTCTTCAGCTCCCCCTTTCTCAGGGCGATATTGTGCTAGTCGAGACAGAATATCGGCCTTGTCATTCTGTTTGCCAGGTCGATAATGAATGCTAAACCAGTACGACGAGAGCATCTGAGACCATCGGGCTTGTCGGCGGTTCAGTACCTTGGCAGTTGTGAAGTATTCGAGGTTTTGATGATCCGTGAATACCTCAATTTTCTCTTTACTGCCTTCTAGGTACTGTCGCCATTTGTCAAAGCAGTCGACGATGGCCAACAGTTCCTTGTCGTGGATCTCGTAATTCATTTCGGCTGGCTTGAGCTTTCTTGAATGAAAGGCTACCGGATGAAGCTTGCCGTCATCATCTTTCTGTGACAGCACTCCTGCTAATGCAAAGTCCGACGCATCAGTTTCCACGTAAGCTATCCTGTCTGGGTTGAAGTGCTTCAGGATCGGTGCACTGGTGAATGCTAACTTCATGGTATCGAAGGCTGTTCCCGCTTCGGGAGTCCAAGCCCAGGACCTTGCATCCAATGCATTAAGCCTAGTAATTGGGTGAGCAATTCTCGAAAATCCATATATGAACCGTCGGTAGAAGTTGGCAAACCCGATGAAGCTTTGCGATTCATGCAGCGAGTTAGGTGGCTGCCATTCGGTGATACACTGTATCTTGTCTTCCGCCATTGATATCCCGGCTGGATTGATGATATAGCCCAAAAAATCGACTTCCTGCACACGCCACTTGCATTTCTGAGGTGCGACAGCTAGATGATTCTCGGTGAGACGTCGTAGCACTTCCTTGACGAGTTGATCGTGCTCTTCGATGGTATCACCGTAGATAAGGATGTCATCCAAGTATGCGATGACACCTGAATCCATCATATCTTTGAAGATATGGTTCATCATAGCTTGGAATGTAGCGGGTGCATTGATCAATCCTTGGGGCATGACGGTGTATTCGAACAGGCCATATCGGCATCGAAAGGCTGTTTTCCATTCATCACCCTCCTTGATCCTGACGAGTTGAAATCCTGACTTAAGATCAATCTTGCTATACCACTTAGCAGTTCGCAACCTATCTTGTAGTTCAGTGATCAAAGGAATGGGATATCGGACGGGTACAGTTATCTTGTTGATGCCTCGATAGTCTGCGACAGGACGTAAAGGATCCTTAGGGTCTTTCTTTTCCACGAACATCATGGGACAAGCACAAGATGATGTTGATCTTCGGATTCTTCCCATAGCCAACATTTCTTCAATCCAAGGTCTCAATGCCTCGAGTTCCTTTTCTGTCATAGCATAAAGAGGGCCAAAGGAGGGCGTAGTGCCAGGTAAAAAGTCAATGGCATGATCCCACGGTCGCCGATCAGGCAACCTGGTGGCGGCTTCTTTTGTCATGATGGGAAGGAATTCGCGAAACTCGGCTGGCACGGAGTCAATACCTTTGTTAACTGTATCTTCAAAGGTAGTTGTGTCGTTTCCCCGAGCCGCCATCTCATACATCTTAGTCTGAACGAGCTTTGACAAAGCAACAACTGGTGTATTGCCGGGTTGTTGTGTGACCACAACTTGACTCGTACAGTGAGTCCGACAATGCTCGGAGATGAACTGTATTTGGTTACTTGCATCAAAGAAATAGGATGGCTGATGTTCCTGAAGCCACCACTGTGGAAGAATGATATCACATTCGTCTTCCACACTACTGACCTCAAAGTTGAGTCGAGTATAGTGATCTTCCTGATGCCGTAAGACCAAGTCTTCAGTGTAGTACTTCCCTGAAGAGGGTACTGGTTCACCATCAAATCCGAGCGCTGGTCGCGGTACTGCTCGTTTGACGATAGGCAGTTTCCATTTCCTAGCCTTAGCCATGCTCATTACTGGAACACTGCTGCCAGTGTCCAACAACACCTTCACAGTATGTTCAGCATCACCCCAAAGTAAAGTCATCATAACAATTGGCCGACTTCCTGATTTGGGTTCGCTTTTCTCGACTTGTCGAATCGTAATAGTGTCTTCTGGAAACTCTGCATACTTCTGTTTAAGAGCACTGATGACACCCTTGAACGGCCTTGAGTCCTCATGGGGTCCGGGGAGGAGGCCGTCTAAAAATCCGAATCACCATCTTCTTCAGCAAGATACTGTAGGTACATTGGGTCTTGCTCTGGTTCGGGTGCTGGTGCTGGAATTTCTACCTCATTGTCGGGAATGTTGATAGCATCTATCCTGGGTCTCTTGGAAGGTTCTCCAACGGGAGTTTCATCCTCTCTGCTTCGTTTTGACGTGATAGCAGCTGTCCGATTTTTTGCAGAAGGTAGTGCTTTGCCATCTGTATCGCTTGTTGCAAAGCACGATAGAGTGTGATGAGAATCACGACCGCAACGCCAACATGATGTTCTGTTTGCCTTGCGTCGGTCAATCATTACCTGCTCGATTCCTTCTAGTGCCTCACGGATTGTTGTCCATTTTCTTTCGGATGCTGATGCTGGGAGTCTAGCACCGGCGGGTCTTGAAGGCAATGACATACGGGGCCGGTTGTCCCTTGGAGAACTGAGATTAGTTCGCCCAGTACTTGGTTTGGGAACTTCCCTTCCCGCTAGACCTGGATTAGCCATCATATTTTCGTATATCAAGCCGGCTTCCCTGATGGCATGAATGAAGTCTTGATCAGTTTGAGGAAGCGCCCCTTGTCGTGAGTAGATCATCTCAGTGATCTTTCGAGGCAATACCTTGGTTATATGTGCGCGAAACATTGTGCCAGACCACTGAACAGTGATGTTTAGTTCAGTAAGCTCGCTCAAGTACTGAACAATGTCGCCTTGGTACTTAAGCTCCTGCATCTTGGTTGCATTCTTAAACTGCTCAGCAGGATCAGTGAAACGTTCTTGGAGTGCTTGAGTAAAGGTACTCCAAGTATCAGTCCTCTGGGCGGCTCTTAGGGTGGACAGCCTATACTGAAACCAGATTTGAGCTTTGTCAGTCAACAACGATGCTGTCCAATGTACGCGCTGACGATCATCTTTAAAGTTCTCGGAATAAGCTTCCACGTATGAGTCAATCTCAGACCACCAAGCTTTGAACTTAGATAAATCCTTGCCATCGTAAGTGGATGGTTTTCGAAGCGTCATAGTAGCCGTGGGCTGCGGCCGAGCTAGTCTTGAGATCAGTGCCTTAAGTAAGTCTGAATCACTGTTAAGATTTTCCCAGTCGGGGTCCGACTGTTGTCGTTTAGGCCGATATCCTTCTGATTCATCATCGCTGTCGTCTGAACTATCAGGCACAGCGCTGGGGCGTCCAGGACGTCGTGGAGGTATGCCACCACCGCCAGCTCTCTGAGGTAGAGCGCTAGTCATCATGGGAGTAAATCCTGGCAACGTGCCTCCCATGGTGTTCCGAAATTCCGTGTTGCCACGTTCCTCCGTTAGCCGGACCTGTTCGTCTAATAAGCTGTAACTTGTAAATCCCACACCTGATGTTGAATGTTTCAGAGAAGGTTTAGTGCTTCCAAAAGATGAAGCCTTCATGCGTTGGGTCGAATGAACTTTTTCAGGCCTTGTATCCGTTACCAAAAGATCATCTCCTTGAATGGTATTATGAAAGGATACGGAGGGTCTTCTTGGCTGGATCTCTGGATCTCCCATTAGGTCAGAAATGGGGAGAGAGTCGGCTCTGGAGGCAGCACGTCGTTTCATGGTCTCCATTACCGACTGCGAGTTAACCTGCGGATCCAACGTTTGTTGAATTCGAAACTCCTCAATGACTGCCTTCGTATATTCTCGTAGATCCTTCAGCTTATCCTTCATGTGAGCATCAACCTGAGCCGGATCCATGAACTCTCGGGCCAGAAGATCGTTAATCTGTAGTTCCTTCTGTGCTGCCCAGTTCGTAACGTCGTCGCGGAACTGTTGTTGTTGTCCCGCCTTCTGCTGTAGTGCTGTGAGCACATCCTGTTGTCTTGCCGACATGGCTTGCAGTTGAGTGATAGCCTTATCGCGGGCTTCGTTATCTGCCGTATATTTGGCGATGGTTCCGTAGACATCCTTCGCAAATCCGTTGCTGGCTCGTTCCATCTGCTGTTGGAATTGATCGAGCTGTTCTTGTGTGGCTGCTATGCCAGCCTGATGCATTGACATGACTGCCGTATAAGAAGTTCGCATCTGATTGTACTGGATGCGAAGGCCTTCAATATCCCTCTGGTTCTCACTACTGAGTCCCTTGGAATAGGCTAGGACAGCCTCATGGGAGTCGAATAGTTGTCGATTGAACTCCCTCATCCACTCGGGTGGATTGTCAATGCTTATCACACTCGTGAGTGGTGTAGCGTCAGCCATAACCACATCGAATGTTGGTGGGTTGTATACCACCAAGGCAGTAGCCTGCTCGGACTGAGAAGTAGATGCCGAAGCCATGATGATAGTGTTGATGATAAAAAGTAGTGATAATGATAGTTGATGTTTCAAAGAGTTGTGTCTGTGACTCTTTGCCGATAGTGTGATAATAGGGTCTTGCCCGTAGCAGTTTCTATCTCTGCGATGGTAATCAATTATATGTGACGGGGGTCATAAATAACTGAGGCCGTGCCGTTGATTCAATTGAAGTCCGGGATCCGGACTGACAAGTATGTATGATAGTGCGGTACAATAGTGCGGTACGGCACAAGTAATAATTCTATGAGGCCCGGAACGATAGTTCAATTCAGCTTATAATTGATTATGGTCGCAAGAGTCGCTATGGTTCTGCTTCTCTTCTCCCGTTCCTCGTCGGGGACAGTCTCCGTCTTATATCTTCCTCCGTCGCGACCTGCAATAATCTGCCAGCGCCCTCCGGTACTCTCTATAGGCTCTCCGGGCCTTCCAGCTCTCTGTAATACTGTTCTGCTGCTTCCGTAGATCTTGAAATAGGGTCTGGGGTCGCTAATAGCCACTGTGGTTCGGTGTCGTAAGGGTTCTTGGTTTTCCTTTCGTCACTTCCCCATCTACCCACCGACCCCACTTGGGTTAGGAACACGGCCCGAGGTTCTCCCGCTCGCTAAGGTCATTTCCGAGATATTATTAGTATGCGGAATATTTCAAAAGGACTCACGGGAGCTATTCCGAGAGGAGTTCTCAGGAGGTTAAGGGTCTGGACTTAGCGGTTATGATCTCATGACTTCAGTCGGGCCTTCTTTGCCCTTCCGTAGCCCAATGACGACTAAGCGGCGATATGTCTTGGGCGCCTTGCTGCGTCGATCTATCTCCCGGGTCATCCGATGACCTGATAGTTGGGCTATTGTCTCCTAATGGCGTGATAACTTCGTACTCGCTTGTGATGCGACTGATCTAGAACACAGGGTTGCTGTGTTGATAGACATCGTATCCTTCTCAATAAAGCCACAGCGGCTACGTTGACGTATGCTGACGCGACGAAGGGGATGAAGGTCCCCTTCCTATTCGACTGACCTGAAACCCGGGCACCTCGTATCGGGCTTGGGTAATATCGGGCTTCAAGTCAAGTAAAGGGGACACGTCAGCATGTCGGGGACGTAGGTGGTAGCCGCCGGGGTAATAGAATGATACGATGTCAGGCTCTGTAAAATCTCTTCGGTCAGCTGTTCGGTTAGATGCCGATCAGACCATAGGGGGCTGGGTGATGTATGGTCTTGTGCCGTGTCTGTATCGGAACTAGTCTGCAATATGTTTAGTAAAAGCGGGTCATCGGGTTAACCGTATGACACGACTCTTTGCGGCCATAAACTATTATAAGCTGAATTGAATTATTATTCCAAGCTCTTCGCTCTCGTACAATTGACACTTGCATATCAAATAATCATTCATGACCAATAAGTTCTGTTCCGTAAGATTAAAATCTTTGCACTTGTCGCGCACTGTCATATGCTATCCCTCATACAGAAGCCCTTGTCACACCTATTAAGAACACTGGAGGGCGATGGCAGATTATTGTAGGCTGCAATGGAGGAAGATATAAGACACAGATATCCGTCAGGAGAGGAAGGGAAGAAAACATTAGAGCCATAGCGACTCTTGTGACCATAATTAATTATAGGCTGAATAGAACTACCATTCCGGGCCTCATTAAGACATTACTTGCTGTATTGCATTAGCACAGCTGACATCTTTAGTTTGTATCTGAACTTTAATTGACTTCATCGCTACGGCACTTCAGTTATTTATGACCCCCGTCACACTCGTCGCGCGCACTGTCGTCTGCTATCACTCATACAGAAGCCCTTATCACACCTCACTACTACTTTAGGTACCTAGTAGCACCTAACCAACCCGATCTGCTAGGTGGCACGTACAACACCACTTTTTGGGCGATGTTATCCGGGCACTCTCCGGTCTGCGTCGGCCCGTAGAAGACTTGACGGCCTGTCACATAGAATGAGAATGACAAAGTACAACACCGCGGAATTAGGTACCTAACCTACGTAGGCACGGACGTACACTACGAGATAGCAATCTTTCACAGTACCTAACGAAGAACACATAACTACAACAAATTCCAGAGAACTCAATAGAGACTGAAGTAGACCTAGGATTGCCGACAAGGGTGGATTAAAGGAAAGAATTGGGTATAGGAACCTGATACCTACGGCACTAATCCGTAGTACCTAGTACCTCTACGAAGTAGGTAGGTAGAACCTACGTATAGGTATACAACCTGATCTGACTTTAGGAAATCCACATGTAGCGGGCCGTCATTTTCTACTACGGGCCGACACAGGAAGGGTGCCCGGTTAACATCGCTCTTCTTTTTATCGGACCTTGAAACTCATAAGTACCTATCTCGTACACTACCTACCTAGGTAAGTAGTACCTCCACCTTGATTACTACCTAGTTACCTAAGTAGTACTAAGGCTCTTATTAAAGGTACGGAATAACCTAAAGTGTGTGCTTATAGTGGTTGCTGGCCCATAAATCTGGGATCCGTTTGGGATCCGTACAGAGAGCAACGTTGAATCGTCTTGATCTTCATCGCCGCTTAAGCCCCTCGCTATCAATAAAAGCTCCTTCAAGTTCGATGCATTCTTCCATCAAAACTACTACCTACCTACTCTGCCACCATCCTTGATCGAATCAGGCCTGGCCTTTTGATTACTTTGAGAAGTTTCTGCATAAGCGGCTTGCTGAAAGACGCCTGGGCTCATAACTGCCTACGTATTGTACAAGTGTGCGGCGCAAAAGCGAGAACGGGCACAACGACCTGCCTACACTTTCTGCTTATGTCACAGAATCGTTGATCCAGGTAACGCGGTAAGGCTGGTCAGTGATACCTATGTACGTGTGAAAAACCCCATGGGTTAGGTACCTACATAGCAGCTTGAGATCCGTTTACCCATTCCGTTCTTGTGCTTTGACTATCTGCATAGATACCTACAGTAACACTTGGGGGCGGGTGGATGCCCTCCATCGCAGCGTAACATCATGTGAATTTATCTACACTACACATTGTTAGGTCCGGATTCTTACGCCACCCAATTATTGATGTGATGGGCTTGACAAGCTGACAATAATGGAATAATCGGCCCATCTCCAGCAATTCCAGCTTTCTTGATACTTGAGGGCGAAAATGCCGCACGAGTTTATGAGGTACCGCGTCCGTGATACCTGGCCAAAGTTTCTACCCACAGGGCTTCTTCTCTACGTTGCCGTACAGAAAACCCGACTGCCTGGCCCTATTTATAGCTGTGCCTTGCATCGCCCGTCGTGGCGTCGTCCGGTGTCTCATCATGTTACTTGCCGAGACCTGGACCTGCCTCCTCTAAGCAGACTCACCTGACTCGAATAGTATTAAATGTTATTTATCGATGGTATTGTTCGGACACCGCTTGTCCGGTAGGCCAATCAGAACAAACCCAGTTAAAATAGCATCAAGAGACCCTGGGTAGCAATAAAGGAGTTGCCTACTTAGGTACGGAATACATTGGCTTATGATCGCGGCTGGTCGTAATTCGTTGACATTTAGCAGACCTCTTAGAGCCATGGTTTATCTCATCACCCGCCCGATCCTTCAGGCCAGATCGAAAAAGCATATATTGATGATGATTGTTATTCGGCGTCATGGCATGTGACTGATGCTAAGAAGCTACGCAGCTCACATCGTGTTCAGACAACTCCTTTCCGTTTAGGCTGTGACCATATATTAGAAAACTATATCGTTGCGTTCATTTCCCTTTACTGGGACCTCTGGATAAGGATATACTCAAAAAATTCCAGGCTTGCTGGATTGAATCCGTTCGGCTGGGGTTTATTGGACTGAAATCATTGGCTTGACACATTTTGCCTATACTATCACGACTATACCTACACGTTCCTATCAAAGGGTGTGGTGTACCTACTCGCCTTTTCCTTATACTGGTGCCGTCTGTACCTCGCTGCATATCTTCCCCAGTCCCCTCTCCAACGTTCGTCTCTCGTCGTGACATAGAGAACCGAACCACGTGACCGGCGTTGACTCGACAGTGTGGAGAATGGCAACTTCGTCTACAGCAGTCTCTCTCTACCCGCCCACTCACCAGGCACTAGTTGTCAGATCTCTTCTGCATACTACGGTACAAGAGCGTGAGAAGATACTGGAAGATGTCGAGTACAACATATTCGCGTTTCCTGCGGCGCTTGTTGCCTGTGACTATCTATCAGATTCGGGCACCTCGGCAATGACCGACCTACAGTGGTCCGCATGTAGGTACATCTCTGCAACCATTGCTGAGAATCCAATGAAGTTACATAGTATGTCTGACTAACTCTGGACCCTAGTAATCAGAGGTGATGAGAGCTATGGTCGCAATTGGGGGTATTACTGCTTGCTTGAGACGTGCCGAGACGTCTTCGAACGTGGCGTGGATCGACAGTACGCAGCTCGCAGCGTTATAACGGGATCAGCGGACAGTGAATTCTACCGGAGCAAGCTCCTCAAGCCTTACGAAGGTGGCTTTGTCAATGGCGGGCCTCATCAGCTGGAAAGGCCAAACTTTTTCATTGTCCCACAGGGCCGTTGTGCCGAATTCCTACTCTTTTCTACTCTCAAGGATATCATAACTGAACAGTCCCAGACACCGGTGAAAAGGCCAAGGGTGATTGTAAGCAATGGCTTCTTTGATACCACCGGAGCCAATGCTGCCACGGCAGGGTTTACCCTCGAGACTTTCACCCAGCCTGGACTGACCGATCCGTTTCCCGAAGAACTTATTGGGAAACAGAACCCCTTCAAAGGTAACTTGGATTTGGTCGCAACCAAAGCTTATCTTGAGGTACACTCGGCAGAAGTTCACATGATATTGATCACAATCACCAATAACTGGGCTGCCGCGCAGCCAGTATCAATGGCCAATATCCGCGCAACAGCCGAGTTAGCGAGGCGAAATGCAATACCGGTCTTTTTCGATGCCTGCCGCTTCGCGGAGAACGCCTGGTTTATCCGCGAATTTGAGGGGGGATACTCGAACAAGACGATTCCCGAGATTGTTCAGGAGATGTTTTCGTATGTGGATGGATTCACTCTCAGTATGAAAAAAGACGGTCTTTCGAATATGGGTGGTGTTTTGTGTTTCAGGGACAAGGGATTATTTGCTCGGCGTTACGAAGGAATCGGACATCATTTGAAGGAGCGCCAAATTCTCTTTTATGGTAACGATTCTTACGGCGGAAGTAAGTTGCCCTAAGTCGTTGAACACGCCGTTGCTCTTACTTTTGAGGAAGGACAGGAACAAGAGCAGGAAAGTCTTCAGAGCTGACAACGCTTACCTAGTGAGCGGACGAGATATGATGGCATCGGTGGTAGGCCTATACGAAGTAACAAGAGAGCCTTACCTCCGGAACCGCATCAATCAAGTACGATCATTCGCCCAACAGCTTCAAAACAATGGCATCGCTGTCCTCTCCCCTCCCGGCGGCCATGCAGTCTACCTTGACATGGACGAGTTCTTCCACGGTTGTGACAGGTACCCAGGAGACTTCCCAGCCGTTGGCTTTACACTGGAACTCCTCAAGGACTATGGCATTCGTGCGTCTGAGTCCGGACCATTTGGGTGGGAATGGGACAAAAAGTCTCCGGAAATGCAAGCCACGATACCGAACCTGGTTCGGTTTGCCATACCACGCCACGTGCTTTCCGAGCAACATATCAACTATACGGTTGCAGCTATCAAGAAGTTACACAATCGGAGGCATTCCATACCAAAAGTCACCATCACTAGGGGCAAGGATATGAGACTTCGCCACTTCTCAGCCGGCTTGAAACCTGTTCCTGTAAATCGCAATCCGAAGGGGACATACCTAGGCGAGGCGAAGCGTCAAATATCCCTCTTATCCCGAGCACTTGACCAGGACTTCACAGAGCACGAATTATTATTCAAGGCCCTAGAGATTTCAACAAAGGGCTGGGGCCATATAGCCCTTCCTCAGGACATCAAATCATTACCATGGACATCACACGTTGGTAACGACCATTCGCCGATTGAGTACTCGGTTATGTTGGACCAGAAAACCGGCGAAGCAGAGCTGCGGTTCCTGATTGAAGCCCAAAAGTTAGAGGGCGAGCAAGAGGGAATCTTGGCGCAACTCCAAGACGAGGCGTTAAAGCTAACCGAACGTATAGCAAATGAATACAGCGCAACCGTTTCGCTAGACCGCTTCAACACCATTAAGGACCTATTCATGTCCAGCCAGCCTCAAGGATTCTTCGCCGCGTGGCACTCCTACGCAATAGGCAAGGATGGGCCAGAATGGAAGATCTATCTCAATCCGAGCTGTACGCCGGGCCGCGATAACGCCATGAACACAACTCGCAAGGCCCTCGAACGAATCGGGCTGGGAGAGTCCTGGATAGTCGTAAGAAGCATCATTGAGTCGACCGACTCAGTGGTCTACTTCTCACTCGACCTAACATCAAACGTGTCCGGCGCCCGCGCCAAAGTATATATCGCGCACGGGGTGACGACCGCCTGGGCGATTGCGAAGAAACACATCGTCATCTGCCCGCACGCAAACACCTACGAGATCCAACGCTTCTGCGAAATAATGGGAGATGGCTCTCTCGGACCGTATAGTAACAAACCGCTGATTTCGTGCTTCTCTTTCACGAGCAAGACGCCGACTCAGCCTGTCGGGACGCTGCATTTCCCCATCAGCGCGTATGCCGACGACGATCTGCAGATACAGACGCGCGTCGAGCGGTACATCGCCGCAGTGTCAGCACCATCAATCTACAAGACGCGCTACAGAAAGGCGATCAGCGCGGTGCAGCGCAGGGAATTGGATCGGGGCACGGGCGTCCATGCCTGGGTGAGCTTGAAGCAGTCAGCGGACGGCAAGCAGACGAATACGTTCTACATTTCTTCGGATATGTTTTCCCGCTAGAAAGAGCCGGTAGCGCAAAGGGGGAATGGCCTCATCGATAGACGGATTGGAGCTCGGGGGTTTTTTTTTCGAGAGGGGAATGAGGCGGTGAGCGGGTTTGCATGTCATACATACCTAGGTAGTGTAGGTAGACCTAGGTAGCATGGCCCCATATGCCGAGGCGCTCATTTATGACGACTATGATGAAAAGAATGATACGACCAATAATCTACCTACCCATCTATGTAGGCTTCTATGATCCTCTCTCGACTTTCTGATTTGAATCTCAGATCAGAAGTATACTCACACCACACCCGTAGTGTAGATGATTGAGAAAACAATAAGCACCCAGCCGAAGAGAACAAAAGCAACCAGCCCAAAGAAAATGAAAACCCCCTTAAGGGCGCCCGGCTTTGCAGCCCAGGTCCGTGCAGGGCCCGTTTCTTGACTTGGCGGTATTACAGTACCTTGGCTCCTGATATGATGGTTACCAATATCCACGGGGAAATGTTGTACTGTACATTGGATGGCGTTTTTTAGGTATTCTACTTGGATTATCTCGAAAGCTCGGGCCTGGGCTGCAAAGCCGCCCCTTAAGTAAGGAGATAGCTCTCTCACATCATCACATCACCTCACCTCACCTCACCTATCGACCAACCAACCGTCGAACCTCTCTGAAAACTCTATCATCAGACTTCCACATAAGCGGGCACCAAGCCGGGTATTTAAAAATCCTCAGCACCAGCCTCGGCCTAACAATGACATGCAGATGCAAATGATGCACCGAGACGATATCCGGATAAAAAATATTGCGCCAAAGCGGGCGTCGGCCCCGATGAAAGCCCGACACAATCTCCGACCGCTGAATCTCGTTGCAATGTTTCTCGAGCAGCATCTTCTTTGCGCGCTCCATCGCCTGCACTGGTAGGTACCGTTCTTAAGCGAGATACATGAGATAAGAGGATGGGAGAGAGGGGGAGGGGGAGAAGTAATAAACTTACACGTGGGGAGATGTGTGCCGTCAAGGCCCTCAATGTCGCGTATCCCGTGCGCCGTGGGCATGATGAGCCAGTGGTATTGACCGGCAAGACGCCTGTTCACGACGGCGATCACGACATCGTCCTAGTGGTCGTCATCAATGTCAGGCTCCTTTTTTTGTGTCCACGGCGCTTAGCACATGTTACACACATGCATATATACGTACTTCGTACGCGATTTCGGCGAAGTTGGCGCGGTCGCAGAAGATGCAGGTGTGCTGGACACGTTCTGTCCATTCTAGATTCGCCAGATAGTGGAATATGCCTCCGAGCTTTTCCATTGTCGATATGTATATGTATATGTATGCGATGTACGCCCAGCTGTGATGTGGGTTGAAGGCTGCCCTCTCTAGCTAAGTAGACAGGGGACGGGGATACGGTGTGATGGGAACCTATAAGTAGATGTCGAGCTTTGCCGCTTGGGCTGATGCTTATCGCCTATGAGTGGAGTCGGGAATGCATCTCATCTAAGGGAGGGTCAGCATATTCAGTAGTGCTGTCAGCGAACGTGTGATTTCAATTTTCGGCGAGCTTGGCTGCAGGCAGCATCACACATACGGGTAGAGCAGATTCAACACAATCACATACAGGAATAAATCCGTCTGGAGGGATGCACACTTCTTGTAATTAACCTATCACATTTCGCATCCCACCCCAGGTTCCAGCCACCGGGATAATGGGCTTACTGTATCTACTCCAATAGCTTCTAGAAGCCTTACTGCCGTCAGCCCTGCTTCGTGCGCCTATCGCTTCTCTACAAGGATGTCTATATCTCATATCTCATGTCTTTCAGGAGGAAATTCGTAACACCAAAGCAGCTCTTATCAGAAAAAAACAGCAAGTAAGTGATAGAAAAGATGTAAGCCCATTATCCTGCTGACTGTACCACTCGGAAAAGTAAAATAATAACATATCCAATCATCACCGCTCGATCTACTGGTGAGCAAAGGGGAATTCCCCTCGGGCAGTATAATCAGAGTCGTCATTACGATCCTTTCGAAAGTGTCGAGTGGAAAGAGCTCGAGGCGCTCTCCCAGCAGCAAGATCCTCAAACCTTGGAGGAGGGTGTATTTCTCGTAGTAGCAGTAGCAGACTTGCGCGACTTTCGCGACTTTCGCGCTTTTCTGCAATTCTGGATGACGATGACGAAAAGTACGAGTAAGAGCAAGAAGAGGGCGCCAAAGGGGCCTAGGATAGCAAAGATGGTGAAACCGTAAGACGCTTTGTTGAACGCCGCATTGTCCTTGAGTACGCTAGTCCCCAGTCCGACTTGCATGGCAGTCAGCACGATGACGATGTAGACCGTGGTAGTGGTGATCAAGGATATGTTGGAGGTCAGGAATTCTTCGTAGTTAGCCCACGGGTTGTAGTACATTTGTACATCTAAATCACGAAGGCCCCTCAAGATATAAATCCAGTTAAGCCTGTCTAGTCGGAGCTCTGATCGAATAAAACGTTCGCGCGTCCAGCCCGAACCTCCGGATCGTAAAAGCTCGGCTCCAAGTTTACGCCAAGTCTCCCAGTCAGGCGGTTGGTCGGCGGCCTTGGGAATGAGTTTTAGCTCAATAGCCAGCTCCAAGTCGGCTTGACTAGTTATGAGACATGCATACGAATAAAGAAACCAATGGGCGGTCTCTCGAATCTTATCTCGGGGTATTGGTGAGGAGCCGTCTGGCATGGCCGTAAGGTTCCCCGATGTAGGACCCGTTGCCGCTGGCAGGCTCCATTCAGCTGCTGGGCTTGCAAAGTGTTCACCACGACCTGAGGTGCTGGTGGGAAAGAAAGTGACCCAGAACTTACGCTCAAGAAGGTAGCGTGGCAGGGGTTTTATGTATATCTTACTGCCGGCCCAGAGGAGGTGCATATCAAGGGAGTCGGTTAGCACAATCGTTCGTCCGAGCTGGGTCTGGGTAATTAACGACCTAGCAGGTTTCGGAGAACCGACAGCCCAAAGCGCAGACTCAACGTCATGAATGCGTTTTAACGAGAACTCTGTTTGTAGAAAGAAGTCAAATGTGTCTTCATCGACAATATGGATGTTTTCATGGTTATCGCCCGTGCAGAAGGCTAGTGGCAGGTGTCTCCAAATATTGACATAGGGCGTGGTGACATTGGACCGGTTCGGTGATTCAGCCGCGACAGAAGTATAAGTACACCGCTCATCATAGAGCTGAGTGTCGAAAGGGTAGCCAGAGGCCTATGTGGGAGGGCTAATGTTAGAATTTGAGCTTGAGAATATAAGAAGTCCTTATAGGATGCATCCTACCGCAGCACATGAAAGATTAGCAGAAGACTTGTTGCTTGTCATGGTGTTTGGAACCGTTGGGCCACAGCCCTGGGGCAAGTAACTCATTAAACCAAACAGTCCTTTCTGTAATTATCAACAAGAAGCCACCGAGTTGATTGCTGAGTGGAATTGAACTGTCGTCAAGAGCCATGCATCACATGGCAGGGCTGTAATTTATCTAGAGATCTGTTATGTAGAGAATTTTGCCCGCCCAAGGCCTCGAGTGCTCAGCAGCCCGAGTCTCGGATTGGTCGCAGAGTATATATAAATAAGCCTTGCTCTTCACACCACCAACGCAGTGACTAGGTATCCAAGTCTTGCATGTAAAATAGCCGCGTCTTGAATTCATCATTGCAGGGGCCTAGGTAAGTATCTCCTTGGCTGCCCTAAGACGACAACTCGGTCACTGGCTCCACCTCTACCAAAATGAAACCTCACCTGGACTTCGATCACCAGCCAAGTTCTTAGGACGTGGAATAAGTGTCCACCAATCAGTCGCTGGCACAATAGGTAGGTACCTATCTTACCTCGAAATCGTTGGTAAGAACATGCATACCTAGTAGGTACACTAGGTATTTATACCTACCTAGGTACGGATTAGGTAGGTAGTAGATGAGGTAGTCCGTATATCACCATGGTTTTATACTCCACGCGGTTATAGATCCGCACTCTACCTACCTACCTTACCTACTTCGTACGGATCCGTAGGCAGTGAGGCCCCCGGTTTTCTTGTGAGCATTTCGTACTTGAAGCATTGTGACAGGTCAAAACTGGTCCAGCGGCTCTCATCATGTCTAACTACTGCGTAAGCGAGGTAGGTATGCGAGCTGAGCGGTAGGTATTATTACGTACGTATTGTATGAGACAATTGAATTGTGGCGACGCCGGTAAGGCGCCGGTAGGGAAGGCGACCGATCTCACAAAAATTGGTTCGGCTATTCTTCGGACAGTACAGAATAGAGATCCGTACGGAGTACCAAGTACAAACGCGATCGAAACATCTCTTTGGCCTGTCGAGTGCATTCCCAGCGACTTCTACTTCTACCTACTCCGTACGGACGTAATACCTACTGCTTGTCGGGCTTCATCCACACATTTAGGTATATGAGTTGACGAACGACCGTCTTCTTAACAAGTACGAATCCGTAGACAAGCCAAGTCCAGCAAAGAGTGTGTTGTTTGTTCCGTTCTTTACATGATACAGTACTTCGAAGGGCGAGGAGAATACTACTTGAAATCAGCCTCTTGTTCCATATATCAAGCTATCTACCTAAGTCGCTGACTGCTTTCTTTCGTGTATCTTCTACACACAAGCTTCACGCCGTCTATGTGAATCTATGCCACGACGAACCCGCAGAGGTGGAATTCCTGTGACGGGCGGACGATAGATTCCATAAACAGCAGAGCGATGTCGTATTACAATATAATTGGACGGGCACCTTGCACGAGATTTGAAGTCTGAGATTAAGGGCGTTTCTCAAGGATTGAATACGACTGAAGAACCAAGAGGAAGAGGTCCTGAAGGTCGGGGGAGGTCTACCCTATTTATCTACAAAATGCCAGAACGATACCCTAGTTCATTATTTTTCCATTTTTTCAAACCCAACTTATACGTACATCCAGCGGCAAACAGCAACAAGTGACGCCTAAAGTCACAATATCGACGTTATTAGATTTACCGATCTTAAATCTCACATTTCTCTGCAGACTCGTGATCGATCATTAAGGATAACGTCATATTAATCATCCAAACGCAGAGTAAGCAAAAGATAAACAAGAGACAAGGAGGAGGAAGAGGAGGAGGTTTGATGTCGGCGATAATCTCAAAGAGACGAAAGAGCTGCTGCGATGAATAGCAAGAGGCCACTGGTGGCAACCATGGAACCATCCGAGCCGGGAACTGGGATGACCGGCCTACCGGCACGGGTACCATTCTTACCCGGAACGCCAGTAGGAAGGCTCCATGTGGGTGTGCTAGGGGCTGTCGGCTCATCGAAAGCGGGGGGCTCGACCTGGTTGACGCACGCATCCGGAGCGAGAGCGCTCTGCGCCTTTACGAACCGTTCGTTTGTGTCATCGATTTCTTCCGTGGCATGCTCTTGGCTCTCGGGTGGGAACTTGCTTTTGGTTGTCGTGAAGAAATCGTTGCTTACTTGGCCTAGATGCGATGTTAGGTAAATTGATCTATTTGCTAATGAAATTCACAGATAAGTTGGGACCGGGCGTTTGCTCTGTCCAACCCTTAAGTTAACAGGGGTTGCTGACCCAGGTTGATGCTATATTCATAAGCACGCTCGCAAAGTCCGTTGGCCGCCACAACCGGCGCGGCGGCGGCAAGGTGATCCAAGAATTGGGAGCCTATTGCTGTCACCTGCTGGGAGATGTCGGCGATCTCAATGACGTCCTCAAGGGTGAGAGGAGCCATGACTTCTGCTGGTGCAATGCTGCCATTGATGACGCTGTAGAGGTTGACGGCAGATTCGCGAAGAGCCGTTGGATCACCACCCTGGTACTCTAGGACGTGGTTGTCGGCATCGGACATAGCATCAAAGATGCTCGTCAACAAGCCTACGATGACAGAGGTATCTCGCGATACAAGTGTTGCATGAACACCCATACTCAAAGCGAGGGTGGTAGCTATGGATCGGAATATCATGATGACTGAAATCTTTGGTGAATGATTCGGCGGTAGTATGTAGAAATCGAATTAATGGTTGAGGATGGGTAAAAAGGAGCCAAGCGAGCACGGTTCGAGTTATATACGAGAAAGGTCTTCCCAGAAAATACCGCTAAAGTCTCAAGTCATTGACCATCAACGGGATATTCAAGCTCCCCAATCCCGGCCATGGGTCAACCATTGACACATAATCGCGTGCCGACGCGCCATTACATAGCTCACATGAACGTCAAAAAGTATTAGGCAATGAATGCATCTCGTCCTGCAAGCGAGCAACTTGCGGTCGTCAATGCCCGAGCATACGACTCCCGGGCGCAAAAAGGCGACTGCTCGCAAAGGTACACCCCGCCAATCAACGTACTCATCTATCTTTGCGTTTTCAAGGCAACATTCCGGTTCACAGATTGCGTAGTCCACATCACTCTGTGTGTACTGCGCACATTCACGATTATTCCCGGGGTGCACGGGGATTGGCCCAACTGGGTCTTGGCTAGCATTTGCTGCAGATAAAACCGTATCCCGGGGCCGGCTAACGCAAGAAGTCGTCTAGATCTCAGGGACCAAGGGTTCAGAGAAGAGAGGGGCAAATAACTGTTTGCAAATTCGCAGTAGTTCATTTGCCGTGTTTCTGCAGCCTACTGGATGATAGATCTACCTATCATCGTTGTAACTTCTCACGGGGGATGTGAGACTGGGGTCATACCTAAAAACAATGGTATTGTACTTTGTCTCGAAGTCATAAGAATGCTATCTGCTACATCGGTACGGACTATGGATTCACATCTGTGCCTCGTCTAAAGGCCATGCACGGCTAGGTTAGTGAATCGCGAATCAGGAACAGGGAACGTTCGTCAAGCTGACTGTAGTACGCGTAGGTAGAAGTGGACACTCTCTCTGCTTTCGAAGTACAGTAAGAGGCATCCGATTCGGACAATTTTCTCCGGGATTTGAATAGATCAAGTCGACACCTTATGTATAAAAAGGTTACAGTATACCTTGATTGATATCTGTGCTTGAGTCAAGGCTGTCCCAGATTCATCCTGCAGAAACCAACATCGCGATGGCAAAAGATCAGAAAAGCATTTCTATAATGCGAATACTTTCTACAGTATGACCCTCTCTCACAAGGCTACCCAGGGAAAAGACCGAAAGATCCATATGTTCTTTTTACTGTATAACTTACGTTCATAGATGTCAACCGGGGATTGTGGTTATCATTCGGAGTTGGTGATTATCTTAGTCATTCTAAAGTCTATCATCACCGAACTCATACCTTATGCACCTACGGCGTTTTCATCTGAAGTCCAAGGAAGAGATGAATAAGGATTTAACGTAATTACTAATGTTTGACGGATATCTGCGATTCCGACTCTGCCGGCTAGGTTATCATTGATTACTATATACAACGGGGAATGAGTGACTCTTCAAATGAAGCAGGGAACAGGACATTTATTGGATTCCATTCAGCACATGCAGGGTCCACACGCATGTAGGTCAAATGCAAGTTACGACATTGAAAGTGCCCGAGCGGTCATTGGATTCGAATTAGGTGCCCCGATGATTGTACCATTCCTGATGGTGACGTTGCTTCCCTCCCCCACGTCCAGGTTTTCATGCAGGCGGAACTCCAAGATCCCGACTGGAATATTGACAGAACGCACCTTCATCAATGGACATGGGTATTCTTTGAACCAAAACAGATCACAGAAAAGAATATCAAGCAAGTAATCAATGAAGCAAACAAGAACCAAGCCAAGATCATCCTCTTTTGTGAGAGCAGCGTCCCTTACAACAATGCGAATGCACACCTCATCCCCAATCCCTTGATCTCCTCCTCAAACAATCCCGTCATAACACAATAAAGGCGTTGTATGAGTATCTAAGTATCTCCCGGACTTGTTCTCTTTATCCAGAAACCGGTATGATTGTCTTCAAAACAATGACCGCGAAGGATCCAGCAACGACGAAACAATGCCCTAGTCTGTACAAAAGTCCCAATAACAAAGCAGTTCCTAGGTTTATAAACGCTCGACATCCGACCCCAGAGTGAAGAAACCCGACTCGTAAGACATAAGTGCATACAAGTAAGACACTCGGCAACGATCACGACTTGGAAGCTCGGCGGGTTTGTAATCTGTTGAGCTACCAACGTATCACCTAAGCTAAGCTCATCTATCCCAAGTGAATCATTGCCTGCCAGCTCACAACCAGATTCTTGTACAGCACTACTCACTCTCAGAAGAAGACAAACTTTCATAACAAAATCAAGCAGATCAGATCAGCAACAATGTGCATCAAGGCGTACCAGCAATTCTCCAAGTGCGACCACGTCAACACAACTATCACCAAGTGCCCCACGTACTACCGGGAGAAGGAGTCATCAAGAGGGTTCTTCGGCTGTCTATTCCGACGATCAAGCACCACCAAGCCGAACTGCGGCAAGGTCGTGCCGCACTACCTCGCCAACGACGGGTACTGCCAAGCCTGCTCCGTGAAGAAGGGCTACTACAGGGCACAACGAGTCGGAGAGGGCGCAATGAAGGTGCGAAAGCAGGGGTATCAGGAGATAATGCACGAGGAGCAAAAGGAGGCGGCGCGGAACGCGCTCCGCAGGGCTGAGAAGCTGCGGAATCCGAAGAGGGGCGTGTACCACGATGTGATCGGCGTCGAGAGCACCGTCTGGCTTCCGGACCTCTACAGTAATCCGGAAACATTAGCGCAGAAGGAAGAGTATGCTCGCCAACCGGCCTCCGCGCCCCCTGTCTCATCATGGACTCAGAAAGAAGGCCACATTGTGATAAACAATTCGATGGAAAGGGCACGTGCAGGTAGGAAAGAGGAAATCATCGCGACGCCAATGACGTCCACATGGCTACCAAGCTACGGCGGAGCCGAGCCAATGAGGAAGCCAGCCCAACCGGCGTCCACGTTCAAATATACGGGCCGATACGCACATCGGACCCCGACTCTTCCGCCCGCGGTTGGTCTTCCATCCCTTCCTCCTCATTACGAACGGTGTCGCGCGGCCAGAGCTAAAGCATCAAAACAGCCCGAGACTAGTCACGCCTCCGACAGGAAACACAAGCAGACCGAGCGCAGTCATGCACACACGTCTCCTAGGAACGAGAAGCTGACGGAGACGAGTCATAAAGCAGACCACGTGCACGGCCCCAAGAAGACCCAGAAGCCCGAGACGAGCCATAAAGCAGACCGTACCCACGCCCCGGAGAAGACCACGAAAACCACCGAGTCGAGCCGCAAAACAGACCGAACCCACAGCACGAAGAAGATCCAGAAGTCTGAGTCGAGCCGCAGAGCCCACAATGCGAAACAGGAGCTGAGGAAGCAACTGCAGCCAATTCCTTACGACCTGGACCACGACGAACCAGACTCCGAATACGATTCAGACAATGACTCGCTCGATCAGATCCTAAAAGAAGACGCCGTCCCGTCTCCTAGCCGCTGGGACGCACGGAAGGCCGCGATAGCGAACTGGATCGAGAAGCGCGGCATGTCCGACAAGGACTCGGACATTTCGTTCGTGTGCAGGACCGCCAAAGCGATGAGCGATCAGGCTCGCCTGGAGCAGAGACACGCTTCTCGTAAGTAGTGGTACCTCACCTAACAAAGCGCTCACTTCCTTCTAGGCCTTCCCCTTTTCTTGTTTCTCGCGTATCCTTTCTGTATATACATTTAGATATACAGAGCTGTCCTTGCTCTTTTTAGGTAAGTAATAATATTATTAAGGTAACGTATCTTTTTTTTTTCAACAATCAATGTTTAAATGATTTCCAGTATGACCTTTTCCCAAAGACCAAGTCGTGACTCACGCCAAGGGGCCGGAGACGCCGAGAAGAATAGGCGGAGTCTCATGAGTTCTAGTTTCAACGGCTCTGGGACGCAACTGGAACGGACATAACAAACCGGGGATATATGACCAGTAGTTTGGACTCATAATAATATATACGGTATACTATCTCTTTGATACTAAGTATAGCAAATCAGCGAGTACACGCTTTCTATATAGAGTTGAGGTGAATTACGCCAGGGGTATCAACAACTGACTACAGCACGTGATTTTTTTTCTCCTCACCTGACGATACCGGTTACTAGCCGATTCGTCACAGTTGGCTCGGGGTATGATCAAAGGGGTAGGCGCTCCGACCACGGTGTATTCGCGGTCCTTTGTTTCTAGTAGGGGCAACGGCGCGATGGAGCGACGACGCGTTGCTTGACCTCGGCGATACGTTCATTTTCGCTTGTTAAGGTAAGAGGAGGATTGTCTCATGGCAGTTGTTCAGTTTGACTTTCCGCTCTTCTTTGTCGCAGCCGCTTTTTGGCTTCTGAACTTGGCAATCTCGGCTTGAACAGCCTTTTCCACACGGCCCCGAAGTTCGCGCCTATAGCCAAACTTGAATAGAAATTCTAGCCACACGAACAATGGCGCAAGGAAGATGGCCTGGACAAGGTTGTCCAGCAGAGCAGGTGCTCGGCCCTCAAAGGCGCCATGTCCCACAAACTGAAGCAACCAAGAAACGATGTGTACCGCGAGCGCGATTTGATTTGTCAGTGTAGAATCGTGTGACTGGGCGGCATTCCCCAGTGCGGCGGCACCCAGACATATTATGGCTAATATAGTCCCGGCTACTGGCTCGAGAAGCACATATAAGCCGCCCCAGGTCAGGGCAGCGAGAGTGCCAAGGTTGAGGTCGAGGTTCGTTATTGTTATAGCATCGGGGAGCGGAATAAGCGTGCCGGTATTGGCACCCTGAGCAGTAGAAAACAGAGCAATTAGACGGCGACTAATGACTTCCAGGGAAGACAGAGGTGCATACAAGAGTGAAGCCAGAGAACAAAATCAATGGGACGCAGACCATGTGAATGGCGACATTAACTGGGTTGTCGTGATATGCACCGTACTGTATGTAATTAGTCAGCAGCGGCGAAAGTTGAATCCTAACCGCTTTAGCCGGGAAGAGTGAGACAAATCACGACGGGAGACTTACAAAGGTGAGTTGCTTTTCGAGATTGAGCGCCATCTGAACTTTTGGCCGGAAACGACCCCCGGAGGCTTGGTGAAGGTGGGTAAGGTGGGTAGTGAGGCTATTGACAGAAGCGTATTCTGGATGCTTGCGTCCCGGTTCCTGGCTCTTTGTCCTAATCCAAGCTTTACTGCAAGGCAAAAAAAAAATAAAGGTTTATAGCTACATGTGTGAAATACCCCGGGACAGGAGATGAAAGTATAGTAGATGTACAGGAGGGAGGATAGTATAAGGAAAAAAGTATGTTGGAATACCGATCGATAGAATTGAGTGGAAGAGTGTGAATGTTGGTGAGGCCCGCCTTACACTTTCATGATACTAGTGGATAAGATGATTAGATTAAGTGGGGCTCGAGCGGCTCATCTTTCAAGTAAGGAAGAATGCGCCGTTCGTTTTTGTTGCATGCAAGTCCTAGGCTAGCGCCATCTGGTGATAGGTATAGGTACTTCGTACCGGTACGCTGGTTCCCACTCAGTGCTGTACCTCGGGGTATTTCTAGAGCCTCGAGAGATAAAGGTACTTAGCTAGAAGTGCTCGTGTGCTGCGCTATGACGGTACTTATGCAAGGCTGCTCAAATCAGTACATATGGGATACGGTGGTACGCTTTTTTTGAGTAAAAGAACTGCGCAAGCCAAGATATGCCAAGACACTCGGGCATCGCTATATGAGATTTCTAGATAGCCTATGTAACTAAAAAGAATACGATCTCCCACCAACGATATGTACTTATTCCAGTACAAAGTATGGGTTCCCCGAGTATAACATGTAATGAAGGTATTCACTTTTTCGGTTTGCGTCGTACTTTTCAATCGTGACTGACCCCCGTACGGATCCGTACCTGAGGTCCACTGTATTTAGCGTATTCACAGCACGTCAAGCAACCAACCAGCCTTCCCCTACACCTACCAATCATCCGCTCCATCCAAATTGCGAATTGTTCATTTCTCCTACATTTTTCCTTGCACACGCAACTTAACAGAGGCCGTAACCAAGTCCTCTTGCGTACTTACGACTCTTACCCAGTCTACAGGACGCTCTTCTCAGCCCTATCTCTATCTAATATCAAGGGTTTCTTCTTTTTTGTTTTATTTTTTTTTTCAATTTTCAAATATCTTCTGTCCATCTGCTCGCCGATCGGCAATCTCGTCCATTATCGTGTTCGGCCTCAGTGTCGACCGTCGCTCAACTTCCAAGTTGTTGCCGACCACTCTCGACATCCTAACCTCTTTGTTATCACCGTATATCTTTGGCATGGAATTGCGAGCCCGAGTGGTGTAGCCGCGACTCCTCCACACCACCGCGCAACGCGCGCCACGGCCTCTGCCGATCTTAGCGGCCTTTGCGACCTTGCGATTGCGTACTCTCCTCTTTCATCCATTCAGTCAGTCTAGCTGCACGCGTAATTCTTGACTGTGACGCGACTTGACGTAACGTAACGAAACGAAACGAAGCGAGGCGCGAGACTAGATCAACGACTACCGAGTACAAGGACGATACACGCGGCTGATCTGCTCATTTTTCACCATGTTCTTCCTATACAACCTTGAGCGCAGGGTAACACTGCATCCCTCATACTTCGGCAAGAACATGCACGAGTTGGTCACTGGCAAGCTCCTGAAGGATGTTGAGGGCACTTGCACCGGAAGCTATTACATCATTTCTATTATGGATACCTTCGATATCTCCGAAGGCCGTATTCTTCCGGGCAGTGGGCTCGCCGAGTTCACCGTTGGCTATCGTGCCGTTGTCTGGAGACCTTTCAAAGGCGAGACGGTGAGGGCTTCTTCTTTTGCCTTATCTTACAAGATCTTGTGTTTCTTACTAGATCTGTTTTAGGTGGATGCCGTGGTCGTATCTGTGAACCAGCATGGCTTCTTCGCTGAAGCTGGCCCCTTGCGTATATTCGTTTCAACGCACGTAAGTAGCAATAAATAGTCCGCATGTGACCAGGCCGAGAGACCAGAGGAAAGTTGACAAAGCTCCCCATTCAAGTTGATCCCGCAAGACATCAAATGGGACCCCAACGCGACACCTCCTCAGTTCACTAATAATGAAGACACTACCATTGAGGTTGGCACTCATGTTCGTGTTAAAATTCTGGGTACCCGCGCCGAAGTTGGTGAGCTTTGGGCTATTGGCAGCATCAAGGAAGATTACCTTGGGTATGCGCCTCCCCATCCTCTCGTCTGCTTATGCCTGGTAGCTGACTGTAAAACCCCTGCAGCACATTACAGGTTTGATATGAACCAGCCCCTCCTTAGACATGGATATCGACGGGGTGTTGGTCGATTCCTGGTTCTCGATGAGCTGTCACGAGGATTAGACGCTGTGGAGAGGGTTGCCATAGCTAGATCTTATAGGACAGATCTCATCTACGCAGTAGACTTGCAGCAACGTTTCATCAGTACTTATATACAAGGTAAAGTCTAATTACCTACCAACTCAAAGAGACTACCCATCACCAGTCATGTTGTCTACCCAAACAGGTAGCTACCTCTTTCGGCCCAAACTCCGTGGCACGTCCGCCAGTCCTGCCTTGCCCTGTGCCACCAGCTCCAACCAAACACAGCACGGTTCCAGGCATGGGCATGGGCATCCTTAGACGCGTATGGGGGAAGAAGGCCCTGGGACTATGAATCTCAGCTGCAACCCAATCCCCCCTCTCGCCACTCATATAAATTAAATCAATGAGAAGGCAGAAAATCAAGGGGCTTGTACTATACAGTATGTAAGAAGCAATTACACTTACCTTCCCGCTTGGGTACCTATGCATTGGCCCAAGTTAGAATTCACCTCACAGAACCCTCCCCTTTTGCTCCAATGCAGTAGGGCTTTGTTGTTCCGTTCTGCCTTGGGGTTGTTTGGTGATTATTCTCAAAGTGAACGATCTTCGTACTGTGATTTGATATCATTGCTGCTGTGCCGTATTATGTGTTGATATTTGTGATACGGCTAGGCGAGGTGACAGTGAAGTACAATGGATCACTGAGAGTTGACCGATAACGAGAAGCCTACTAGCAGTATGATCTAGCATTTCACGCGTGAAACAAACTCGTTCGAGGTCATTTGGTCTTGTATATTTCTCTTTGCCAATGGTTGTAGGGAAAATACCTACCCAAGTATGCCGATGACACGCACGCCCTCAAGGTTTTGTGTTCAAATACTGCTCCCAGCCTTTTGAAAGGATAACCTCGTCTTTGGCGAGGACTTCCGTCTTCATCTTCTCCTGGTACGCCTTCATCTTCGCATCGTACTCGGGGAACGCAACGCCTAATATCCGGATAGCCAGGAGCGCGGCGTTCGTTGAGTTTCCTATTCCCACCTGTAATATAGTCAGCGTCTGTGAATGCTGTGCATGGTGAGACAGTCCCAGAGAGGGTTCGGGTCGAGGGGGAGGGAACGAGGTGTAGATACGTACTGTTGCGCAGGGAATTCCACGGGGCATCTGGACGATGGATAACAGGCTGTCCATGCCGTCTAGTACGCTGGCTCTTACGGGAATACCAATAACAGGTAGTGACACTTCGCTGGAAACCATTCCAGGAAGACTAAATAACTAGAGTCAGTGATAATCCTTCTTCGTGATACAGAAAATAAGTCTTAGATCTTGGCCAGATTTCCCCTCGGCTCCCTCAGAGACGACTCAAAGTCCCGAGTTCTGAACGAATCGGGTTCTAATGAGTAGTCGGAATGGGACGTCACTCACTGTGCGGCGCCACCAGCTATCCCAGACTTCAAGTCAGCATACTTCTAAATCAAATACCTATAAGGTATAAAGCCACTCATCATTGTAGCCTTCATTTCCACCACCGGAAGGACTAGCATGGATGGGGGCCACTCGCAGGGATAAAAACTTACCGGCTGCAATAATCACTTTACAACCAGATTTGTTCATCTCGGCAGCGAATTGCATCATGTGATGAGGTGTACGATGTGCTGAGGTGATTCGAACAACGAAAGGAACCTCAAAGTCCTGTAGCACCTTGAGGCCAGCGGTGAGTGTGCCCAGATCTACCCGAGCTAGGAGTCAGCTTTCTCATCAAGATTCTTGAGAGTTGGGAAAAGGGGCGTAATCTTCAAAGTCTGCTAACCTGAATCTGAGCCCATTGTGACCGCTACTAATGGACTTGATCCAGATTGTAATGCTGGCTGTTGAGGTATCTCTATTACTCCTATCCGTTCCGCTCTGATTTCATCCATGCATTGGATGAGGTGGCTAGTTCGTTCGGCAAGTTTCTCAACAGAGGAATGGCCCCAGAGAGTAATATGGCCTATTTTTCGTCCCGGTTTAGACTCCTTTCCATACATGTGCACTGCGGCATTGGCGTGTGGATGATAAAAGCTGGTGGTTAGGTCGGCAAGTCTCTCATGCGAATGAGATTCTACGCCTCCGAGTATGTTCAGCATGATGGCGGACGGAAACTGGGGGACAAAGGAAAAATCGGGCGATGGCACTCTATCTAATATGGAGTCCAGTTGAGCCCTATACTGGGATCTTTGCGGCAACAATTCAATAGTCAGATGGCCAGAATTATGTGGTCGAGGCGCAACCTGGTAATACAGTCAGCGAATACATCCAGGTAACAAAACTATATATGCATACCTCATTGACAAAAATATCGCCGTCGACTAAGAACATCTCAACCGCAAATACGCCTCTTCCCCAGAGACGACTAACTACGTCACAGGCGACCTTTTGGGCCCTGTGAGAGATGGCATCACTGACGTTACGCGGCGGGAAGAAGACCTAGCAACATTAATATGTATACTACTAGATAACATGAATGAATTAAACGTACTTTGGTGCAAATGCTGTCCTCGTGAATTGTCTCCACAACCGGATAGGGATAGACCTTCTTCAGGTTACCATCGTCGTCCTCAGTCCGCATCACCATAACGGACAGTTCCATTTGAAAGGGCACAAATTTTTCGGCATATAGGGGCTGGTCTCCCATCTGTGCAACGGAGATTTCGAAGTCATCGGGACTGCTGACTTTGAAATTGCCACGGCCGTCATATGACCCTTTGGCACCCTTCAGCATAAAGGGGAATCCGAAGCGCTTAGCAGCCTGCTCAATAGAAGCCATGCGAGCATCACCCGACTCTATTGACATCTGAGGAGCAACAGGGAGTCCATTCTTAGCAAAGTACTCCTTTTGCTGGAATTTGTCCTGTATCAGACGTAAGGTCTTGTAGGAAGGGTGGACAGGCACCCGCTTCATGATGGTGCCACGTCCATCAGGAGAGGGCACCTCAACACCTTTAGTCGCAATCTCTTCCAACACATCGCATTCTACGTGCTCGATCTCCACGGTCAGCACATCGCAGCGAGAGGCCAATATTTTGATCTTTTCCGGATCTTTGAAAGAGCCGGTGACGTGCAGATCGTTGCGATTAATCTGCTTTGCGGGGCAATCTTCCGCATCTAGTACCGCAACCGTAATGCCCAGGGGAGCGGCAGCTTGGCAAAGCATGCGGCCGAGCTGGCCTTAGCGAGGATGAAGTCAGTGAGTGAATCTTAGGAACCTTGAAAGAAATACTCATATTGCGACAAGAGTCATGTTCTTACCCCCGCCCAGCAGACCGATGACAGGGTTCCTGCGCATTGCTTTTCTGTTTCCTAGAAAATGCGCAAACACGAGTAAAATGACACCCAACCAATGCCGTTACTTCTCACCTCTGCAGGTTAGTTATCACGAGAAATGATACTTTGAGTTGTGCTATATAATTTATAAATGTACTTCGTATCTGTGGAATCCTGGCTCATAGTCGCTGCAAAAAATGGTTGGATCGATTAGGTACGTCCGTACGGACGTAGGTACCTGGGCATTGGCGGGGGAACCCACTCTTACGTAAGTCTATTCGCATTATTTGCACTTTATTCGAGCCCGCCTCATTTTGGCACGTCTGTCGCTACCTTTTTGCCAGGCAAACATCCTTCCCTACCAGTTAGAGAGTATTTGCCATAAACAAGAGCTACGGACGTACAGGTAAAGTATATTGTCATTAGCTGTTGTCAATGACCTATGGCAGTTGTTGTAGGTAGTGCGTTAGGTACATAATCGGATGACTAAGTTAGGTAGTAGGTAATACGTCCTAGGTACCTAGGTACCTAGCTTATGTACCCACACAATTGTTGTTTAAATGCATCAAATCCTCGCGGGGTCCGGAATCGGCGGTGTCTATAAGTGTGCCTACCTTAAACGGCGGTGCTGTCAACTCCCCTCGAGCTTGTGAGCTACTAGAATCTCAACCGATTACCTACCCGAGGCCAGCATCATGGCCCGATGAAAGGTACATAGAGTGAAACAAAGCCACACACTGCATACCATCCGAGTTTACTGACTGCGGTAGGGTAGTAATACCGAGTTTGGCCGCCAGGCGTTCTTCATACAGCACTCCATACATGCATAGAATGCATACAACTGAGGCCCGAGGCCAAAACACCATACGCAAATCGACAAAGTTGAAGTGATACAAGACAGAACAGTATCATTGGGGTATCCAGTAGAGGCTTACAGAAACCTGCTTCCTATCAATTGGCGGCAAAAAAAGCCTTAGTCATGCGCTGGTCATCCTTGGGCCAGGTCGGCCAGCTCTACCCAGCATTGTAAACGATCCTACCGACAAAGATCACGCGTCAACCCATCTCGACTCGAACCAGTTTAAAATTAGACCTGGCGTTGAACGTCTGTGACCCAATTGATCAATCCAAGGCTTCGTGGACTCGTGGCATGACGACTCGGCATTGTCATATTCCAGGTTGCTGGCAAGCAGTCAACGCCTGGTTGCTACAGTTTCAGACGCGGTTTTTAGCAAACTCATTTATCACTCTGGATTTATTCTGGGAATCCCAAATTGGGATTCAGCCTCATGTCTGTAGCCGTGCTCTGCTTTAGCCCCAGGCCGCAAATGGTTTAGCAACGTGCAACGAACACAGGCGCCACCTACATCAATGAAGCTGATAATGCCCCAAAACGGTTTGTTTTGCTAATCGTTCTTGTCGTCGGTAGGAACTTCACATACTACAGTTCACCCCATATGACTCGACTGCATGTTCCCGCCCGGCCAGTGGCCATGTCAGGTTGTGCGATACTCAAGGCCTATTAACAGGGGGCATATCCTGCAAGAAAACCTGGCAGGCCTACTAAGTCGCGGAGCACAAAACTCATTCAATGATCAAGGTTGATGTCACCTCGCCCATCCTATGGCACTCTGGTGCTCGCCGGGATCATAGCCCAACAAACCAATGAAAACAATCTGAAGGTTGTCGCCAATTGGCTAGATAGACCAGCTTGACTTATTGTTGCACTGATTTCCTATCATCATGCAGTAGTAAACATGACGTTTTCCATCCAATCAGCTATCGTATAAGGCTATGGTGTTCAAGAGTTTCTCGCAGAAACTTGCTTAGGTATTGGACTTGGCCATGGATGAGCGGAACCAAGAAGAGTTGGCCGCATACGACGGCTAATACTTTGGCGAGTATCACAGTAACCAGCAGCTCGCTTACACTACTCTGGGCGAAGAGTTCCGAAGCTCGGCAACCGAAATAGCATGTTCCAGACTCTCCGTCATCGCCCAACGAGTTTTATTGTTGAACAGAGTCAAGGTTTTATCAACGTTCATCTCAGGGACCTTGGTGACTGTTGAAATGCAATATATCGACACTCAGCTCGAACAATCATGTTATCTACATATTGCCAAGGGGCGTAAAGCATCTACCCATCACAGGAGTTCGTCTCTAAGCCCTCTACAACATCCAACGCGACAGTATGATTAGTGGTCTTGATATTCACGAATTACCGCCGCCGGATCTATATTTGAGGCCTTCAGTGCAGATTCTAGGGCACCAGTCCAAATTTCTTTTGGTTTACTCCAATCAGTCGGGATGCTTTGTGTCACAGCAACCTGCCCCTTAATTCTGGGATCTACCCCAAGGGGTAAACCTATGCGAGTGTGTAATGTGGTAGGTCCTTCTACCCAATCATCGCAAATTGATGTTCACAATGTCATTCAGTAACGCCTCACTGCACTGATGAATACTCTGAATAGCGTGGTGAGGTTTCTGATGACTGCTAAATACCTCTCTTCAGGGCTTTTCAACCACCGGCGCATCGTACGTGGGTGCCGTTCTCGAAATGCATCGTTTCCCGTCATTCTGGCTGGACTGGGCCTCCAGCTTCCGAACGATTCGTCTGAAACCACAGTTAATATATAGCATAGTATCTTCGATAGCATCCTGGAGCAGTATTTAGACCTCCCTGGCGTCTTCACAAATTAAGTCTATTTTTAAAGCGTGTTTGCTTATGAATTTTTTCGCCCCAATTTCCATAGCAGGAAGTTTGGTAGAATCGCCAACGATCAAGCTTACAAGCAAGCCTCTTCCGGCATTCTGGTTTTGACAAGACCGAATTTTCGTTTATAGATTCTCGATCATCGATGCATGAATGCGCGGATTGATTGATCTTGCATAACGAGTCAAAATGCCCTGCATCCCTGTCGTGTCTGTCCCAAACAAAATGTGCTGCTTACACATCTCCGCATCCGGATGTGGTCAACGTCGGCCTTGAGCTCTTTCAGACACAGGCCAAGATTGCGTCTAGATGATAGTGTTTACGTTGAGAGATTCGTCGTATTCTGGCAGATCAAGTTACTTGTTTTTTTTTTCTTCTCGGTCCTACAGGCTTAAGGACACCCGGCACGGGGACGAATCGCCTTCGTCTTGATCCTGCGATCTGATTGAGACAATGATTCTGTCTTAGCAATAGGTTATGGCGTCACTTTGTGAGTACATATTGGAATCTTACGTTCCACTCGGCCAGATAAACGAAACCGACGTGTCCGCGACTGTGAGCACATATCGGAAAGATAGCTCAAGTCATTGGCGACAGCAACGATTGCGCCTCGTACCTTCGCTCACTTCATCACACCCTGTACAGACGAGGAACAAGTTGTTTTGCCACCTCAAACCTTGAAGCGAAGAGTATCTAACATTGTCGCCACTCACTGTAACGCAGCATTCCTAGCACGGAAAACGCCGCCTACTGGCCTCATACCAGAGGACAAGGGGTGCGCATGGCATTCTGTCCAAGGATTACAACCACAAAGGTGAAAGAAAGTTTCTTTTCAGAATAGGACCTCATCCTGTCGAGAGCTTCCTTCCTCACTGGACTCCACAGGATCCCTTGGGGGAAAAGGCATCTAGTTGGTCCACGTAGACACTGTCAGAGACCCTGCCATATGGGGGGGGGAGGGGAGCCTGGGCCGAACAGGGGAGCTTTTTCATGCGAGTCGATTTACGAGTATTCTATAAGGTGTGGTGTGGTGTGGTAAGAATTGATAATCTGCTACCTTGCCCCGGCGGCGGTTGCAGTGATCAGGCAACATGTGACCTGACTTCGCAGCGCCCTGAATACCAATACCCTCCCTGAATGAGAGTGACATCTTGGGTATATACCCGTGCCCCGGCGTGAATCCCTGACGGATTTCTGGGATAACTTATGCTCCGATACTAGTCGATCATCGAATCTCGTTGCCGACCTCTCCGGTGGTAGCGGTAAGTGACTGTATGGTATGTAGGTAGCTTCGAACCAGATTTATATTATATGAGCACGAGGGCGCTGCAGTACTGGGGCGCTGGCCTTAATCTATCAAAAGGTAGGTAGCTTGGCTGACGATGCTCATCTCGCCAATAAGTTACCGGAATGTCAGGACCTACTATGTAGGTATCAAGGATACAGGCAAAACCCGTGCCGAAGCCGATATACCGACGGTAGGTACCTAGTGTATGTATGTACATAGTGTAGGGCAGCAAGCATGGTTACCATGTGATTCGCAGGTACGAGTGCTGCGGTTGTCTTGGCCGACCATTCATGATTCAAGAAGGGGATATTGCGTACATTAGATATTCCTTCATATCAGACCTACCTACGTATACGTACGTACATGCATGGCCGACCTACATACGTCCGTACATGATACCTAGTACCTAAGTAGTACTTAGATATTTCCCAGCATGAGTTTGGTTATGGATTAATCCGTAACCACTAACCTTATACGTCTAGATTCTAGTGTAGGTAGACTATGCGGCTGTCTAGGTAAATGAAGCTGTAGTGTATACACTAGGATTCCGTACTTGTACCTAGATAGGTAGCTAGGTAGGTAGATACGGATCCGTAGGTAGCGTGGGTATAATTAGTGTACGGACGTACATACCTAGTGTTTAGTTTCCCTCATGGTCAATGAGATACCTACCTACCTAGGGTATCTATCATCAACCCCGGATCAGACCTGTCACCACGAGCACGATTCCCCAATCATGCATCATAGGTAACCATTCACGTCTGTGCGCTGGCTATAGGGCCGGTGGGTACATACATAATGCCAGAAAAAACATGAGGCGTCATGAATGATGTCGACCCGCTTTCGTGAAGGGACAAGTAAGAATGGGTTAGGAAGATGTACCTTATACGTAGGTTAACGTCGCTATTCTAGTTTACGTATAGTCTGTACGGACGTACGTCCGTAGCCAGGCACGAAACACTACTACTTATAATCCGTAGGTATCAGCCAATGATTCAACTGAGGACGGTCCGGACATAGTAGGGACCTACCTAAGTTGGATCTCTCTTTGCACCGAGCGACAGGCCGACATACCTACCTAGCTCCCACCCCTGCGTTAGGACAACCCCTATGTAGGTAGTGTAATGACTCTTGCGTTTTTGTTTACTTTTTGTTTTTCCGGTGATTTTTTTTTTTTTTTTTCTATTTTTGGTTGACTCCTCATCTAAGTCGCGTTTAAGACTTGCAGTGGCGCCGACTACCTACCTGTTAGTTAATTGTTTGAGGCCGTTGGGCCGCAGCGGCTTTTCTCTCTTCTTGTTTTACCTACCAAGTATGTACTGGCGTCATACAAACGGCCATCTCGAACGCGTACATAGAAGAGGCAGGTCAATCAATGATGATGGCGTGATAAGATCAAATTGATTGATGTGCAAGTTGACTAAAGACATCAACATGTATCTTGGTACGCTAGTGCACGGGGAATCAATGATCACTGATCATTGATCAGTGTCTCTTCTCTGTCTATCTATCTATCTACCTACCTAATCTAGTGAATCCGGAGATCCAGGAACGTCCGTACGGATCCGTACGCCCACACCGAACACGCATTACCTAAGATATGACTACAAAGATGGGCGCTATGTCGGGACTTTTGTAGGTGTTTTTGCACATCATCATCATCACACGATACCTACACTAGAAAAAGACACGATTAGCGGATCTTACTTATGTACGGATCCGTACCTACTTACACTAGGTTGTAGTGATGAGCGTACGATAATTTTCATAGGAATACACTATGGGAAACATGATAAGCAAGCGCGCAAATCTCGTTTCAATCTTACGGGCCATTTCGCTTTCGGGTTTGCCAAGGCGGTAGGAAGACCCAGTTGATGCTTTTGCTTTGCGTTTTTTTTTTTTGTTTTTTTTTTTTAGCCTGTCCATTCATTCAGCAAACATGGATGGGAATAGGTACCGGTACCGTTTTTGGTGGATTATTGGTAGGGAGCAATGGATGACTACGTATAGAGTACCTAGTAGGCAGTGGGCTTGTTGTTATTTTCTTGACTGCCCGAAGGCTACAATTCGAAAGAATCCCTACTCACATGGAGGAGGAGGTAGTTAGCTATAAGTCGACAGATTTTTGATTGGTTTAAACCCCGTCAGTGACCGAATTGTAGCCTTTGGGCAGCCAAGGAGGTAGTCATATTACTATAATTTGGAACAGACCTATTGGAATTCGAGAATGCATAACCGTTAGCGAGTTGTTCGTGATGATGCCAATGGGGGAACAGCGCATGCACCCAATTGTGTGCGCCTGCGCTAGTACCCGGGTGTACCTACGCTAAATTGGGAGGGGAGGGGAGAGGAGGGGAGGGGAGGAGGGAGGGAGGAGGAACGCACCGCACCCTTGGAAACAACTAAACAGGGGGCAGCCTGCTGCCAGGGGACAAAAGCAGCAGCAGCAGCCGCTCTTGCTCGCAGATCACCTGCACAAATCAGGTTTAGTGTGTATTGGTTTTGCCCCTGCGTGTCAACAGGCTAGCCCCCTTTAGGGATAGAATCTGATTTCCAGGTGGTAATTTAGTGTCAGAGATCTCCGCAAATGACGCGATGCAATTTAGCCATCACAAATCAGTCACACAGAGCGCGTTGAAATACAAGTCAATCCCTGCAAAATCGTTGGGGACGACGAGACCGGTGACACTCGCCAAGGTCCTTACGGTAGTTGAACATACCTCCTAAGATAGGTACTACTACTCTGCGTACTTCGTGCACAGGTACGAATAGGTACTTTGTTCATATGCTGAAATCTGACTGTCGTATTTATTGCAAGTGGATTGATTTCACAACCGTGTGTGTGTGTGTGTGTGTGTGTGTGCATCACGTGTACGGAATAGGTAGAATTACATTACATAGTACCTACCTTACCTAACAATGAAGTACGTACATACTTAGTACCTAGGTACTTCGGAGCATACACATATATATATTATTATACGAAGCAGGAGAAGGTACGGTAGGTTCAGTGTCGCATCCGTTCCTGCGTCGGCAACAAAGTCTCAGCCCGAGCTCGTGCGCGAAGTATCAATTTGGCATCAATTGGCACGACATACCTTTAGCTAGCAGGTGCGCCTGGAACACACTCACAACACACACACAGAGACAGAGACAGCTCACCGCTGTATGTATTGCGCCTGCATTGCATTAGTTATTACGTCCGTACCTACCTAATATCTTCTCAGTATTTCTTCCCACCCGTAGCCCCTTCCGATTTATTGATTCTACGTATTAGGTACGTTCGTACGTCCGTACTTACCAGTTTAACTACTTCACAGTGGCGCTATACATGCCTACCTACCTACCTACCTACTTACCTACCTAAGGTAGGTACCTACTCTTACTCGTTCCTGCCTGCCCCTGCCTGGCAACGAGCCATTCCTTCCTTACCTGCATGCAGGTGTGCGTTCCTGCCTGACACGTTGTCGCCATAACAAAGCCCTCCTTGCCAAGCTTACGTACTTAGCTTAATTGCCTTTACCTTCCACGTCCGTACATACCTATCATCGCTGCTGCCGCCGTAGATCTTCTTCGTCTGTCTCTCTCTCCGTCTGTCTGTCGCCACCCCCTCCCCTCCCCTCTCCTCCCCTCCCTTCCCCTCCCCTCCCAATCATCAATTATCATCATCCCTCCAATCCCCTCCTCCTCTATCCCTCTACCCATCCCTGTAGGTAACTGAAGGTATTCCCGCCCATCCAATCCTCTCTCTCCCTCTATCCTCCCCTTTCTCCACCACTCTGGTCGTCCACAGGTACGAGGTACCATTGAAGGGTACGAGGTACGAGATACGAAGCACAGCCATACGACAGCCATACGAAGTACATACATATGGTCTGCTCTGCCTGGCTCACCATATTTGGTTGGCATTCTCCAGCAAACATTCCTGACCTTTTCCAAGTCCGTCTTGGACCTAGACATCTTGACTCCATCGACTTGGCTTGACGTCGAGCATATCAAAGACTGCCACAAAAGTACAAAGATAAATAAAGAGAACGCACGCTCACTCTCTCATCATAGCCGATAACTATTTACTATTGCCCTGCGCTGAACCGCATCGGTCTTTGTTACCTGTCAGGAGGTCTCTGCGGCCTTGAAACAAGCCGCCACACCATTTAAGAAGATTAAGATTACGGACTGCAAGAGAAAGAACTGTGGAAAAAAAAAGAAATTTACAGAACCAAAACCTCTAGATGCTAGCAGCCACTCTGGGGGAAAATCTCTCGGCTTAGATGTGACGTCTAGATGTCACCAAGATCTATCCACACCGGACGTCGCATCACCAGATAAATACCTATCTGAGCGGCTTCCACCTACAACTCCTTCAATGATGGACATGGAATCCTTGCCTGTTGCCGGCACCCGGCCGTCTGTCTCCCACAAATCATCTGATCACGATCTCTATGATGGTATTAGTTGGCTGGACGAGGATGACAATCTTGACCTACGCCTAACGCTCGACGACTACAATGCCGACTTGAAGACTTCCATACCCAGAACCAAAACAGGTCCGCATTCAATGTTTCGACGTCGCTTGTCCGGCAACAAGCTATCCTTTGGCCGTTCCTCTGTCTCCTCCAATCGTACGGACGCCAAAGAACCATGTTCTGCAAACCAACCTTCAGTCCCGATCCATTCGCGCCGGAAGTCTCGAGCTCTTTCACTCATTACCCCAAAGAATGGCTTGCATGACTTACAAGTGTCTGCTGCCGTCGTCGACACGGCTGCGGCCCATTATCAGGACCCCGAAGCACGTCATACATTACGTGCTTATCTAGCATCACCGCAAAAGTTCGACGAGGCATTGAAATTTGGTTTCCCTGCCAATATCGCTCGCTCTGCCATTCTGTCCGGAGGCGTACCTAGAAGGAGCCAAAGCTTTTCACGCGACCTTTTTATGGCGAGCTCTGAGCGGCTCAAAACATTTCTCGCAGATGACAGCTCTTCTATATACAGTGACGAGACTTCGCTTCTAGACCCCGATTCCCCTCTTACGCCTCAAACCCCTGACACTCAAATGAGTAACTTGAAATATTTTCAGCCCTCTAAACACTACAACAATTTTCCATCGAAGCATGAAAGTTACAGACAAGGTCCTCTACCATCTCGTGAGATGACATTGCGAATGACTCTGACGCGGCCTGAACTACGATCACATGAAGAGCAGTTTTATGGATGGCCAACAAACCTTGCCCCGTACCAACCAAATCGCCCATCTCTGGCATATTCAACCCAAGTTACCACACCCGTATCCTATTCCCCCAATAAAGAAGCTACCAAGGAGAGCATTGATCAGATCTTCGCGGATATCGACCGGGAGCTGAGCGCATCGTCAGAAGGAGTGGTCAAGCGTTTGTGGAACCGCGTGCGTCGACTTTAGCCACGCGGTCTATTTTGATGCCGATATCATGACGCCGCACGGCGGCATGGGAAATTGACGAATCTTCAATGAAGGATGATTGTATGAGTTGGGATCCGGCTTCGACATACCGCTAACCCGAGCCCGGTCCCTGCGTTCATTCATTACAGAGCGATTTCTGTTCTTTTTAATTATGTTTTCACCATATCATATATTAGAATCGGAATCGGCATCGTCTGCTCTCTCTCTCTCTCTCTCTCTCTCTATACACATTATTATTATTATTATTACTATTACTATTACATCATTCTCTCCGTTCTAGCTAGGTTTTTGCTTCGAGTTTTTGGGAGAAGTGAATTGGGAACGAAACCATTTCACCTGGTGTTCTGGCATTAAATGGATTTGATCATTGCGCGGAGTTGGGATGAGGTTGAAGACATTTCCGAATGGCTGATCTTATGTCCTCAGTATGCCTGAGCGGGAGTATTGATTTTGGCACAAGCTGGTTTCGCCGGCAACCGTTATGAGCTATATACGCAGTTGGAGTATTTATCCAGCCATGTTCATCATGATGAAATGGCTTGGGCTAAGAATGTATATACATAAGTACCTTGCAGTACGTCCCGTATTCGATTGAGAGATGTATGTCATGGCTCCACTTCACAATTCCTCCCACAACTGCCTATTCAGTGAGCTCATAAGATTCTTTGCCGTACTCTTGCCACAGATGCGAATGTATTCTATTGTTTGACCTTGACCCTGAAAACATGGTGTGGCGTAAGTTGCCTTTCAGCGCTTTGTATGTATCGTACTATACATACCTTTGTGTGCCGGTGCCCTACTTAAACGGCAAAGGCGGGACTGCCCGGGACCCGGTCCTATCTAAGCTCGGCGGTTCGCAGGACGAAGAATGGTGATGGGCGAAGTTAAATGCGCTGCGCTTGCGCTATGCGTTTGTGCTTGATGGCTATGTGGTGTGTGTCTATACATGTAGGTACCTAGGTGAATGAGGCTGAGTTAAGTAGGTACCTAAGGTATGGTAATATGTATGTAATTATCGTCAGCACGCTTTGCGCGATAGGTATACATGATATAGGTATGTATGGAGTCCATTCCATTCGTTATCGTGACGGGGATTTCTGGCCCGGTGTAGGTATAATAAAATAAATACATGGACTGCCTACATACCTGCTTACTACTACAAGCAGGTAGGTAGGTATGTAGCAGAGCTTCGCTGAGAGGTTCCAGTTGCTCGACTGGTGAATTTCACTACGTACGTACGTACATACAGACATATGTAAACAGACAGGCAGACAGACAATGAGCACATCACCGCAAGACCGCAAAAACTCAAGACTGAAAAATGGTTCGTGAACGTCTAACCAGTAGGATCCGTCCCCAATATTTGCCCCCAAACCAATTTGACACCAACACCAGTACAGTCAGTAAACCAAACCCGTCTTTCTCACTAACCCGCCGACCTAATACATTTGTCTATACGCTCGATAATCGACACACATCCTCCCCGAAAAACCTCATGAACCCCTTTCTTCTTCACATCTCATCATCACTGTCGTCTCCCAAAAGCTCGCCCTCATCCTCGTCAACGATGGCGTAGTCGCCTCTGCCACGGGCAAAGCTATCTCTCGTAGTGAATCTTCGGGGCCCGTGCGATCGCAGCCATGAGTAACGACCGCCGCCTCTTCCGCCCCAACTCGAGAATGTAGAGCTTATTGTCCGCCAAGCACTAGAGGCCAACAGGGGCAATGCGCCTGCAACAGCCACGACCGCCGAAATGGCGATAATGGGATATTTGATCCACGGCGAGTCGTTATCGAGACTGTTCTGCTCACCTAGACGAATCTGTCCGAATTTACTTTGCCAATTTCTGTAGACCCACCAGCCCAGAAGCAACGCGAAGGCGATCGGGATGACGACAGCGAAGAAGATGGCGACTCCTGAGACGCCATGCTTCTTCTTGAACTCCTCCTCGTGGCCGGGACAAGGATGGACTTTGAACACGTTGTCTGGATCGAAAGCCCCACCTTTGCAAGTCGTTAAGGGAATGCGACGGAGACCTGTGGGCTCGTGATACTCAGTCGCGTCTGGATCTTCGCGACATACTTGCTCAGGATCCTTAGGACGAAGGCCCTCCACAAGGGTACAATAGTTATGACTGTCCAGTTCGTAGTTATAGTCACTGCAACGCGGGTATGTTAGCTTCACCTAGCTTCTACAATCAGGGAAAATTGGATATCAAGCTAATGAACGCACCATTCGTAGTCCTGTCGTGTGCACTCGCAAAGCTCGAAAGCGTACACTTCCTGGAGCTTTCGAGTGTTGTAGCATGACCTGTCATTCTTCTTGCGTAGATACTGGTTTTTGTGACCAAACAGACAGCCATTTGGCTGCAATGGGTGCTCCGGGGACCATAATTCATAGTCAGACTTTTCCATGTCATCCTCGTTGAGTACGCAAGGCCTATCTGTTAGATCGGAGAAGTCAAGATTGGCTGCGAATAGCTCTTTGCCCTTGCTTCCCCAGAGCATGAAATTCCGAGAGGACCCAGATCGTACAGTGGTGATGTCATTTATGACTACGTCCTGATCGGAGAATTCTTTGTCTTGCCAAGTATTACCACGGTCAAGCGAGAACGAGATCGATCTAGTTTTCTTGTTTTTCTGGGCAAGCACGACAATAGAGCCCTGATCCCCAAATGACCAAATCCAGCTACCCTTCTTCACCTCCTTCCAGGTCAAGCCGCCATCTTGTGTCATGAACGTGTCGGCATCTTTCTCGTCACCAAGGATAGGCCCAACATTTCCGGTGCCGAACATCAAGCCAATAGCAGACTCGGAGGAGTAAGTCTTTCTGCGGTCTGTTCGCTCAGTATAACCGTGGATATGGAGAGCGCAAGATGCATCCCCTGACGCGCCGGAACAGGAGTATGGCTTGCCTTCGGCGTCTTTCTGGGGAGGAGGGAGAAAAGACCACTGAGCCCCGTCGTTGTGACTGATCCTAGTTTGCAAATTCTTCGGCTCCGAGTCACTGTCTTGATTTGCAACGGTATTCACAAGCACAACCCCCTCTAAGCCGAGCATTTTTTCAAAATCAACGTACGCTTCATTATTGGCGTTGACGCCAGATATGCTCAAGACGTAGGACGTGCCATTAGAATTACTCTTGAGAATTGAACCATACTGACGACCCTCTTCGGTTTGAGTAGCAACAAAGAGGTTGATGGCATGTGTAGAACTGTCAAGTACAGTGTATCCATTTTTGTGCGAGACATGAAAATTGGGCGGAAAGTGTGCTGGGGCGTACTGCTTTCCATCAAGACTAGCCAGGGCATTCATGGTACCCTCGGTTTCGTTCTTCGTTACCACCACAATGAACTCGGCCATGGTAGCAAATCCTATAATGTTTTCCAGGGCCACCGTAAATTCATTTGCGGGGAAGTCATCCGTGTACATTAGCTGAAGTGGGTTGCTGTCGATATCGTTGTTTTCGTGTGTTCTAACAGAGCACACAATCTGCGGCTTGCTGCGAAACTTGTATGCGCTAGAGCCCGTGAACTGACACCGGTCTACATAGCGCTTTAATGTTACCCAGTTATCGCCACGATCGAACGAACGCGAAGCTTCGAGATGGCATTTATCATCGTGACATTTGAGGCCGTGCCAGATGAGCCACTCGGGACGATCTGGGTGAAATCTTAACGTGGAGCCTGCTGCTTTTGGATATAAAGGATTAGGTGCTGTAAACGAATCGATGGTCTTGCCCCCATCAGTCGTATAGTATACTTTTTCTTTGGTGGTGAGAAAGAAGGCCATGTCTCTGACGTAGTCATGAGGGATGATGGCGTATATATCCTTGCCTTGAAGTGCTTTTGATGCGGTCCAGGTTTTTCCGTGATCGTGCGTAATGAAAATACCACCGGAGTCACCAAATATCTTCCTTGGTCTTGCGATAATTGTCTCGCTGTCACTGCTACTTAGTTCGCCGCGCTCAAGGTAATGCTTTTCAAGCAGATCGAAATCTCCCTTGAAAGTCTCGAAAGTGACACCAATTTCACCAGTGGAATTGCTCGGACGTGGTTTGCTGTCGGAACACTTCCACTCACTCTTTTTGTCTTTTCGGTCGCCGCGCTCACATTGATTGCCAGGAATAAGCCGCCAGCCAGATGAGCCCATAAACGTCTCTTCAGGGTCATCCGATTTGCAAGCATCTTCTGGGATGAGGACTGGACCTTCCTGTTGGCATTCGCCACCAACTCGAATAAAATTGAAGTCACACTCGAAATCCGTATTTTTACATTCGCAAGGAGATGACTCTACTATTGGTTCCTTAAACTCTTTCTTGATGAAACATTTCGCATCTTTTCTGCGACGACGGAACTTCTGAGTGTGGCCCATCACACAGCTGGGACCGTTATCATCCGTCCGAGCGTACCAATCTTCCATGTCGCTATCTTGGCACGTATCTTCATGTAGACCCTCGAAATCAATGGAGATAACACAAAAGCTAGGCGATTTCTTTGAATCTTTCATAGCGGTAAGCACGAATTTTAAACTGGTCGAATCTTGTGTAGTCGTCAGAGCCCAAGGGCTGACACTGAGACCGTTCGGTAATTGAGTTGTTTTCCAGGTCTGGCCATGATCTAAAGAATATTTAATCTCTTGAACGTCCGCATCTTTACTGTCCCTGACAGCCAAGAGGATGGAGCCCTGGTCACCAAATTCGAATTTGTGGGGGCCCTGAAGTCCTTGAGTCCAGCTCTTGCCGGCATCATCAGAGACGTAAAGATTAGACTCGCGGTAATCTTTCAGGTACTTGCCGCGATTGCCGTTACCCATCACAAGGCCGGGTGCAGGGCTCGAAAAAATTGTACCAACATTCTTTGTCTCCGTGACAGAGTGTAGGTGAAGGTTCTCGTCGCCCGCTGTGATCGGCTCAAACGTTCTTCCGTCATCAAAAGTGATGGATGTTTTGATTTTCTTTGAAGCCCTTTCACTTTCAACGGCCTCCCAATTGTCGACTTGGTTGACTAAGAAAACACCCTGGATACCCGTGACTTTTTCAAAATCGACGTAGGCATTCTGGTCGCGGTTCGTATGTTCAATATTTCTAGTGAAGTAGGTGCCGTTGGAATTGCTAGTGAGTAACGTGCCCATGGGGTTCGACACGCGCTTGCTAGAACGAACATCGATCTGAATGCTGTAGTTGGTGCTTTCTAAGACAGTGTACGCGGACTCGATGAGCGGGTGGTCTTGGGGAAATATAGCGCGATGCCAAAGTTTGGTGTCGTCTGTTACGAAAAGAGCTAATTCGGCACTTTTAGGAGAGGATGTTGCCGCCAACAGGTATTTCTTAACCTCAACGAGGCGGACAACGCCCCGAGTTGGTCCTTCACCATTCAGGCTGACCTCTTTTTCATCTAAAATATCGTCTCCGTCATGAGCCTTAAAGAAGTTGTCCGAAATGTAAAGGCGATTCTCGTCCTGGGGGGAGAAAATGCCTGATCGAACAATACATAAAGTTCTGACGGCGTCCAAGTCGTCTTCACCAGTGGTAAAGACCGGAGACGATTTAGCCCACCAGCAGCCCTGTGTGTGCCCGCGGAGCAAGTTCGCCTTCGTCTCAAAGCCGTCAGTAGTATACATGGTGACTTCTTCACTTATGTAACCCGCATCACTTTCGCAGTTCATGCCGGTAAATATTATTTTGTCCGGGTCATCGGCATGGAAGGCCATGAGTCCACTTGCGGTACTAACGGAGTAGCTGGTGCAGGCCCGTGTGGAAAACTTCCGCCAGGTTTTCCCTTTGTCTGATGTCTTCCAGTGTGTATTACCGAGAGTCAAAACGTAGGCGCGATTGGGGTCGTATTTGTGCATGATAAGAGCAACGCTCTTTTCATGATCGATGCCCTTGACCTTATCCCATGTGGTACCCCCATCGCTAGATCGCCAAGTGGTATGAGGGCGCTCGGCCGACTGTAATAAAAGGACATTGGAGCCCGGAAAGTAGCTAGGATTGCCTGGTGGGCTCTCGAAATCGGTGAAAGCGATCGTGGGCTCGTCTTTGGCATACACGGTCGAGGCCGTCGATAGCAGGGTAGTCAGTAGGAAAAGGGCTGACCACCAAATCGAGGTAGCTACACCCATAGATCTCGTTGATCTCATGGTGCTATGAATATAGGCGGGGGAGACGGGACGATCATAGCAAAAATGAGCGGGAGGCGCAAGGCGAGAAGATGGTGGATATATCAATGACGCTGACACAAATGACGACAAGATAGGAGCGGCAACACCAGAAACTACAGTAAGAACCTACGTAGCTCTTAACTAGGTAGCGTACGTAGGCAGCCCTGGTCCTTGTGGGCAGCAACACATGCGATACCTATATAGGTCGAAAGGGTATGGATGATAGTGAAAATATTTGTACCGATATTAAATATAAGTGCAGTCCGGGTAGGTAATGATCAAGAAAGGAATTAAACTGATGAGCCCTAGCAACTCGGATGGTGTAAGTATGAAGGTTGCTTCAAAAGATGACATACCTACTACTAAGTAAGTGCTCCTAGGAAGACACATTCGCGGCGTCAGTAGGTAGCTTAGATAGGCAGGTCAACCTTAGTTAGCTCGAAGATCGGGTCTTGCCGGTAGGGATCTGTACTGCTTTGATACATATACATGATAGATGAAAAGCCCCGTAGAGATACTATATACTCAGTACATCATTATCTCAACTGAGTCAGTGTACATAAGCGGATAATCTCCGGTTAACTATATTTAGTACCGGACTCCATAAGGCGTTTTCGGCCCCCTGCTCGGCCACACCATGTACTTACCTATACGGATGCGTACCCCTATCGTTTCATGTAGGTATCCATCCATCCATCCATCCATCCATCCATCCATCCATCCTCTCAAATAAGTACGTCCGTAGAGTAGCAGAGCAGGGCTGGAAACATATTATAGTGCACCTACTTCGTGCATTATACAAGTAGGTAGATGGACAGCCTATATTCCGTAGATTTACGGATCCGTAGAGTATCTAATTTAAATATACATACCTACACTAGGCGGGTAGGTACTATGGACTAGGTACCTAGGCAATACCTACTGGTCAAGATCTTTAATCCAGTTGATCCCAATCCGCCTCTCCTTAGCCATCACTATAGGTAGCAGTTACGGTAGGTATTAGGTATATAGGCTACGAGGCAGTTGAAAATTCTTTGAGTAAGAGGAAGTAAGGGAGTGTCAAAGTTTGACTCAGCTTTGAAAAGTCCAAGTGATGAGGATTTGGTATCTTGCGGAATCATGGAATGGCGTAAGCCACCACGCAAAGATTTCGTCTTGATATTAAGATATTAGGTACCTACATGAGTAAGTATCCGCTTTCTTCTTAAGCGATTCAATCAAATTTAAGTAGCGAGAACCTACCTAAGTATCTACGAGATTGCCCTGAGCCACCGCCAGAAACCGAACACAGCGTACCTAGGGGATTACCTAATGTATTGTAACAATATTGTAGGTAAATACTTACCCGTGACATTAGCTGTGAAGAAGTATTCCGTACCTATGTATATATGTACGAAATACCTACCAGTGTGCCATGACGAAACTCATCCTCCTGGCGGAGAGACTGCAGTAGGTACCTAAGGTTAGGTTAGGTACCTAGGTACCTATAAGTACCTACGTAATGTACATAATCAGTTGGAGAGACAGTGTACCTCCACACATAATACAGCAAGTACACTGTGTGCTTACCCCGGACTAGCAGTAGGTACCTAGGTACCTAGTAGGTACGCTAAGGACGTATACGTAGGTACATTTCTATCAGTTGTTACACTAGTAGGTACCTACTAGTACAATCAAAGCATCGATTGCATTAATTACCTACACTAGGTACATCGTAGAATGCCCTAGGTATGTGTAACTACTTCGTGGTATCCCGCCTAAGCTTTAAGTACGCAGTACAGACGTACCTAAGTACGGTCCAAGGATACCGGTACGGATCCGTAAGGTCAGGTACGTGTCTACCTACATATGTAGGTAGGTAGTTCCTTGGTACCTACGGATTAGGTAAACATGAAATGCAGGTGGGCGGGACAACCAACATTCACTAGCCGTATAAAGACTAGCGTACTGCTTAATAGGTTAGTCCCGTTCCCAGCAAGGATGTATCTTGGTAATGGCTGCAGGTACGTTGGTGGTCCCTGTGACGTGCATAAAGCAGCAGTACCTAGTGTTGTGGGGCCACGGTACTGCTACTGGTAAGGTACCTACAGGCTACCCAGGCAGGTAATGCTCGCCTCGCCCGTCCACTACCTACCTAGGTAATGGAAGAAGGTACACTACAAGTCTCCCACCTCTCCGTTATATACGTGTAGGTACGTAGGTAGGTAAGTAGGTACTACCTACCTAGGCAAGTATCCTACCTTCCTTCCTGCTTTTCTTTATTTCCGTCATTTCGGTCAACTTGTGCGGTCTTCCCATATTGTTCATCGTGTTCCTGTCTCGTTCAGCATCTCCGTTCTTTTAATCCTTCGTCTACACCGGGTATTTGCAGCAAAGCCCTGCTTGTTGACTACGCATGACTCCGGAGAACTTCTTCGTAAACACTCGTTGTTGAACCGGCTTGTTCACCTTGTTTCTCTCCAGCTGCTGAGCTTGATTGTACAAACCTATCCCTTGGTATCGTCGTCGCCCTGGTTAATAACTCATTAAGCTGTCAAAGCCTCCATCATGGCCTTGGCAGCCGCATATCAGCAGTTTCTCGCTTCTCCCAATCCCTCATACTTGACTGAGAATGCCACCCTGAACTACATCACCACTACTACCGTCTTTCGGGGCTCTTCCGATATCATCCAGCACCTCAACACCATGCGAAGACAGGTCAAGAAGAAAAAGGAAAATCTCCTATCCGTCGTTCATGGTCAGAGCGCCATTGCCGCCGAGATTGAGACGAGCCTCGAGTTTGTCACATCTGGCGCTTCTTACGTACCCTCGCTTGATGATAACTTTCTCGCTGACCGTACCGTCTCTCTTCCTATTGTACGTCCTGACCCCCCTATCCTCCCCTTCAGTCTCGGTACCGTTATCATCTGAGCCAGCTCGAGTTGCTGACCCTGCGACTTGTTGTTAGATGCATATAGTTACCTTCGACGATGATGGGAAAGTTGTGAACATTCGTCAGAGCTGGGACCAAGGCGCATTGCTGAAGCAACTAGACGTAATGGGTAAGACTGGACGGAATTGGCCTATCAGGGACAGCACCGATCAGATAAAGATGATTGAAAACTGTGTCAAGTCAGTCTCTGGTACCAGCCCAGCTGATTCCCAACCACCTGCTGGAACTCCAAACCAATCCAGGAGCAAAAACCCTACGCGGGATCCCCACGCCTCACTATCACTCTTCGAGTCCCGTGAGGAGCTGGAAGGCGCCCGCTCTGCCGTAGTCTCACCTAGAGGTGGTGCTAAGCCGCGACAGCGCAACTTCGTCGAGATTCTGGGCGATGAGCCTGTCGATGAGCCCGACTCGCCTAGTATTGGACGAAATCAGTCCGCTTCTCCCAACCAAGCTGTTGCGCCCCGAGGGGGACAACGACCACGACAACGAGACTTTGCCGAGATATTGGGGGATGAGCCTGTTGAAGGCTCGGACTTTCCAGATTCGAATGATAACCGTTCTAGGCCTGCTCCTAAAGCTGGCGCTGGTAAAAATTTCCCAGAGAATCGTCTGTTTGAAAAAGACGAGGGCTATGAAGAACCCTCTGAGGATATCATAACTCCGAATCGTTTCTACCGGCCCCACCCCAAGAAATACAGTCATTTCGAATTTACGGACGAGCCTGATAAGCAGGACACTTCAAAACCATTGCCGGATCCGGTGCCGCTGAAGGCAAAGCACACAAGCCAATGGTCTTTTGAAGACTTCGTTACTCCTGAAAAGGTTAAGCCCAGCAAGACTCTTCGCCAGCAGCAAGCGCAGGGATGGGAGTTGGGGAATAATGATAACTCAGGGATACCCCCAGTTCAGGCAAAGTCCCGTCGTGGTCCCATGCAGAACAATGGTCATGATCTATACCAGAACAACTTATTCGATGAAGAAGGGAACGGAATTGCCTCGAGCGAGGGTAAACAACCTCTTGGGGCTATTACTAACCAGAAAGACCGCAGTCGAAACTTCGATGCTCACTGGACCATTACTGACAACCCGTCACCCGAAAAGCCCCGGGCTAAGGTCACCGTGAGTGACGACCGTCAAAAGGCTGTCAAGATGATGGAACCCAATTGGTCTACCTACGACGAATCACCCGTAAAGAAGGAAAATAAGCCATCGGGGGCTAGTAATGGTTCTAAGATGAAAGACGATCGTGGCATCTCCATTTCGGGTGATGGCATGGGTGGTGGCAAAGGCTCTACTCGAGATTGGTTATATGGTAGTGGGGACAACACCCAGACTGTTGAACCTGTTCCTGGCAAAAAGCTTTCTGTCGCCAAGTCGGGTGGTTTCAATGGGGATTTCTAGGCGACTCGGCATGCCTCGATGCGCTTACGATTCGGCCTACTCAGGACACCATCAATCACTCCAACAACAATCGTTCTTTGTAATGACCCATAATGTTACAACGTCAACCACGAGTCATGAAGCCTGCTAAATATCCCAAATTTTTTCACTGCTGTCTTAATACGATCGGTATTCAACAGGATTACGCATACAGACTCTTGTTGCCCAGATCGCCATAGATAACTAAACTAATGGTTACCTACCCGCCTTGGTTAAGGATTTGCCCATATATTCTTGACTCGGTTAGGAAGAAGGGGGTTTTCTGGGATGTACCAAAATGAGGAGACAGAGCTCATAGCTCGGACTTTGTTGTTTTTTTATAAAAAGTAATGAGAGAAAAAAAGGCATGATGGATACCTAAATGACGTGTGTTTTGTTTGCTGGAGATTCTACGTCTCTCTTGTCTTTCATTCTTCCCGCTGCTGGATTGTGTACCATTGACTCAACTGGCCTCTTCTTCGGCTTCTAGGTATATAGTTGTCTTTCTTCCAAATCCCCCCCTTTTGTTACTCTTCCTTTTTGGGCTTCGCTTCGCTTCTTGTTTATTTTTTAATTATGCTATACTTTACCTACAGCTTCTTCGGCTTCGTCTTTCCCTCCATCGCTTCGTACGTATGTACTATGTGGTACCGGTAGGTATTCGGATGGAGGGAGGTAGGGGGAAGGTCTTGGGTGTGTATGAATCAGGTGATTGAACCGAACATCAAACCAAACCAAACCAAGACGAACCGAACTGCGCTGAATTGAACTGAACTGACGAATATGAAAAAAAGTCTGAATCAATTTGACCACGCATGACTTTCGCCTATTTGTTTGTGAGTTGTCTAGTTACGTACAGATGTGCTTCGCATGCGTCGAGTCTTATATTATCTTAACATTATTACATGAGATGCCATACGGGAAGATAACGAGTATGTCTATAGGGTATCTGTATGATTCGATATCGACATATTCGTTCAAAAGCGACGATGACATGAATTATACACAGTAAGTAGTATCTCTGACACAGCTATCTACTTACCAAGATACATCATTGGTAGGGATCCAGCAAGTCAGCTCTGGGATAATGGACGTTATCGCTCGATCACATGCGCACTGAACCACAATCACATCGCTTCAAATCTATCTTTGGTATGTACTCAACTCCCTACCTCACTACTACACACACGCACGCATATATATATCGAAAATCACCGCGCTCGTCTCCATCGCCGCCCCGGGTATGTAATGCCTCAGTCAGAAACAGAAAGAAACAAAAGAATGAAAGAAAGAAAGAAAGCAAGAAAGAAAGAATAAATGAATGAATGAATGCAGACGCAGAACGCGAACTCCCAACACCCAGGGGATAGATAGGTAAATGAAACCCCCCCTCCCCCACCCCCTTTTGATCTACTCACTCCAATGGTATCTCCTCCATGGCATATTTATGTACCTGACCTGGGTAATAAACCAAATGTAAACGAAGCATGCATCTCCTGGACAGAGAGAGAATAAACATAAAAAAAAAATCATAATACAGGGTATGATTTCCTTATCGACAAATTATTTATTGACAAAAAAAGAAATGAAATTCGAGAGCGCGAAAAAAAAAAAAAAAAACCAGGAAATCTTCTTCAGCAGAAATATTTATATACGCGTTTCCATTTGGGCCAACCCTGTTTTTCCGCCTTCTCCTGCGCGATGAGCACGGGGAGGTGGAATTCGCGACGGCCCGTGTCCACATCCATGTTCGCGACCCGCACGGACGACGTCTTGTGCCAGAAATAGTGGCCCAGGAAAAAGACGATGACGACCGGTGCCGCGAGGTAGACGAGGAAGAAGCTCTTGGTCAGGAAGCTCGCCGACTTGGATTTGAAGTCCACGGGCCATGCGCCGACCCAGAATTGGGCGACTAGGATCAGGGCGTTGATTATCAGGCCTAGCCAGGAGCCGAAGACGCCCACTTGCGATTGGAAGGCTAACTCTGATACCTGGTGGCCGTGGTAGGCCCAGGCCTGTCGGAATCGGATATGTGCTAGGCAGATCGAGGTCCACGTAAAAATGGAAGAGAGACCGGAGATGGCGACAAGCCAATCGAGTACCTCTCCTTCCTGCTCCAGGTCGGCGAGATAAGACAGAAAACCTATGCTGGCCGCTATCATGATAGCAACCAGAGGCCGCCCGCGGCGATCGACGTAGGACAGGAATTGGGGCGCTTGGTTCTGATCGGCCAGCGCTGCAAGTGTCCGCGAAGACCCAAAGACGGCCGAGTTCCCCACAGACAGCACAGAGATCAATATAACCGCATTCATGATTGAGGGAACAATGTCAATCCCGGCATTCTCAATGGCGATGACGAAGGGGGACGACATTACCGGGATGTTATCGTTGAGGCGGAGTCGCTCGTCATTATAAGGTACGAGAAGACCCACAAGTGCCAGAGAAACAACGTAAAAAAGCGTGATACGCCAAAATACCTGTTTGATGGCGGCAGGGAGCGATTTTCGGGGATTGGCGGTTTCGGCGGCGGCAAGACCGACGAGTTCGGTGCCTGAGAAGGCAAAAGCGGCCGTGACAAAAACACTGCATAGACCCTTGAGGCCGTTATGAAAGGCGCCGGGATTTATCCAGTAATGACCTCCGATATATCCACCCCCAGGAACACCGCCGATGTTCAGCACAATACCGAGCAGGCTGTATTCAAAGAAACCAGGTCAAAAGACTAGTAGTGGTAGATCATCTTTTTCTGATGGACGAGCACTCACATGAAGCCAATCACGGCGACCACTTTAACAATAGCAAATATGAATTCAGCCTCACCATAACCCCTGACACCGCACAAATTTATAGAGACGATGGTGAAAAGAAATATTGTGACGAAGATAGCCTTGTTCAAATTAGAATTCCAATGAGTGGTGACAATGGATGCCGATATGGTTTCGAGGGGAAGTGCAACAAGCCATTGCAAAGCGTAACTGGTACAGGAGTCAGTAACCAATCAATTGGAACAATTGGACAGGAAGAAAGGAACCGACGCACTTCCAACCCATGGCAAAACCCCAGGAGGGGTGGAGAAAACGGGTAGAGTAGGCGGAGAAGGAACCGGCAACGGGGAACGCAACGGTCAATTCACCCAGAGCCTGGACCGTGCAGTACAACATGGTACCGACGATGAGGTAGGATAGAAGCACAGAGGCGGGTCCTCCTATCTCGAGCGCCCGCCCTGACGAGACGAACAAACCAGTCCCTATGGAACCACCAATAGCAATCATCTGTAAATGACGCCCTTTCAACTTCCTGGCCAGATGCGTCTGGGCCGTCTGCAGTGCGGCCTGGCGCATATCGTAATAATGGGTGTAGGGGCCATTCCTGGGGGTTCTGGGCCAATAGAGGTGTACGGCCTCGGCATCGTGGGTTTCAACGAAAGGGTCCTTGGGAGTGATACGCTGTGTAGGATCGCGACGGAAGCCATCAACAAAATGGTCCAGAAAGTTGGGGGGTGTGGCCTCCTCATACAAGGGCTCCCGCACGTTGTTGCTGTTGGTGGGATCCAATAGATCTTCCTTAATTGAGAACAAATTCATCTCGATGTCGCGATAGCTGTAGGAGGACCGCATGACGGGCAGCTCAGAGACGAGGAACCGCCGCCGCTAGGGCGGGATTTCACGATGTTGCCGCAAAAGAATGGGTAAACGGGATCAGCTGGCGAATCGGGGCAAACGATGGACGGTTTGAAGGTATCCAGATGGTAATTCTCTGTATTTCCGTTGTTTTGGAGGTCATGGAGAACTCGGAAGATCAAGACGGACTAGGTATCTAACGTATGGATGAAATCTACGTACGTAGGTAGGTTGGGATTGAGGGTTTCTTCGTCCAATCATTGGCTTCAAGTGAGACTCCCTCGCCAATATGGATCGCAAATGCATCTGCTTGGTCACTGGTGGGAATTATCTAGGTACTGAGCTGAAATGGCTGACCTTCACTTTTTGCCCTAGCTAAGTAAATGAGAATGGGGGTGCACACTGTACGCTACCGGTAGATAGGTAGGTGTGTGCCTATCTAGATCAGCTACCTAGCATCTTGCCTACCTAAGTACATGTAGGTACCTACCTACCTAGAATAGATAGGTAGGTTACCTAGGTAGCTTGCGGTTGAAATGGGGGTGTATTATACAGTGCATCAACTTACAAACGTATACATGATATCTATATTTATAGTCCATATGAATCTTTGGTACACCGTGTACATCCGACGGTACAAATGTACTTAGATCTCTCTGGCGTTGGTACGCTAGCGGAGATATGTCCCCACCCGGTATGGATCCGTAAACCGCTTAGCGTTAGTACCTGCACACCCACTCATTCCAACGTGTACCTATAAGTACCTAGGTGCCTAATCTACTTCGTAGGTAGCTAGCAGAAATAGTGCAAATACAGTGTTATGTACACTGTACTGCTCTTGTGTTGTTATCTACATACCTAATCCGTAGTAGGTATGTCAAGAGATGTGTGCCTGGTTACGTAATGTGGTATGGACTTAGCGTCCCGACAGGTCGGCGAGATCCTGCCCTGGAACGGGTAGTACCTACATTAGATAGATACCTAAGGTTCATAATCACATGCTAATATACGGACGTATGCCGCATTACGTCCGTACAAAGGCATATTACGTAGGTAACAGGCGAAGAGATGCATAGGGTTTACCACTTCTTGAAGAACCTGGACGAAATCGATCGTGGAAACCACAATTTCAAAACTGCTATATAATCATCAAATTGTTCTCATCACTCTGTTGGAGTCTTCGCAACTTTTAGTTTTCGTGTCCACCCCGTCGACAAAATCGGGCCCATATCAAATCGTGGAAGGGGGTGAGCCTCCGTATTGAGGACTATCTTGTCCAAGGGAAGCAAGTCATCCGGCGAGAACAGAAGATAGAAGTATTTTAGTGTTTCGGCCTAGAAGACGGTCACGTTAGAGTCACGTCCTAGTGTATCCGCATTGATCGGTACGGTAAACGACTCACCAACCAGAAGCTTTCCATGTTATCGCGCACTACGGGGGGTATCCTGTCGGCGTCCGATAGACTAGAAAAGCCCCCGCCTTCTGGAACAGCTGTATAGTTCATGAACGATTTGAACATCTCCCAACCCCATTCGCGATACTTGATCTCGCCTGTAATCCTCCACATATATAATAAACTCTCCACGGTCTCGGGCCGTTGCAGGTTGTGCACATCCGACGGATGAACGTCGAAATCCTGACGCCACTCCGCTTCTGGGTCCGGATCAAAGAAAGCTGGTGCCTGATGTGGAGCTGACGCAGGTAGAGGCGGGTCGGCAATATTAAAGTATGTGATTTCGGCGGCAAGACCCGTGGCCATATATTTATACATGCCCCAGCATGTCTGCATGAGTTCTCTTGCAAGCTGCATATCAGCTTCATTTTTCTTCGTCCAAGTCCCACTCTTCCTCGCTTCGGCTTCGGTCAGACCACCCGTCACAGCAAGTGCTATGGTTCCTGGCATGAAACAGACCAGATGGTCCATCTTCGGCGATAGTTGACCTTTTAGCCCAGATGGTCTTTCACCAATGATGGTAAACCCGGAGGGCTCGGTATAAGTGATGAGGTGGTCGCGAACCCCCTGGAGACTCTCATCCCACATATCAAGATAGAGCGACTCTTGTTTATTCGTCTGGAGATACTGCTTAATCAGATACTCGTAATACGAATCACCCCGGCTCCCCAATCGAATGTTCTGGCCGCTGAACTTGCCCGTGACAGTGTGTATGTAGATAGGTACAAGTCCACCCTCTGGAGCGTTGTTGTCAATCACTTCCATCACTTTCTCTGCCTTGTCCCAGAAGTCCTTCTCGCCTGTCAGCTTGGCAAGATATTTAAACTCCAGCTGCAAGGTGGTTGCCTCCGCGGTAGATGAAGCCCCATTTTGATCATGGGCAGGAATGCCTTTGTATTTGCCGATATTCACGCTTGAGTATGGAATGCCAGAGTCTGTATCGAATGCTACCACAAGGCGATCAGCCAAATCCTTGGCCTTCTCGAGGTACAGATCTTCCCCTGGGGCGCCGGCATCATCATCGGCAATGGGTGCGAGGCTTGGGTATTCATTGGATAGATAATGCGCAGAAAGCAGACCGCCAAGCATACGAATAGTGGTTTCAAACGTGCTCACATCCTGATCTTGATTATATGTCAACGAATTCGCTATCCAGTCTCTCGCGTGATCGACATGAGAAGTGAGGTTCATGAGGATCATTGTGTCCAGAGAGTCCACGATGATCCAGCCCATACCCGAGGGCGCCATCTGTTTGCCTCTCCGAGAAACTGGGTGATACTCATCGTAGCCCCAAGCGTATCTCGAGTACGCGTCAAAGCTCAGAGTGAAGGCCTCGACCACCCGTTGGCGTCGGCTCAGCCAATCCACGGGCTTCCCAGGCTCGGATGACGAAGTAAGCCAGGTCCAGGACGGGACAACAGTGTCATGATGTTTCTGGAAGGCACCAAAGTAATATAACAATGACACCACTACTAGTAAAAATCCGAGGAACCGCTTCTGCCTCCAGAGGGCTCGGTGGCGGTGGGAAGGAGGGTAGGCATACGGTTTGTCTTTATACATGGGCAGGGCATTTCGATCATCAAACAAGCGGCCTTGGACACCACTTAAGATTCCGCCAGCGCCGGCTCGGCTACTGGGGCCACGCGCGACAGCGGTGCTACCCCAGATGTGATCTTCAATTACCCTCTGCGGATTGTTGAAGGACGGCGTATGCCTAGGTATAGTGAAGGACATATCGAGATAGCTTCACGACCCCGGGTGAACACTAGGAGCCTTTCACACCAGGCACCGACCACGACTTGAAAAGTAAGCGGTGTGTGCTTTCCGGCGAGACTGACTGATAGCGAATGCTGATGGCGCAGTTCGCGGTAGATGAGGACCGAGGATTGAGGCTCAACGACTCAAGGATGGATATAAGAATGTGACGTCTTGACTACAATGCAATCAATAAGCTAGATACCACAACTAATAGAGGGAGAAGCCATGGAAGGGCCTCGGCAAGGCCACTTACCAACAACCCAGTCGTTAACCCGGAACAAAACAAGCAAGGCAATCAATAGTAGGTATGGCAAAATGCAGTATCACACCGACTGAAGGAAATCAGACGAGCCTCTTTTATATTACAAAGTTATTCTGTAAAGCAGAAAATCGGAACGAGAGAAAACCATCCTGAGTTAAGCTATTGACTCCTCCTTCACCTTTTCTCCAGATGAGTTGTTCAAAGATCTGGTCTTCCTAGTCCAGTATGTGACATAATGCATTCCGTAAGTGTACACCTGTTACTTTATCACAAAGGTAGTAACAATGTATCGGTTGAGTCAATATGCATGTAAAGGTTATGTACACTCTGTTGATATACGCTTAGGTACATACTTTTAGGTACATATGCACTTCATGCTGGAGGTATCTGTACCGTGACTACGGACGTATCTGGGAAGTCTCAAGGCATCATATCTGGAGAGCAGGTAGATGTACATGGAGGACCCCTCTATCGCTCGTTCTAGCTACCTACCCATCCCGCATCAACTTCTCGTCATCCAGCTTTGGCTGCAGTGATCCGAAACCGCAACTGAAAAAAGTGCCGGCTTCACATGTCTTGGATACGATCAGTGTCCAACTGGATTTTTTCGGGATACACTGTGGCTATCGGAAACTCTGTAATGGAGATATAATGATATATGCCTGCCAGATTTTCAAACAATTCAGCGCCAATATCAAATCATCGCATTAAGTCGTAGCAAAACCAACCGGCTGGTCGAGAATACCAAGCATGGTGTCGAATGTTGGCCATCGCTCAAACTACCAGGCCTACCCATTCCTCACTCATGAGGAATTTGCCGAGGTCTGTCACTACCTGGATGCGAAGTATTGCCAGGCAACCCTGGGATCCCTCCGCAGAAAATGGTGCCTCAACCTGCACACAGCCTTGGACACCAATGCGATCTCCCGCTCCGACCTAGTAACTTTTATACAGATCACAATACCTTTTGATGACAGCGAGGTCGATATCCAACTTGTATCTCGCCTAAGCAATATTGTTGTTGACGAGCACGCACCGACTCGCCGATCCAAGCGAGAGCCCACTAGCCGGTCGACATCATGGGATGCAGCAGACAAAATGATGATAGACTCGGAAGAAGCAGACAAGGTTCGCGAAATCGATGTTTATTACGCCACAGCCTTGTTCTCCTTTTATCTCTCTAACATGTTTTTCTTTCTAGGAAGTTCTTCGGTCTTCGTCAAGGACGACCTTCCAGTCGAGCTACGTCGTATACGAAATCCACCTTCACCCAACGTACCGTGCGCCATGCCTTTGGTTTAGTTTACACAATCTGCCAATCGATGAATCGCCACTCGATATCGATGCGGTCTTTCGACATTTGGTGCCTGAGCAATTCAAGCATGCTCTCCGCGGCCAGGGCGCAATAGGGGGAATCTCCATCGAGGTCAGTGATTCACCTGCGCTACCAGAGTCAATAATGCACTCTCATTGGGGTTTCACATTGTCTCTACCTCGCAGACTAATATCAAGCCTTCAGCATCATCCCATTACAGGCGTGCCGACATTCTTCGTCCACCCGTGTTTCCTCGGAGAGGCTATGGATCGCTTCGACTGTTCCAAAGAAAACTATCTCACGGTTTGGCTCGGTTTGGTGGGAGGCTGCGTGGGACTGTGGGTACCAAAGGAGATGGCCATGGGCCCAGGTGAGCTGCCATCGCAGCCGTAGACGGTACATCAGCCGATGGTCGACACCATGACTGCGGCTTTCAGATGCTGGTCTTTTTTTTTTTAAAAAAAAGGTAGAGATTGGCATATCTCCTCATTCATCGTCACTATCCTCTTCCATCGCTACGTCCTCGTCACTCTCCTCTTCCTCCTCCTCTTCACGAGGTCGTTTCTGACCTTGGCCGCGAGTATCAGGGCTAGTCACATTTGCCACAGCGACATTGGGTGCTTGGGATAGCTTTGTCGGCAGGCTATGAGGCGCAATACCGGCGGCAGCAGTTGATGATGGTGCCGGAGCATTGAAAATGCTCTGTTGAGTTTCCGTCAATTCGACGGTAGCGGCGGCCAAACCTGGAAGCTTATAAGTGCCATCAAGCTTGGCGATGGTATCTGACTTGGACTTCGCGTATTGTATTTTCTACGCACAGAAACCAGGTTAGCTGTGCTTACTTATAGACGTACCAGAACAGGGCCGGGGCGTACAAGCTCTTTGCCTAAAAACTGGAAACCGTCCAACGACCTCAGGGCCTGTGTGGCCGCCTGTATATCGCGAAACACGATGTGTGCCTGACCGCGCATCTTCTCAGTTTTCAAGGCGACAACATCAAGGACGGGGCCGTAGGTAGAAAAGAGGAGATAGAGGGCAGTCTTGAGGTCGGCCTTGTTGATTTTGGCAGAGGGTAAATTTGTAACGTAGAGACTGCAAATCATGGTTGCGTTAATTGCATCATCGCCAATGAAACTGTATTGCCCACACTTACGTCTGATTTGGAGGAATGGGGGGTATTTTGATTGCAGGCTTAGCTGGCACTGCGCGAGCAGCGTCGGCAGCGGACATGGCGAGATCGATGAAGATTATGAATTGCCGTGAGCCTCCGTTTTATTGAGGACTATATAGGGGAGTATGAGGTAGGTTTTTGATGTAGAAATCACACAGGTTGGCTAATTAGACGCGACGAATTCCTATTAGAATGCAGAGCGTTGAGTGATGGAAGATGAAGTTTGTTTTGGAGTTTGGTGTAAGGCACGCGGGCCCGCCGCAGGTCAGTCCAAGTTGTTGCTTATGTAATTATCGGGACTTTCTCTCAATCAAGGTGAATGCCTTTCAGTGGATACAGTTTGAATCACGCTGGGTCGCACTGTATGAAGGGGTTAAAGGTAACCCCATCTTGCCTTGCCCGACTTGTCTTGCCGTGTCGGATTTAAGAACGAGGGTGATATGTAGTACCTAGTGCTCAGAACCTCAACCAAACATCGTCCGTAAGCTCGTCGTGGTAGTAGAGAGCTACTCCTACCACTCAGTTGATTTGCTTGCCCGCCCTCTCCAATTGACGTCCCCAAAATGGCTTCGCCCGAAGTACACCATCTTTTCCACCGGCCCATTGCCGACCACTCGTTCTCCGCCGATCGCCAGACCCTGGCCGTGGCCAAGGATACGACTGTCGAGCTCTATGCAAAGGCCGCAGGCGCTTTCAAATTGAAGGATGAGCTGAAAGGTCATGATAAGACCGTTACCAGCGTTGACATCGCCCCGAAAAGTGGCCGTATCGTCACATGCTCTCAGGGTATCTATCTACCTGTTTTATCCGTCTATCTGACTGCCCCCTTCCTTATTTCTCACCAAGCAGTTACCACTCCTTTTTCTGCCAAATAATGCGATCGAGTGATCAAGTCTGACGATTCTTCTATACGTATAGATCGAAACGCTCTCGTCTGGGAACCATCTCCTACCGGTTACAAACCCACTCTCGTCCTCCTTCGCATAGCTCGTGCAGCGACCTTTGTCCGCTGGTCGCCTTCCGAGACCAAATTCGCCGTGGGCTCAGGCGACCGCGTCATCGCCATCTGCTACTTCGAAGAGGAAAATGACTGGTGGGTTTCCAAGCACCTGAAGAAGCCCATCCGCAGCACGATCACCACCGTGAACTGGCATCCGAATTCGGTTCTGCTGGCCGCCGGCTCAACCGACGCCCATGCTCGGGTCTTTTCGAGCTTCGTCAAGGGCATCGATGCCCGCCCAGAACCTAGCGTCTGGGGCGAACGTCTCCCGTTCAACACTGTCTGCGGCGAGTTCTTGAACAGCTCTGCCGGTTGGGTGCACTCGGTGGCCTTCTCGCCCAGCGGAAACGCCCTTGCCTTTGCCGCTCACGACAGCAGCATTACCGTCGTCTACCCCTCGGGTCCAGAGCAGCCGCCCCAGGCCGTCATAAGCGTGAGCACGCAATTGCTACCGTTCATGAGCTTGATATGGAGCAACGAGAACGAGATCATCGCGGCCGGACACGACTGCGAGGCCTTCCGATTCCAGGGCGGAGTCTCGGGCTGGCAACTAGCCGGCACATTGGAAGCAAAGGGCACATCCGGCCAGGATGACGCGCGGGAGGAGTCAGCCTTGAATATGTTCAAGCAGATGGACCTCAAGGGCAAGGTCAAAGATGACACACAGTTGAAGACGGTCCACCAGAACACCATCACGACAATCCGTGTCTACGAGGAGCACGACGGAACCGTCAGCAAATTCAGCAGTAAGTGGACAACCCTATCCCACTCCCAAGCATCCATCAGCTAACATATCGTGAAGCAAGCGGCGTGGACGGGAGAATCGTCATTTGGAAAGCCTAACTTAGCAAAAATGCTAGTTACACACATATAGCTTCGAAATATATAATCTACATCAGAAAATGAAAAGCCGTCAACCTGCAAGCCTGCTCCTTTCAGCCCTGTCTAACGCCTTGAGCAAGATTATAGTGCGGTAGACTACCTCTTCTACACTAGGTACTTAAGGGTATATTTTCTAGAATGCTCGGTATCTCATCATTGCCAGGAACAAAGACGGAAATGTATTCGCAGCCAAAACAATACTAATCGAAATGGCGAAAGCGAGGTCATCGTACGATGACATGCCGCCTACAGCTTTGTATCCGAGATATTTCGTGGTACCCGACGAATATGATGGCGGAGTGTAAGCACGATTTGTGACGATGGACAAAGGCGACATTAGGATATTGAGGTATGTGTGGTGGGAGGATATCGGGTCTCTGCACCTGAGATTACGTTTATCTTTAAAACTAGGGTAAAAACCTGATTCATAACGCTAGACAGCAGGCATGAATAATCAACGGTGCACCGCGATTTGTGACGAGATTCATGGTCTTCAGGCCAGTGGAGTGTCGCGATGGATCGACAAAGCTTGTTGGTCCAACTGCAATTCCAAGCCAGCAATTAGATCAAAATCATCATCTCCACTGTCTTCTACATTCTCCAGCGATTCGCAACCATTGCTTCCCGCTAGAGAAATTGGAGCCGACGAAAGCTTTGCGCTTGTTTCTAAATTAGAGGCTCGAGCATGTATAGATGCTTTATCAGTCGATCTATGATCAGCCCCGAGTATCTGAGGGGGCGGACTTGCTTTTAGCACGTTCCGACGCACATTATGTTGGCTCGTATCTTGAACCATCTCTAGGAACCGAACGTGACGCTGATGTTTTCGTCTCTGTCGTCTCTCGTTCGGAACAGCGGTGGGATGAGTTTCGCTGCTAAGAACTTCCTGATCAAGGGGCAAAGACATGACCATATCGATCCCTAGAAAAGAGTTTTTGACTATCTCTGGCATCCGAATGTCGAGACGTTTCAGTCTGCTTAAGTCGGATAGGGCCCTAAGATCCGGTAGGTGTATCATATCAGCACCCCAACTGAGCGCTGATGTGCCCATAGCACATGCCTCTTCGATATGATCCTGAAAGTGTCTGGCCAAATCCAGGAGAGACCGTTGTCTCTTTCTGCAAGAGCGGACCGTTTCGATGCCTGAGCGATGGTGGCAAGTTTTGCACAGAAGGCCATGCACGTGACGAAAAGGACGCAATTGATTGTTGCAGAGTGCATCTATGAATAACCCCAGTGGCGGTTCCTCCGAGAACCGTTCCCGATATTTAGTGACCACATGGTGAACCGTTACAAAAACTCGGATGGGTTTCGGCAGCTGATGCGCAGGATAGATATAACGCCACATTTCTATTGAGTTGTATGTAATGTCCGCGAGTTTGGCCTGCTGGGTATTGGACAATTGAGACTGATGATAGAATTGATACTCTGGGGCTGGTTGACTCTGATACGGGGTATAGCTGTGGCTCTGATGGGCGCTAAAATCAGCATGCTCGGTTGGTCCAAGAAACTCTGCGCCAGGGGTAAGTTCCGGTGGCCCTTGATATAAAGTTCCGCCCAATTCCAGAGTGCTACCCTGGTGGTGTAAGGCCTGATTCTGGGTAAAGGAGTTGGTATATTCGGTCGGCTGAGGCGCTGCTATAAATGGATCTTGAACGTTCGGCGTTTGCATCGGAATTGTGTCGTACTGGCTATACACCAAAGATTGTCCGTAACTGGGCAAAGCTCCCTCCTGATGAAAAGGCTGCTCGCGAGGTGTTGGTGTTACGTCGTTACATATCCCGTTTGAGTTGGGTGTGTAGTTGCCGGGTGGTTGGGTTTTCATTTTAGGATGCTGAGGGTGGACTGTAATATAAGACTTAGAACGGTCCGCACTGAAATCACGAGCAACGATGTTTTGAAGACTTGACATATCTGTGATTGAACCAATTTGAGGGAATATAGGCAACCACGAAAAAGACTTACAAGGTGGTTCTCTGGGCCACTCAGCTCGCCAATAGACAACAACATTACCAAGGCCGAGGGAGTTTGTGTGTTTCGCAGAATAATGCTGGTCGGAATTTAATTGTTAAAAATCGTTCGCTTTTGGTGACAATTGAACCGTTTGTAGAGGGAAGAAGGGAGCAACAAGGAGGACATGATATATGAGAGAGAGGGTGAAATGAAATCGCAAATCGCACATAATACCTACCTGAACAACCCCGTCAAGTCCGTACTTCTTGTTATTGTTTTGACAACCATGGCAGTAAAAGAGCTCTTTCCCGTATGGTTCGGTGAATGGCTTGATCTTGACGTCAAATATCAATTTCATATTTTCAAGCGTAAGCTTTCGAATGTATGGCCCATTTGGTGCATCCAATACTGGTGATTGACCAGCAGCGTGTGCAATAGCATCTGGTCTGTTTAGTATTTATATATCTAAGCCTCGTTATGGCACGATGAAGATTTCGCGCTGGTGGGAATGGAGAGAACAAGACTGCTGTAAGGGGCGTTTGTCCGAGACATGCTTACCTTGTCGCTCAATTTCCGCATAAAATTGCCTCCGTACATATACGAGAACGTCAGCAGCAAACTGCGGACTACTTTCTTCATTCACCTTGAGGCCGTCCTCCCACTTATCACGAATAGCATCATCAGCTAAAGCCAAGATTCTTGCTCGAATTGAAGTCTGCGCAGCTATTGATTGGTCTATCAGTATCATTTATTACTTTAAAGATAGGTACCAGTAAAAGAAACCATGAAGACATATCAAATAGATGAAACTCTTCAATCCTGGCGAATCATGATGAGAGGATAACCTACAGTCCCAATCATTGTCGATCTGCTGTTTAATTTCAGGCTTCAGCCTGTCTGACTGCCGGCGGGTGACCTGAACGTTATCGGCTGTCTGTTTATTGAGTTGAGGTTTTCGGTCTGCATTTTCCCGGTGAGCGATCAATCGAGGCTTAAGCAGATCCCAAGCTGTATCACTCAATGGTGATGCTATCTGGATTGCAGCCCTGAAGGCAGGAATTGCGGCTAAGACGTAAGCGGGTAGCGGTGGATCAAGCTCCATCGCTTTCCTTTCGATCTCTGCGCGACGGGCGGCCTTCAATTCTTCTGCTCGTTCGCGCGTCTTGCTGTTATGTGCATTGTCTTTCGAGTCAATTTGATATTTTAGAACTGACTCAGCAAGTACTTCGTTTTTGACGATGATCTCCGGGCTTAGTTGGTTACTTCGACGGAATCTCTCAGCAAACGTTGTTTTTCCAATGGTCGTCTTACGACCAGGTCGGTTTTTTTGACGAAGTTTCTCACGAGGCCGGGTAAGGGAAGGGGCCGTGCTAGCAAGAGGAGTAGCTGACAGTGCCGATTTCCACGGCAGTTCTATAGGCTCGCGTTTTATCTCGACAGGAGAGCTGAAATCCGAGATCCTAGACAATCTTAGCGCTGCGTTGGGTTCTCCTACCACGCCAATAGATTGAGAAGACAGCCGCTGCCGCATCCGGCGAAGTCCGCCCGACATCTCAAACTTCTCCCATCGTAGGGAATCAGTGCGATTCTCCTTTCCACGTCCCTCAAGCCCCTTAAGCCACTCCTCAGCTGTAGCGTCTCCCATGCGTCTAACTGTGGAGAACTCTTCCTGGATAGCCGCTACGTGACTTGGTAGAAAGATTTTGCTAATGGGTGATGTCATGGCACCTCGCCCAGTTTGAAGCATGGCTGATGGTATGACATGCATATCATCGCTGAGGAGTACGAACGGGAGAGCTGGAATTAGAAAGGAAGGTATTGAGGATTCGAGGAACAAGGCAAGTTCCTTATAAATGGTCAGGTGAGTGATTGTGCTTTCCGGTCGCAAGAGGGTACATACCTTAATAGTTTTTTCTGCAATACAAGGCTCGCAGCTGGTTAAAGCAAATGGCCAGAGAGGTCGGGAGCCAGGGAGTTTATACTCCACCGTTGAGGGGTCGTTACCTGAAGAAGAGGAAGAGATAAATTGGTCACTTGCTTTTCCACAAAATTGACATCTGCTTTGACAAGCCAGCTGCCACATTCGGAGCTCAGTTAGGTCTCGAAGAGGGGTAGGCATATTCGGCCAGAAACGTCTTCTCGAGAATTGCCAGATGACTTCTGGCTTCAAGGTAGGGAGAGAACCTACGGCGACAGATGGTCGAGCACAATAAGAAAACTTAGAGAATGGGTCCAGAAGACAATTGAAATACCTGTCAACAGACAACAGCCTGCCGAGCATTTTGGGAGGGAGAAATATGAAAATATGTTGCCATATTTCAGGGGGCAGTCGACTACTACCCGAGGATTGGGAAAGAGGGACTACGCCCTCGTCAACTCTGATCTTTTTAATTGACATAGATAATCTAGGCGCAGGAGACTTTCGCTTCCGGGAGTCATGCTGATTCTGAGCCAGCTCTGCTTCGATACATGTCTCCAATGATAGACATGACTGGTTCGCATGTTGTTCAGGTGTTGAATACGCGCTTTGAATAATTAAATGATCTTGACTGTCAATAGGATCGTGTGTAGCTCTTAGCAGGGAGACACCAGACGGTAAGCCAGCCCTGACACTGCTGGTCTCCATGGCGATATTGTCATTTTCACCAAGAAGGCGTGCCGGAAGCATGGTCTTCAGCACTGGGCCAGCAGGATGTCCCAATGCCCGGTCCATACAGGAAGCGGTAAGAGGATGTCTTCGCTGAATCGAGCACCCAAAGTTCCCAGCTTTTGTGAGAACAATGAAAGGAGGTTAGACTTCATAGGCAAGAATGACCACGAAGACGCCAGATTGCACAGAAAGTGACAATTCGGAAGGAAACAGAGATAGCAAAAGAGGGGACAGTGCTTGTTGGTACTCTCCTAGACCCTAAAGATGGTCACGTTGCGTATTTTTAATCAGACTAGAGCGTGAACAAGGTAAAAGTTCAACGGAGATTAGAGAAGAGTAGCGAGAGTCTGGTTTGACTGATTCAGCGAGTACTCAAGGTTGTCTAACTAGGTAGGTAGTGTATTTCAGTGATGAATCGATTTCAACATGATTGAGGCCAGCCGAACAGGCAAAGTGGAGATGAGAAAAGAAAACAAAAAAAAAAAGCAGAAAAAAAAGAACAAGAATCCAAAAACACTACACCTGTACCGAACGAGGATGCCTGTGCTGTGCTGGAGAATCTGATGAAGGGATGGGTGAATGGAAGTCATCAGGATACGCCAACCAAATATAACTTTGGACGGTACGGATTACGCTACTGAGCATTATTTTGTTATGCAGACATCATAAAGAAGAAAGAGGCAACTTGTTCACTGGATGGATGCATTTTGGAAGTTGAAGGTACCTTAGGTACTACTACTAGTAGGGAGGGAGGCGCAATACTTTTTTATTCAGTTTACCAAGGTTGGGTAGGCACGTTCTACTGGGATAGATGCATACACCCGAAACACCAATTAAACATTTGAGTGGGTAGGTAGATAGGTACCTACCTTAGGTAATCATATTAATCTGATTTCAATTGGTCAGGTACCTAACTTAACGTATGAAGTATTTCGTAAGTTATTCGCACTTGGTACCACGTGATACATGTTTTTATGCAATAGTTCATTTTCTAAATAATATATCCTTAATCGAGACAATTATGAGTTTAGAAAATGTTATTCAACTAGAAGGACAGTGCCCCTCCCCCCACTACCACATGAGAAACATTCCACCAGACCTGATCATCCCTTTTTTTGCGCCGTCTCTTGGTCGTTGGACATCGACGCGATTTCATGCATCTTTGCCTTTTCACTCTCCCCAAATAGTTCGCCTTCTTTGATTTATTCGCACCTGTACCTGTTTTGCATTCATTCTTCTATATCGGCTAGAGATCGCAAAATGGCCGCGGATACAAAGGTCTTTTCTCTCGAAGCGAAGGGCTTAAAGCTCGACACTGCTGAAGACCTCGAGGCTCACATCACGCCCTTGCGCCAAATGCAAGATGTCGAGGAGGTGCGCGTTCTCGGCAACACCCTCGGCGTTGGTGCTTGCAAGCTTCTCGGAGAAGTCCTCGCTACCAAGAAGACGCTCAAGGTACGCCGACACGACATCGACACTTTTTCCCTTTCCCAGCCCGAAAATTAACTTTCTTACTCTTCCAGGTCGCCAACCTCGCCGATCTATTCACGGGACGTCTGCTGAATGAAATACCGCAAGCGCTTTCCTACCTGCTAACTTCGATCCTCAACCTTCCAAACCTTCGAACCATCAACCTCAACGACAACGCATTCGGTCTCAATACACAGGCACCCTTAATCGACTTCCTGTCCAGCCACGTCCCGCTACAGCACCTATACCTTAACAACAACGGACTTGGTCCCCATGCTGGCATCAATATCGCCAATGCGCTCTCTCAACTCCATGCGAAGAAGGCAGTGGCGAGAAAGTCTGGACAGGACGTCCCTGATCTGGAGACGGTCATTTGTGGCCGTAATCGCCTCGAAAACGGCAGCATGGCAGCGTGGGCTGAAGCATTCCGCCTCCACAACAACGTCAAGGAGGTTAAGATGGTTCAGAACGGCATTCGGCAAGAAGGAATTTCACTACTATTGAGCGAGGGTCTTAAGCACACCACCAAGCTAAAGATTCTGGATCTACAGGATAACACTTTCACCATAGTGGGTGCCAGAGCTCTAGCTCAGGTGGTGCCGGTCTGGAGTGAGATCATAGAGCTCGGTATCGGCGACTCGCTTTTAAGTGCAAAAGGTGGCATTCTGCTCGCCAAAGCCCTTTCCAAGGGTCAGAACAAAAAGCTAGAGACCCTGCGCCTCCAATACAACGACATAACCGCAGTGGGCGTCAAGGATCTGTCGATTGCGGCCGCGAGTGCGCTACCTGGCCTACGGAGGATCGAGTTGAACGGCAACAAGTTTTCCGAAGACGACGAATCGATCTTGGCGCTACAGGAGCTATTTGAGGAGCGCAAGGAAAAATACGAAGGCGAGATTATCTACGAAGATTCCTGGGGCGTTGACAGTCTTAGCGATCTAGAAGAACTATCAGAAGAAGAAGAGGAAGAGGAAGAAGAGGAGGAGGAGGAGGAAGAAGAAGAGATAAGCACGGAGGAAAGAGCCGAGAAACTGATCAAAGATGCCGAGGCAGCCCAGAAACAACCCACTGCCCAGCGTGAAGACAAGGACGTCGATTCTTTGGCCAGGGAGCTTGAGAAGACCAGCTTTTAAGGACCAAAATCCATGCGAGAGTAAAGAGAATGTAGACGATACCCAATAATTTTCGCTCCCCAAGCCCTTCGAGCAGGTAAAATCCATTACCAACCAGACTTTTGCAGTTTAAACCCCCCTTGCTACTCGCTTCCCTCCCTTTTTTCGGCCCTTGCATCGCTACACCCATGCATAGTTACTAGGGGGGTGTGACCAAAGACCAGTTCACACAGAGAGAGAGGGGGGGGGGGAGAGGTTATGCGGAGAAGAACAGTCGTTGTGTCGAAGTAGGTATAAGTGTTAGTAACATACAGGTAGATAGGATTTGGGAATAGACAACCACAAACATATGCACGTACGTACGCATCTACTAGTAAACACACATCCCATCCATGCACACATATATATACGCGCACATACGGGCAAAGTTGCATTGTGCATCTGCAATGAGGAATGTCCCGTGTGCGCTGCAATTGTCTTTTGGTGCGCAGCAAGCCAGGCCTGTACAGTAACAGCAAAAGATACACAATCCTTCGTTTACATATGTCCGCCCGCGAGGGAACCTCCTCGCGCGCGTTTGCGTCGTCTATTTGTACAATTCGCATCGACATGTAGGCATTACAAAGCTGTTGGTGTCAGAACCCTAGTGACGAGTACCGAATACAAGAAAGGGCCTCCCCAACCCTCCTCTCCTAATGTCCTTCCAATTCCCAGATTTTCTCCTTCAGCGACGAATAATGAATGAGTGGTTTCTTTTCTCATCCTCATAAAACCTCGCCGATGATTTTCGCTGCCTCCCTGTATGTCTGCAACAGCTTTTCGCACTTTTCACGTTCCTTCTTGACACCGTCGTCTTCATACAGCAGCTCCTCAAACAGAGCCTCCTTGTATAGCTCGCTCACAAGCCGGTTTTGCACCACGTCCTTGCAATGGTTGACAAGAAGATGCATAACAGCTTTCGGAACCTGGTCAGCGATCGTTTCGCGGACAATATTGAAGTATGAGGATATGAGTGCACGGATGAGCTCGGTTTCCATCGCCTCTCGCTCACTAAGAGCTGGCTCAACATTCTCACCCTAGGTTTCGTACGTTAGAACTAATACACTTGAAATAGAGCAGGCGGACACCTTACCAGTTGTGCGGCTGAACCAAAAGTGGCGGCCTTGGGACTATCCTCATCACGCATCAAAGAAGCAGGCCGATATGGCAGTTTATCCTCACCACGCCGAATGCTCTGGGTAAATGTCGGCTCCATTCCCTGGCTTACGTGGCGTGGAAGTGACGAAGGTGCACCAGGTCCTTGAGGCTGGCTTGTACCATCCTTGCCAAAGAAGTACGTTAAGAAGGAGTCTCGGCTATTACCACCCGACTGGGGGTTGAATTGACTAGGCGAGCTCGAGCGGACACCATTCATGGTCGCCATGATGCTTCCAGTGCTACCCTCTGGGCCATTAGGCGACATACTTCTGGCGCTCTTTTGAAGCTGCTTCAGAGAGTGAGACACATCGTTCTTCTCATAGCTCACCTCTCTCTCCTCCTCGGGAGTCTCAGTTCCATTCGTACTCAGTTCCTTAAGTCGCTTCTTCTCCCTTTTATCCCTTTCCTCCTGAATAAGCCTTTTCCGTTCGCGTTCTTGCTTGGCGGTAACAACATGACTCATAGCGGCGGCAGCCCCCAGAAAATTTGGATGGTTTGTGTTTATATAGGCGCGTTGGATGGATATGAGAGATTCAACGTAGGATGATGCAGGACCCAGCCTCTCCCTCAGTAAATCAGACACGACCTCTATAAGTTTGGCCTGTAGTCTTGGGTATCGCGAAAGCTCTGTTGAGCCACAGGTGTGACAGATCTTGATAAGTTCTTCATACACGAGCTCGACGCAGCGCTGACTTGGTACTTCTAATAGCTTAATCTGTGGTTTGACAAGCAAGTCAAATGCCATCTCTGGGACAAACAAACTAGGGCGCGGTCCGGTAGAGTTACGAATGGCGGTCCTGATGTCCAGGGCAGAAAGATTGGAAGTAGGGTCAATAGATTCCAAGGAGCTGCCAAAGACCGAATTGAAAATATAATAAATCCGTGCGCCTCCAGAGAGCTCCTTGGTAGAAATCTCGGTTGAGGTTCCGTCAATGGACGAAATGAACGAGGTGGCGAAGCGTGTCATCACTTGCAGGATCATCGATCCACGGTGTTCCTTTCCGCTGAAATGCATGTCTCCATAACTTGCGAGCTCTTGTTGCGTCTGCCCCATCAAGGTATTGAGACGTGCTTTTATGTCTGGCAGGCGCTCACGAATATGAGCCATGAGCGTCTGGTTGAGGGTTTTAGCTAAGAAATGAGTTCCGCATCGTGACGCGATGTTCCGGTATGCCGGATGATGGCGAAAGAATTCCGTTTCCGCCTTGAGAGCTTCTTCCATTGGCCGGTTGCCCTGAATGTCTTGTTGTGACCGGTTAACCACTCCTACAAATCCCAACTTTAAGGGATAAACTCGGCCAGACAGGATATCAAGAGCATTTGTGCCATGATCCATAAGGTCTACCTTGGTAAGAACTCCAATGGTTCTGCGACCGAGTGGATCCACATGTCTGGCAAGCTTCAAGGCTTCCGAATTGACAAGATCAACGTTCGCAGGGGAAACTGCGAGAACGATACTGTTTGGCTTCGCAATATACTCAGATATTAACGCTCGCGTCTGTTTTTCGATATCTGGAGGCTGGTCGCCGATAGGAACCTGCAACGTGGGGAATCGTCAGTGACTGTAGCATCGATGAAGATAACCAGAACAGTAGGCGCACCTTTGTAAGTCCCGGCAGATCAACTAAGGTTAGATTCAAAACATGAGGAGAGTAGATTTTGAGATTGATGGGCTGTCTGTTAATGCCTTTGTTCGAGCCAGCGACTCGGGATGTCTCATTCTCGATTTCGCGCTTGACATCACCGAAGTCCGTGAAGCGACGGCTAGGAATATGGTGAAACTCGGCCCACTCGGAGCGGCGTGCCTGTGTGGGACTTCTGATGGCCGCACTCGTATCTGGCTCCGATTCGTCATCCTCAACGTTGATCAGCTGCAGAATCAAGGGCCGCCGCGTTACAATGCCGCTTCCTCTTGGCAGAAAGTCTCGGCCAACGATATTTTCAAGGACAGACGATTTGCCCGCCGACTGGGATCCGACCACAACCTAATAGCAGAAAAGACAGGGTGAGTATCGAGGGCAAACAGAGCTATGTCACGGGCGACGTGGTCGTGGAAGCGCATGACATACAATTTGCGGAAGGTCGAGGGAGTCTGATCCAATGGTATTGAAAACCAAGTCTTGAAGCTGGTTGACAACACGCAGCAAATCATCTCCAAGAGCCGCCATGGTGAATTAGCAAAAAAGGACCAGAAATTGGTGGTAAATGATTACAACAGTCGGCGAGCGGAGATGTAGGTAATGCAAAATTAGCAAGCATTCACGAGCTTTTGCAGCCTTTGCCTTGCCAGGCGAGAGAGTATCAATATAAGTATTCCGTAGGTAAATCAGAGAGGCGGTGCTGGGATCATGCAGTCTAACAGAAAAAGCATGTAGGCAAAATGCCTCGTCGTTGTCTGTTGATAGGTCGGTAGAGGGCCGGTACACTCCAGAATTGAGACTATATCATCCAGAGTCTGTTTAGGATGGAAGCCCAAGGAATAGAGAATATGTCGTAGAGGATACGGTCAATAAATGCCAGTATCTTGAATGTTGTATAACATGCGACTGCTAACAAAAAAAGGCGAGGCAGGTTTATTTACACCAGGGCCTCAATCATTGCACAAATCCCAAGTGGCATGTGCAAGAATTCGTTAGGTGCATATCCGGTATCTCAAGAGTCCACATATGTGACCCGGCTCATATCACCTAACCCACATAGGTACAAAGTGGGTAGGTACCTACTTCGTACACCTATGCACAACAAGACAACAATTCGTAGTCATTGGAGAGGTACAGGTAGAATCTGAGTTCAAGTTGTTTGTTGTCTACTGAAGGTAGGTACATGTAGGTTCGTGAATTTTGAATTATCTGGAGGTGTTACTGTTGAGAAACTACCTCTAATTTGTAATTTCTTATGAGGTTACCTATACGAATCCGTACACATGTGCATTCAGTTATGTTAGGTAATCTACAATAACTTTGTAATGTCCAGACAATGCACTTCGACTCTGTCAATGACAATTCTGTCAATGACAATGACATCTAGATAGGTAGGCTGGTTGCGGACGAACAACCGTGGCATATCGATGAACACGATGACTAGGTACCTAACAAAGTACGGACGTAGTATCGTCTAGGTACAAAGAGTCTAGGTACTCGTAAATAGTTACCTTAGTAGTGTGTAAGCAACAAACCCAGATACCTGCAAAAGATATGGCTATAAGATGGATAACAACATATCAAGGATTCTTCTGTCAGGGAAGTCCTTTAACCAACACATCTATAATACCTGTTAATCGGGCAGGCTCCTACCTACCTGGTACATAGTAGGTATGTAGGTATTGATGCCTTACCTCTAAGTAGGTAGAACTTCCGATTGGAAAGTGGTCGAAATGTAATTTGTTACAAGTCTCTCTAATGTGAGACTGAATGAGAATTTTCATCCGAAAAAATGTGCGGTGAAGACGATTTCGGCATATCGTACGTACTTCCGTACCTACACGGACAGATAGGAAGTACACGTGTATGCACATTAGTGTAGGCTCACTTATCGACTTAGTGTACGAAGTACGAAGCATGAACCTACAATGTTGTGTGCTTATTACAGTACAGAAATACGTACGTACCTTTGAACCGAGCATATTTTCGGCCCGGTCATTTTTCGGCCACTTGACCTCTTTCAGTTGGCTTCACGGCTCCAGTAAGTTGGAGTGCTCTAGGTATGTAGGTACTTAAGTGTACGGTAGGTAGGTAGCATCAGTATGGATTCTCCGCGCCGGCGCTGTGTTAGCTGCTGTCGCAGCAACCCTGCCGAGCAGCGTCGGCATTGACGTCGATCGACAACTTGTCTTCCGGATCGAGGCACCCCTCCCCGGAGTCCGGTCAATGCTAAAATCATACCTACCTAGGTACATTGGCTTCGATGATAGGTAGGTAAGTCACTACCATGTAGTGTAGGTACCTACCTAGGTACATCGAGGAGAGCCGACCGAAAACGCATCGAGTGGCTCAGACTGCTAATGCTCCGCATAGGTAGGTAGTGTAATCCGTAGGTAGGTCGGTACTCCGTCGAATCCTACCGACCTCATTTAGCTACCAGTATGATGTCATGCTCGTTCAGGCTCCCTCGCATGACAACATCATACAGATGGTGGCCTCTGCTGCGACGCCTAGTTAAGTTTCTTCGCTCGCCATGGTGAATGAAATGAGTTCCCACGGATAATTGTCGGGGTCGGAAATAGGGTAAGAACACAAGAATCAGGTATATCAATAGTGTACAACCCAGACCGAGGATAGCAATGTCTAGCCATCCACAACGTGGTGTCAGGGTACGGGAAAGTGCCGCAACATAGACTGTCATGCAAATCGACATTGCATACCGTACCTGCTTGTGAACAGGGGATGCCAAGAGTTTGGCATACAGACAAACAATAATCAGTGAGGGGAATGTAATTATTTTAGTTTGTATGGAAAGGTTCCAGGCGGCGGGCCCAATATATACCAACAATCACGAAATGCTCCAATCTTCAGCAAAGAAATATTTCAAGTATCAGACGGTTGCCTTTATATATCAAGGCTTCGCCATCTTAATCAATGCGAATCTCGCATATGCGTTAATATCTGTTGGAGTCTACGCACAGCGTTAAGCTGATGTGTAGTCCCTTCCGGGCTGTTCGATATGCGTTGTATCTCTTGACGCGCTGCTGCTACCAAAGGCCCTAGATCGCCCCAGACTTCATCAGTATACGATGAAAGGACATCTCCCCATTGAGCAAACCAGACATCACGAGCTTCAGCGGTGTCAGAAACCCCTAGATGGTTTGCTAGTTGTCGGTATGCCGGAGCACCGTCGCCATGTGATATGAAGTCGGGAACAAAGTTGAGCACGTCATTCCAACCGGTTCCGGTCGATGGCTTGTCTCCAAACAACGCCTTCCGTAGCGCGGATACCTCCTCGGCTGTGATGTGTAATCTGTAGTCATCGTCGTAATCTTCTTCAATTAGCTGTGTCTCAAGAAGATTCACTACCTCGGAGCCATCGTTCATCGCTGCGGCTACACCATGAGTAACATGAGATGTGCGTGTTTGATCCAAATTATTTGCACCAGACGGACCGCTTGAATCCTTAGTCGTTCCGAGAAAAGACGAGAAGCTATTATCTTGGCCATTTGTCCTGGTATGAATATTTGTTGATCTGAATGTGTTGCCCAATGTTGACGGTACATTCGGAGGACCGTCATGGGTGACAAGTGTCGTCTCCTGCAGTACCGTAGCCGAGTGCTGAGAAGCCCTCGAGGATTCAGGCTTGCTAGAGGGAAGGATATTGGCACTATACTGTCCCGGACTTCGACTCGACATAATACTGCTAGTTAGACTAGCACTTGACATTGCCACACGGGCTAAGGCAGACTCTGGATGCGGGCTGGAACGCGTGACATTGGGAGGGCTGACATCTTTGGGCGATATCAAAGACGGTGTGATAGCATCATCTTTCGCCTTTCCTTTCCCTTTCGTCTCTAAAGCATTCCCATCCTCAAAGCCACGCTTCTCCATTCTGGAATTAAGTGCGATAGGGATGGTAAGAAGTGGACTTGAAGGGAACCTGTAGGCAGACAAAAGAGAAAGTGCCTACATACCTACTAGTATCTACCATTTCACAGCTGCAGCCTGTATATAATATACTATGTAAGTCGGCTATCCGTAACAGGTTCGATTAGGTTAAGGCTACTACCTTAGGTAGGTAGTAGGTTAGGTAGGTACCTCTAGGTACTTACTTAAGTAAGTACCCCACCTTCGTAGGCCCCACCTTACGTAATACAGAGCTGATAAATACCTACACTGCCTACGGACTACGTCCGTACCTAGGTACGGAATACCTAGGTTACGCACTAACCAAGGTAGGTAGGTACCTACCGAGGTAGGCAGATGCACGTACGGACGTATGTACCTACACTAATAATCGAAGGATACCGGGTAGGCAACCACAACCTTCTCTTGACATCATCCCCAAATATATTCCGTAATTCTTAACAATCTACCTAGGTAGGTATCATACTTTATCTACTCAGATACCTAGGCAGTTTACCTTACCTTAGGTGGGAGTAGTGTTAGTAAGTCTAAAATGTACTGATACTCACAAAGTTGTAAGATGGTAGGTGGTAGGTGGTAGTAGTAGGTCCCTAGGTAGGTTAAGTAGTAGGTACGATCTTTCGCCTCAGTCTTTTACCTAGGTAGGTATTCACATGTCATTGGAGTGCTTCTACCTACTACTTACCAAGCACACAATCCCACTTTAACACCGAAAAACTCACAACAACAACAACAGCAACAACAACAACGCCAATATACCAAGCACAAGGCTTAAGCGACTTACCAGCCAATCAAGTTATCTGATATGTATGTACTTTGTAGCCCGTACTGCGTACCTCTCTAAATATACAATCTACATTACCCTACACTACATACCTAATCTACTCCATACATGAGGTGGCTGGAGTTTTGTATAACTAATCAGCAATGAAGTCAAGATAGCTACCTGCATGTTAGGTACCTACACCAGCATAGACTTTTCTCAGTTGAAGGTATTATAAGCTGTCCATACGTCCGTACACCAAACATGTTTATGTACTTATGCCTAACCTGTTTTGACGCATCGAAAGAGATACCTGTAGGTACTTGAAGCTATAACAATAACGATGATGTCTCTTGTTTGCTCATGGCCGTGCTTCGCCTACAAGTACCTCTGTATCGAGTACCTACGGTTCATGGATAACCCCTCTGAGAGTGCTGTCTTTAGGTACTAATGTGGGTCCTGGATAGGTAGCGCCTTGCCTGGTACCTAAGGCCAACTCGACCTACCACCCTCAGGTATCATACCGGCTACCACCTCACCTACTATTATCGGTTGTTCAGCCAAAAACCTATCCTTACGTTCAACCCTTGCGCATTATCCTCATCATCATCATCATCAATTCCCACCCTTACCCCGCGACTCTCACAACTTGACGTGCCTCCTACCATCACCACCCTACTCGATATCGCACAAGAAGCGCTCAGGTATCTTCTTGCCGCCGCTTCTTCTTTCTTCTTGTGCTTGCAACCTCTGCCTCGCTCGCCGCTTTGGGGTGTCTGCTAACTCCCCGCGAGGGCGCATTAGCAGCAACCTCATCGCAACCTCACCACCTCACAATCTTCTGTGCCCTCCACTCCACTAAGCATGGCCGACGCTGATCCGACCGTGTGGAAGTTTACCCAGTTCGTGATATCCATTCCTCAGCAGCCTTGTTTACTTTCTGCCTTGGGAATTCTCGTGCTGATCTTCCGTTACGTGCGCTAACTTGTACAGGTGTTTTGGTGACAAGGGTGACGTCGAAGACATAACAGAAGGTGTGCCATTGCTTTCGTTCCCTTGCCAACTTCACAGCGGTCCAGCCGTGACAACTTAGGCATCCTGCAGCTATATCCTTTCGTAGTTGTGCTTACGTGCAATTTCCTAGCCGATATCATATCGACCGTCGAGTTCGACCACACGGGCAATTATCTTGCAACTGGAGACAAAGGAGGACGAGTAGTGTTGTTTGAGAGGAACGAGACGGTCAGTAGTCCATTCTCGGCGGCTTCCCGGCGCCCGCAGGACGCCTCCCCCTCTAACGTACCAACAGAAGAAAACCTGCGAGTACAAATTCCACACAGAATTTCAGTCACACGAGCCCGAGTTTGACTATCTAAAGTCCCTCGAGATAGAAGAGAAAATCAACAAGATCAAGTGGTGCCGTCGTCAAAATGCGTCACACTATCTCCTATCTACCAACGACAAGACGATAAAGCTATGGAAAGTTTTTGAGAAGTCCCTTAAGGTGGTAGCTGAGAACAACCTGTCACAAGATGTCACACCTGGAAACATAGCCGGCGCAGGCGGTGGAGCTCCTCGACCGCTACTGCAGACCCATTTCAAGAATGCCGGAGAGCTCAAGCTGCCTCGTCTAACGCATCATGATACGGTCGTCGCTGCGGTTCCCCGGCGCACCTATGCCAATGCACATGCCTACCATATCAACAGCATCTCGGTCAACAGCGACGGCGAAACCTTTATAAGTAGCGATGACCTTCGCATCAACCTGTGGAATCTGAATATTCAGGATCAGAGCTTCAACATTGTGGACATCAAACCTGCAAACATGGAAGAGCTCACGGAAGTCATTACTGCTGCCGAGTTCCACCCCGTCAGTTGCAATTGGTTCATGTACGCCAGTTCTAAGGGTACCATCAAGCTGGCTGATATGCGAGAAAGTGCCCTATGTGACCAGCATGCAAAGCGTATGTTACAATCGGAGATTTTCCTGTTGATTCCGGCTCATCAATGCTAATTTATCTCACAGTGTTTGAGCAAGAAGAAGATCCATCATCAAGATCGTTCTTCTCGGAGATCATATCTTCTATATCCGACGTCCGCTTTTCACATGACGGCAGATATATTCTGTCTCGAGACTATCTTACTGTGAAGATTTGGGACGTTAACATGGAACGGCAGCCGGTGAAAACGATACCCATTCATGAGCACCTCCGGCCGAGGTTGTGTGACACATACGAAAACGACAGTATCTTTGACAAGTTTGAGGTTGTCTTCTCCGGCAATGCTAAGAATGTCATGACGGGAAGTTATAACAATAACTTTATGATATATCCTTCTGATCCGGAGAAGGAAACAGAGGTCGTTTTACAGGCCGACAAGTCGGCCTTCAAGGCAAAGAAGGTCGGCATTCCGACGCCTATCAAATCATCAAGCCCTACAGCAACGAATGGCAGTAAGAAAGGCGGATCACGTGCAGGTAGCCCTGCGGCCGGGGCAAATCAGGGTCAGAGGATGCGAAAGGAAACCGATGCGGACCAAATTGACTTCAACAAAAAGATTCTGCATATGAGCTGGCATCCTTTTGAGGACAGTATTGCGATCGCTGCGACCAACAACGTAAGTTAAATGTTCATGATTAACGTGATAGATTGCGACGGAGGTAACTAACCGGGAACAGTTGTTTGTTTTCTCTGCGCTGTAATAAGCCAGCGATATCTCATCCCGTCCCTTCCTATTACCATTCCATGAAGAAGCCTAGCGCCTCTGACAGGGCAAGTGGGTATTGGCTTGTCCACAATAACCTCTTCTCCAGTCAGGGTCAGTATAATGGAAAACCGGGGATTTTGGTGGATCTGCGTCCCGCCTCCTCTGCCACACGTAATTCACACTGGTATTCGATCATGCTATGTTTTAGCCCGCTTGGCATGACAGATACAAGGCCCTGTTTGACGGTAGCTGACGTGTTGCACATGAGACGTCGTTATTCCCTAATGCAGAGATACGTAAGGGTTGTGGATAACGGGCGTCTCACGAGAGCAGACATGGTCGAAAGAAGGGATAAGGAGATGGGAAAACATGATAGTTGAGGTATGATGGACGTGTGAAGGAATGGCGATTCCACTAGGAGCCACCTCCGTATGGCAGCAAGGACCTAGCCATCATCAGCCCAATAGCATAGAAGTTAAATGGCAGACCAGGCACACGGATGAATCTTCAAAATGAATGTGTCTGGACTCAAGTTCCAAGCCTGAAATCATTCAAAGCCGTCCCTAAACTAGATCCGTACGCTCGCAGTCATTTCTGCTCTTAGGCTACTTTTCACGATGCTCGGTACGGAAATATCTGTCCAGGGGCAGCAGTTATCTTGTAGGTAGTGTATATATATATATATATATATATCCTCGCTGAGCCGCGACCCGCCATCATGATTTCACGAGATCGATCACACTACCTCCATACAAGTAAGTACGTACACCACCTACCGTTGGCCTATGTACAATACTATAATTAGAAACGGGCACCAAGTGTTCATGACATGACCGTCGGCCAAGTTTGAATGAAATACAGTGGGTACACTTTACATACTATACCTACTTTGCACTTCGTAAAAGCCCAACTCAATCCAATCAAAGACTGGTTCCCGCTTCGTATTCCATGCTATCAACAACGACCACCTCCACCTGCGCAGCCACAATCACTATTGTACATACATATGTACATACAACACGCGAGACACGTCCGCAACCACAGCGCAGAGAGACAAGGTGATTGCAGCCCCCTCGGCTCCGAGCCAGCTCAGACTAACCCACGGCTCTTTGGATAGCTTGTTTCATTATGTGCATGGGAATTGATACGAAGTTGATTATGGGAGGCATGGGCGTGGTGTCACGGTATTTTGTGGTGCCTTTGACACTGTATATGTCAATTTGTGGCCCTCGATATTAGTCGTCGTATACCCAGTATTTTTTTTGGATGCAACGCTCTTGAAAATTATTCGTCTGTATCTTTCCTTCGGGAGTGGATTTCTAAGAGTTCTTATTGTCATTTGATATAATGCCCGACTACTTGCTGGCGATTGTCATTGGACTGGACAATGATCATACAGAACGAGGGATTGTATTTTTTTGACAGATGGTTATGCGGATAAGGAGATTACCAGTTCTTCGTCTTGCTCGATATCTTCTCGATTCGGATTCTGTAAGACAGAAACTATAGGTATCTGGCAAAATGTACGTATGTACATTCTTTCGACGGCTGGTTTGCCTGCCTCTTAAGCTCCCAGCAGCCAATATTCCTATCCAGTACACTGGTACTGGTCTGTTGTGTTTTCACTATGGTCTACCTCCCTACCGCTAGCATATCCTATCCATCTATCATTCCGGTGCTAGAGCAGAGCCGAGCCGAGCCGACAGCTTCTCGTTGGCTGAAGGCTTGGGCAGTCCCAGCGTGTGTGTTGAAACCTGATGGGTTGGCCTCGACTCGGCTATTAGGCTGTTTAGAGTCCGTTCTCCGACCGTATTTATAGACGTGTCACCATTCTTGGCGTCTAATATTGTGGTAGGTACACAGGCTGGCTGTAGGCGCGTGTGCGGTTGGAACTACGCACTACTTAGATGGAGTGGTTTCCGAGAAGGACGTTGTCGTTGATGTTGAGTCGTGCGCTGCTTTGACCGCTGCTGGGTGTCGCCAGCAGCTCGACTTCATGGACAAACTTCCAGACATCCCGCGCGTCTTTCTCGAGAGGTCTTTCTCCTGTGATGGGTATCCAGCCCCGTTCATTGCGCCGACATAAAACAGTCGCAGGACGGCAATACTGCATAAAATGCATTCAAAAAAACATTTGCAGTCGCGTAGATTGTCTGACCGGACTACCCCATGATCCCTGATAGCAAGCTATGAGAATGAAGAACTCGGGGCCTATGACTTGTGAATGAGTAGCCCTGTGGAGGTTCTAGGTGCTTTTTGATCATGGGATAATTAGAGTTGCGCCATTCATCGACGTTCGTATTTGGACATAGCTGCTCGCATGGCACCTCGTTCAGTCCAGATGACACTCTTCGGGGAAATTGGAATCGCATACCATCTAAGGCGTGAGCAACATCATCAATTTTAGTAACGCACCCTTGCACAACTGTTTCACAGTTAGTGAATCACCAATGATAATGTCGAGGCTGGCCCTCCTATTACGGTAAGATATGTGCTGTATTTGAAATGGAAGACGAGAATATGGTCCTAATACATCCTCGCAATTTCACGCCTTGTGATCCTCCGCGTGAACTATTCGAGCAGCCTGTCTGATATCGACCCAGGTTGCCGGGTGGCTCTGGTGCGTATCCTTAAGCTCCTCCATATCACAGCCAAACCTTATTAACATATCCTCCATTGTCCATTCAGCAGTAGCCATCAAGCCAACCGGTACCCCACCAGGCGTCCCCGGCTCAGCAATCTGTCCAGCGCCGGGCTCGCCCTCGGGTACGACATAGCCTGCTGGTATAGTCAAGCTCGGCATGCCGCAGAAGTTGGCTAACCATACGTACTCCATCGTCTGGAGGGTACGATCGGCATCACTGAGACCATAATCTAGTTCTCGGGCAGAACGAATGGGCCAGCCCGCGCAGGCTGTCGTGGGGGTGACGATGATCATGTTTGGGTGTTTTTGCCATAGCCAGGCAAGGTGCTCCATGAGGAGGCGACGTAACTTCTGCGCCAGAATGTAATCGGCGGCACTAGTCTCGTGCCCAAGCGCGATCAGTATCCGAGTTAAAGGAGAGACTCGACGAGTGTCAGATATCAGTGTTGCAAGATCCGATATGATCGATAAGGCGTGTGCAGCTTGCCCTTCCTTGAGGAACGGGATTTCGATAGGGACGACGGTATACCCTTTGTTTCTCACTAGGGAATCAATCTTGGCTCGGCAAATTTCTCGCACACCAGGCTCTGCACGGTCAAACCACGCATCCATGATGCCAAGCACCCTAGGTCTACTGGACGTATCCGAGAGCAGGTCATACAAGCTCGGGGCAGGCGGAAATGGCGAGGTAGGGTGTGGCTGGCTCAAAACAGAGTATACCGTTGCGAGGGACCCCATGTCCGCAGCTACCAGACCATTCACCTCGCACGTGCTATTGGTATTATGGCCTGGACGGTGTGACAGGCGGCCGTGGCTGGGCTTCAGTCCAAATACAGAGCAAAATGATGCGGGAATACGAATACTTCCGCCGCCATCAGTACCCAATGTGACGGGAACCAAACCAGTAGAGACAGCGTAAGCGGACCCAGAAGAGCTTCCCCCTGTGTAATAGTTTTTGTTATGTGGGTTTCTGGGGGTCCCGTATGTGATATTGATGCCAGACGTATCTATGAACGTTAGGCTGTCTACATTTAAATGCTGACATCTTGTATTTGAGAGTACTTACCCATCCCTAATTCATGCATATTGAGTTTTCCTACGATGATAGCTCCCGCCTCTTGGAGCTTTTCCACACACCAGCTAGTATACACATTGCCGAGGTGATCATTCTCTGTAAGGTCGTACTTGGAACCAAAGGTCGTCTTGTAACCATCGATATGGTAAGGATCCTTGACTGCGACTGGGATCCCATCCAAGGGGCCAAGGGACTCTTTTTGCTGGTATCTCAATGTGGAGGCTTCAGCAGCCTTGAGGACTAGGTCAACTTCGATATCAGTCCAGGCTGCCGAATGAATTCCTGGTGGTGAGATGTCACGGCGAATCAAGGGAAGAATGGCTTCGGCGACAGCCCGTGGAGTTAATTCTCCTGACAAAAACAACTTCCGGTACTGGGCGACAGAATAATTTGCCTGAACCGGTATATCCACCTTGTCCATTGCTGGCCCATCAGCTGTATTACCGATATGACCTGCTGGCCCGGAATTGGGAACATCGTGTGGATAAACGGTAGGAATGAATCGAGGCTCCGTGAAACCAATATGGATTTGGATATGGCGCAACGCTCCAAAACCTGCTTTGTGCCAGACAATGCGTCTAATGAAGCCGAAAGTCTCAACCCTGTCACGCGTCAGAAAGGATCGAGTCCGAGATAAAATGAAATATACATGATGAGCTTACAAATATGAGGCAATGAGCAAGAGAAGACCCGAGAGTCTAGGATTTTGCCTACTTGTACTCTTGTACGGTACGGGATGCCTGAGCCGTTCGTTAGCTCACTTCTGGCTGCAGCATGATCACGGCAGGGGCAGCAAATAATGTACTGGTGAGAGAATGGTGAGAACTCGGAGCATCAGCCCGTAACATACCCTTGAACGGGCTGAGGGTAAGACTCTCCGAATATTTCGGATACTCTGTAAGGAGGCATGACTTGTAGAAGTTTGAGAGTTGAATGAAGGTCTCGAGATCTGTTAGGCATGTGCTAATGACACGCTGTACCTTGTCTACCTATTGAGAAGGTAGGTAGGTAGGTGTATAGAAAGAACAGGAACAGCCGCAAAAGGTGAGTGTAAAAATTTGCAGGCTGAGGAATCATTTTGATTGGAAGAAGGAAGGCTGTTTGTTTAAATTATCAACCTAAAGCATCCGTACTATCTCGGTAATCCTGGGGGTGCAACATTCTCGTCCTCAGTGCTCGACGAGTCGGCGCAAAAGCAGGCTATTATTGAGTGTCGTTAGCTGTGGGTCCACGATAAAGCTGGGACGGCAACATCCGCTGGCTGAGATATACAGTGTTGTAGATAGTATAAACACTGTATATATGACGTCCTACCAATCCGATGCTACGGATCCGTACGGAAATACCCTCCTCTCCTCTCTTACCTCGCACCCTCAAACTTCGATGAGTCCATTCAAAAGAGGTGCCAAGTGAAAATCTGCGCGGGTTCCCAGATGATCAGCAAGACACCGGGAAATGGCCTGACACGTGGCAATTTGCGCGCATCAGTCGGCAACATGTTACGGTTGATATGTTCGTTGACCAATTTGGCCTTGACGGGAGAGATATGCACTGCATAGGCACCACAACTGAGCGATGCGCGCTGAAAGGTCTTACCGGTGACCTTCTTCGTGGAGTCATGCGCAGTGTCGTAAAAAGAAGGGATCGATTCTGATTCTATATATTGCAGATTACGCCCGAGTCCCATTTCGAGATGTTTGCGATGTGCATGCTGAGTCTTGTGGCCGAGCTCATTATCGCTTGCTTCCGTATATCAAGAGGAAAAGAAGCCAAAGACGCAGTCCCGAAAGCCGCGAAGATCGCCGACAAAGTGCACCATTTCAGTGAAGGAAGTAACATAAACCCCTATGGTTTTGACACAAATTCCATCAACAAGTTGGAGAAAGACTACGACCATCGTGGCGGCTTGGAAATCGCTATTCTCAATGCGGACTGCGTCAATGCAAGCTTTTATATGAACCCAGAGGGTTGTCGTGACTCTACGATCCAGTCTTCTCCATTCTAGCTGCGTTTGGTCTTTTTGACGACTAAAGCGGAGTGTAAGGGAGGGCCATCCAAGTGAACACGCTCCCTCCAGTGGTCTTTCCTCTACTAGTTGAGGCCTGCGTATTCACGTAAAATCCCATTCATTACGCCTTATAAATCCTTGGGGCCCATCTGTGACGAGATAGATGGTGAGCTATCGATGATAGAAGGTAACACGGTGTTTCAAGACAGCAGACCATTGTGGGAAGTAGGCGACAGTCGTCAGCTTACCTGAATACCGAGATTATGTGTAGGACGATGGAATATTAGCCGCAGTATAACACCCGAAGGACATGAAGGATCCCAGAAATGAATGAGCGGTGAGCCTCATAAGCTTATGAAGCATCTCAGCCGAAGCAGAACCTGAAACCTAGGTTATGCGAAGACTTCCGATGATACACCACTTGAAGCGGATGAGTCGACATCAACATTATACGTCATGCTGAGTTACAAGTTTGCTCTATCTGGCTCCATTCGCTTGCGAACGTGCCATACATATCCGAGTATCACGCTGCATCCTTGTCTGAAACCATGAGATGAAGGGCCCTCCGTGTAAAGCCGAGACATTGGTGCACAGGCGGATGGGGTGAGGGCTACATACGACTGATGGAGTAGCAACTTATCTGTGAGGTCGTCTCAGGCACCTATCTATTGAATCGTATACATAGAAACATATTCACGTATTATCTTCTTTGACTGCTTCGGATGATTAGTGACATTTTTTCGCCGTGGAGTCATGCTAACGGGGTTCGATCATGCAGTAGGAGGTTTAACATGACCGCAGCCTACAATCTTGACAATATACCTCACAGTCAGTAGCATGGGCGGAACAAAGTGTCTCATGATGGGCTCTGGAACATACACAACAACGGCGAATCCAAGTCGATTTATACCCTACGCTCGTAGACGGCAGGGTCTGTTCTGTATTAGGAAGACTATTAACATCAATCTTAGGGAGGACTATGCCGCTTGAACCATCCCGTTGGCCAGAGTAATCGTTTATGTTTACACTCGACGCCGCTTGTGAGCCCCCATTCGCTGCTGCGGGTTACCAGACAAGCATGTTCTTATAGTTATGTCTATGTCTCGCGGATATAGGGAAATGGTATCAATGCCGATACCTACAAAAGCTTACAACTTGTACATGACGGCACAGGGTCGTTTGGTCAATAGTGTATCATTTTCCTAAGAATATGGCATTGATGAGTCATCCGGACCAGAGGAGCGAACGATGACAATGCGTGACCTCTATGGTTTTGACTTTCCCTGATTGTGTAGGTATACTGAGGGTACATACATACATACATACATACATACCAGGGGAAGTATTGGACGTAGATGTCCCCCTAAAGAGGTTCAAGTAAAGCTACTTAGAAATAGAATATTAAAGCATAGAATGCGTTATCCGTTCAGGAGTGAAGGCAGCGAGCAATGGAATGTTCGCGGTGACGTTGGGTGAAGGTTCAATACGGCATTACCGCGTTGAGGCCGCTCTCCCAGACAGTCTCACTGTATCATCAGCTATTCTTACCTCCCTCAGACGTTTACGCCGCCCCCTCCGTCGTGGCTATGATAATTTATGGTGGTCATGTTCTCTACCATGGTGAAGGTGACAGCGCCGACGGCGGCGAAGATTATGGATGCGTATAGGGAGCTGGGCGATTCTCGCGAGTATCGAATTGGTACGAATCGGTGCGAATGAACGAACCTGACTTATAGTATCCCTTTCCAATTCACGACAAGCACCCAATCCTTTCAACACGTTAGTGTTTTCGTACCGGGGTTCATTGACGAGAATGACATGTAGGATATAATGCACTTTATTGAATGATTCTATGGGTTGTAACTGCACGCAGTCTTCAGAAAGTCTGACTTCGAATATGATCCAGTGAGTGTATTGCATAAGACAGGGGCACATATGTCGTACGTGCCTACGCCACTTGGCTCTACTCCGTTCAGGAGAAAGCGCGTAATTTTTGTTTTTCGCCCTTTGAACATGAATCTAGGTAAGGATATTACTCGGGTCTTCAAAAAAATTAGGAAATGAAGCTCGTTTGGGGACACTTTTGATCTGGCATTGTGAGTGTTTAGAACTCCTGGACCGTCACTGACGCTTAATGCGCCGACAAACCCCATTTTTGACGCAATGCCTTCATAAACCCGGAAATTTAAACAGAATTTATTCACGATTCTCTCAAATTAGTGAGTTGTGTGCGCTGTAAGAGGAGCCTCTGAAGACATTAGTCCTAGTTGTCGAGTACAGCGTGTAGGAATGATAGGAGAAGATTACCTCCGGCAAGAGTTCATTTTTTTCGACTCCAATCAAGTTGCCAATTAGTCTTGTCTTATCTTCGTGTGTAATGATGTCAGTCTCGTCAACCCGAAGCTAGATGGGTTAAGAGTCTTTCAGGAGTAATTGGCTGATTCTATCAGGGTGACTTCAAAAAGCCCATCTGTTTCACGTGTAGGTAATTCAAATGGCACATCACAACCTTCTATCCCTCGCACATAGCTGTGTGTTTATCGACTCTCCATTTCGAATTTTCTATCTTGAAGTGATCGGTCTTAATTCGAGGCCCTTTTCTCTTCTCGATTCGCTGTTCCCGAGTCACCGGCTCAATATCGACCGAGTTCGACACGGGTCTACGAAGTAGTGTACACCCGATTGCATAATACATAATTTGATGAGCGGTATGGAATAAGGAGAGAGAATCGAAATAGTGACACACTAGTCGCGAGTCGCCCGGTATAATGCGCCTCCGGCCGAGTCTGTGACGATATTACAACCGGACAGACTTATATACGGACCTCTTCAGAGTGAGGCTTCTCATTAAGTAGACCCACAGCTCTTATCTTATCTGGTCGCTCACGCCCTAGGCAGCTGTGTGCGGCAGGTACCCGCTTTGCGTCGGGGATTGACGAAACTTACCGATATAACCTACCGCCTAAATGAAGGGTTCCTTTAGCGTCATGGAAAAGTGCCACTATTCCGTCCTGGTCCCCGGTGAAGCCTTACCTAATCAAGCCACATACCTACTACCTGCCACCTTAGGGCGCCCTACCTTTTAGCTGGCAGCCCATTGCCTCACTTTGCAGATCTATTTTAAGAAAAAAGTATTTGTCCATCCTTTAGTCTTGATTCTTAGCTTTGACACCGGCTCTTTCTTCCATAGGAGAGGAGGGCTGTGCAACTATCAAGTTTTCAGGTTTAACATCTGAGTAAACACCCGAGGTCGAGCGTTTTCAAGTATCAGAGCACCAGCTTGCTTAGCTTTATGCTACATGCGCCCATACACCAGGTATACGGTGCTGCGACAACACTTTGACGGCAAGGTATGGCAGGGTAATTATTTGCCTTGAAACTCTAGCTTTGATCCTGTCCTATGTGCCTCCGCGGGTCAACTGACTAGATTGTGGTACAGGGGCAGCGATCGACACATCGGCGGTTCTGTCTACTCCGCTAGTTTTTGACAAGTACGCCGTCTCGCGCTTCGCAGATTTGGGTTCATGAGAATGACGAGCCGCTCGGCTCCCCGAAGGCGTCAGACTCTTCGTGAGTCGCATGCCGTTACCCGCAATGAAACCACCATTACGCCAAAAGTCATCAATGCCGGCCCTTCTCTTGAGAAGGCCGAATTATACGGCATACACGACCAACGGTCCACCCATTCCAAGCTCATGGGCCTTGCCGGTCGCATCTGTATCGAGACTATTCCACAATGGTTGACAGTCGGGGTCATGCTGGGACTTATTTTTGGCGGCTGTTGCTCCAACGTGCGTTGACGCTGCCCGTTTACTTTCCTTCGACGCTGGACCCGTAGCTGATTGTAGCTGGTGACTCAGGTCTTTGCTCTGGAAGCTATAGTCAAGTGAGCGCGGCCCCCTATTCCGCAGAGCTACCTCTATGTCAATGTTCCTGACCATTCCATAGGGTTGAACCAGCGAGCGGTACGATGTCCATGGCACTGGCCTCATTCTGCCTTACGGTCGCATTGAAATAGACACTCATCTACATGGATCTTATAGGAACACTCTTGACCTTTGTGCAGTTTCTCTTCGTCGCCATCACTGGATACATCTCTCAGTTCGACGCTACCAGGCCGCCGTTCTTCATCAGACCGAATCGAGTGCCGATTCGGCACTGGCTAATCAATATTGTGCTCTTTTTCGCTATCAACCTGCTCAATAACCACGCCTTCAGCTATGACATATCGGTTCCTGTCCATATTATCTTGCGTTCTGGCGGTAGCATAACTACCATAGTGGCTGGTAGCCTTTACGGCAAGAGATACTCGCGCATTCAGGTTACCGCTGTAGTGCTCTTAACAATTGGTGTCATAACTGCGGCCTGGTCCGATGCACAAACCAAGGTATGATTCATATCTTCGTCTCCGATGTGCAGTCACCTGTGCATTAACATCGACCACAGAAATCTGCAGCCGGATCCTCCCACGAGGTATCAACCTCCAACTTCAGTACAGGTCTCATGATTCTCTTCGTTGCCCAAGCCTTGTCGGCGGTAATGGGTCTTTACACGGAGGAGACGTACCGACAGTATGGGCCTCAGTGGAAGGAGAATCTATTCTACTCGCATATCCTCTCACTTCCGCTCTTCTTGCCATTTACAACATCTCTGATCCGCCAATTCATGCGACTCGTGGATAGCCCACCCTTGGTGTTACGATTACCAATTGACCAGGCGAGTCTCGCGACTTTACCAGAAGGTTGGCAGAGGGTAGCGGAGGGCATCTACGTGCCCAGTCAGGTGACATACCTGGTTCTCAATGTGCTTACTCAGTATGCTTGCATCCGGGGCGTCAATCTATTGGCAGCGGCGTCTTCAGCGCTTACCGTCACAATTGTGTTAAATATACGCAAGTTGGTGAGTTTACTGTTCAGCATCTGGCTGTTTGGCAATCGCCTCGCAACGGGTACATTGACAGGGGCTGTGATTGTATTCTCAGCTGGAGCCTTGTACTCTCTGGACTCAAAACAGAAGGACAAGAAGCCGGCTACTGCCAGGGCGAAGGCGGATGGTACTAAGGTTGAATAGGTAGTACTGTTGGTCACAGGAGGGGATTATTACAGTCTACTTAAACGACCTAGCATAGGTATCACCCCATAGGTATCTGGGTAGTCTGGGTAGTCAGTAACAATAAGACGCTGGATTATAGATACCGCATTGTAGTAGTGTACACCTCCGCCGGCCCCAAGTTTGTTAGTACGCTACAAAAAGCAGGGGTTGGCACTTGAACCCGTGGGCAGTTGCTGGCTGAGATGTCAAGAGAATGTTAGTGTACCAAATTTTGTAAAAGGGCTTGAAGCATCTGTCCTGGGCCTCTGGTCCGAGCACCTGTTTTGGTAGCATACTAACAATCTTGGGGCCGGCGGAGGTGTACATGTGCAAATGTTATCTCCTTAAGGGGCCCGTTTCTTGACTTGGCGGTACAGTACCCTGGCTCCTGCTATGGTGGTTACCATATTTTCCACGGGGAAATCTGTACATTGGATGGTACATTGGATGGCGTTTTCTAGGCATTCTAATTGGATTATCTCGAAAGCTCGGGCCTGGGCTGCAAAGCCGCCCCTAGGGAGATACTCCTGGGCAATGCCAACTTTATGATAGTATTTAGATTGACCGAGCCCGCCCTTGCGTCAAGGAGGGTGTATTAGTTAGTACCTTAGGTAGTGTAGTCGGTCCTTGAGTAGCCAGGGCCGGGACTGGGTACCTGGACTAATAAGTACGCCGGACACTATTCTGCACACTACAAGCGACCGATCGGTACGGATCCGTAGGTAGATCATTCTTTTTGGTTTCTTTTTGTCGTCATCCTTTTCTACCTAGTGTACGTCCGTACGTGTAGGTAAATAGGTAAATCCAGGCTCCGAAAGATGACTAAGTACTTAGTAAGTAGGTAGGTATGCCGCCCGTTTTAAACAACATGCATTGTTGTCATAAACAGAGGACGGAATACCTAGAGAATGATTGTTTGGATAGTTGTTATTAGTTGGCTGCATATGTCACGATTGCCACATATATCATGGGGAGGAGAAGGCTCATATTGAGTAGGTAGTTCGTACCGGGGAAATTTCTTAAGTTTCTCACACTTTGTTATTTCCTCAGTTAAGCTCAGCTTTACATTAATCCGTAGTCTGTACCTAGCTTCACACTCATATTTACTCACTTACCACAACACATGATGTGATTTATGACGGTGATGATTTTGGTTAGTAATACTCAATAGTTGCACATCTAGACTTATACGGATCCGTACACGCACACATATTATTAGGCATGTGGATAGTAGTAAGTTACCTAGTTGACAGGAGTATAAAATGCGAAGTAGGGAAGTTTGTAGGAATGAGTTGGAGATTAATTATTGGTGGTGGTACCGTAGGTTGGTCGTTGGTTGGTAGGTGAGGAATACTTACCGGCCACTCGTGGCAATCCGTGATAGCAGCTACCTACCTTAGATTACCTAGTCCGTACGGATATAGGCAGGTAGTACCTAGCAGTGAATGATTCTTTAGAGGTACCTGACAAACACCTACCTAAAAGTAGTACGTGATTGTTTTGAAATACAATGTTAAAAATCTTGGAAGTTTTGTGAGCGAATGGTTTCTCTGTAGTATAAGTAGGTAAGTAGGTAAGTAAGTATGTAAGCAGGTAAAGAAGAGCGGTTCTCTTTTTATTTTGACCAGCGCTTCCCGCTATAGACTCCCGCTACCTATACCTAGACTACCGCTACCGCTATAGACTACCTTACCTACTTAGATATATACGGACTAACCACCGGTACTTATACCGTATCTGCCGAGTATTTATACCTTTTAGAGTAGGTGGGGCAATCATCACTCCCTCCGATCAAAGTCTCCTCAACTTTTCGAATCGCTCGACGGGACGGCTTTCTCCAGTTCAAGTCCTCCGTCATGTCTAGTCAGTATTTCTACATGTTTCCTGTTTCCTTCCTACCTCGTCGCCTCGCGTTGGCTGACAGAGCACTGTAGCAAGTCGCCATTCGACGTCGTCGCCGCGGCGCCCGGCCCGCCATACTTTCGACTTTCACTCAGATGAGTCCGACGCCGCTGGCCCCTCTATCGAGAATAATGAATGGGGTGACGAGCAGAGCAAACATGGCGACGATGATGACGAGCTTGAAGATGACAATGGTCATTCAATGAACCATATGGAGAGTGCTAGTGTCGCCGGCGCCGACCAGCTTGAAACGTCGCTCGAGGAAGGGATGCTTCCTCGAGATGTTCCTAGAAAGACGACGTTTTACGATCCTGTTGCTGAGCGTCAGATGAGTCAGACTGATGCTAAACTGTTTTATCAGAGAAGTCAGCGTGATCTTGCTAAGCATGATGCCAGCAGTTGGAGTCAATCTCATCACACCCCTCATGGCAGCCCGCCTGCTTGGCCGAACGACGGTCGTGCAGCTGCCCAAGGCCCGCCACCTTTTGGCCTGAGTTCCGTATCTTTGCCGCCCCCGGCACAGAGTTATAGTCTTCCCCATATTGCCGGCTTGCCTAGAAGCGCACCGCGAGATGCCTACGTCGCTCCCCGGACTGCTACCCATCCGGCCTTGGGTGGCCAAAGTGGTTCTTGGACCACGACTCGCCAGCCAAATCATCCCTCTATCCGTGGCGAAACTACCCCTGATCCTCACCTCGGCGCAGAGATTCCTGGCGTGGCGCCCATTGGTATCGCTGATGCCTATGGCGATAACGACCCCCATATCACTGCTGAATTGAGTGCCATATTTCGAAACATACAGCAGGTCCTTGAAATTCGTCATAAGTATATACGATTATCCCTACAGCGGGATGGAGATAACCCAAAGGATGGCTCTAGTTGGCAAATCTACCCTCCCCCACCCGAACCTGCTTGGACTGATCCTCCTCCGGATCATCATGCAACCGGCCCCAATAGTCTGAGTAACAGTATGCACTTGTCATCACCAACTTCTCAGCTACGGGTGGGAGATGCTGCGGTTGGCGAACATGACACGACTCCCGATGCCGAGCGTAAACAGCCGCCTAAGAGGCGTAAAGCTGGACAGAATATCGGAGAAGATTTTGACATGTCCGTCCTGTTGCCCCTACCCGCAGCTAGTGAGTTCACATTCCGTATGGACGAGAAAGGTGTGTATCAAGTCTTTGAGAACGCAGCTGCGGATGCCGCCAATACCCCTGTTGTCGGAGTGCCTACTATCAAGGATTTCTATATGGATCTTGAAAAGATATTATTAGTATCTTCGGATGGTCCAAGCAAGAGTTTTGCCTTCCGTCGGTTGCAGTATCTGGAAGGGAAATTCAAGCTATATGGACTACTCAATGAATATCAGGAGACAGCTGATACCAAAAAGGTTCCGCATCGAGACTTTTACAATGTAAGAAAAGTCGATACGCACGTTCATCATTCCGCTTGCATGAACCAAAAACATTTGCTCCGTTTCATCAAGAGTAAAATGAAGAAGTGCCCCGATGAATACGTGCTTTCTAGGGATGGGAAGAACCTTACCCTCAGAGAAGTCTTTGAAAGCATCAACCTGACTGCGTACGATCTGAGTATTGATACTCTGGACATGCATGTATGTATCAACACCACCTCTTCTCTTCTCTTCTTTTTTTTCTCAAAAAGAAAATGATCATAAAAGAAACGAAACACAGAAATTGACTTGGTGTATAGGCTCATACAGACTCTTTCCATCGGTTCGACAAGTTCAATCTAAAATATAATCCGATTGGCGAGTCACGGCTTCGGACCATCTTTCTTAAGACAGATAATCATATTCAGGGTCGATACTTGGCCGAAATCACAAAGGAGGTCATCTCCGATCTCGAATCAAGCAAGTATCAAATGGTAGAATGGCGTATCTCCATCTACGGCAGATCCCTAGATGAATGGGACAAGCTAGCTGCTTGGGTTATTGACAACAAGCTATTCTCACACAACGTCCGATGGCTTGTCCAGATTCCACGTCTCTATGATGTCTACAAAGCAAGCGGCTTGATGGGATCGTTTGAACAGGTAGTCAGAAATATATTTCAGCCACTATTCGAGGCGACGAAAGAACCAGAGAAGCACCCAAAGTTGCACATCTTTCTCCAGAGGGTTATAGGTTTCGACAGCGTCGATGACGAGAGTAAAGTAGAGCGGCGTCTTTTCAAAAAGTTTCCGGTACCCAAAGAGTGGGATTCCCAACAGAATCCGCCATACAGCTACTGGATCTACTATCTTTTTTCCAACATGACCTCACTTAATTTCTGGCGCCGTCAGCGTGGTTTCAATACATTCTTACTTCGGCCGCATTGCGGTGAAGCCGGTGATGTGGAGCATTTGGCTGTTGCGTTGCTTTGCTGCCACAGCATAAGCCATGGGCTTCTTCTGCGCAAGGTCCCTTTGTTGCAGTACATCTTTTATCTCGAACAGATTGGCATCGCCATGTCTCCTCTCAGCAACAATGCATTGTTCCTTGCATACGAAAGAAACCCCTTTATTCAATATTTCAGGCGCGGTTTGAACGTATCACTATCTACCGACGATCCGTTGCAATTCGCCTTTACCAAAGAGCCATTGATGGAGGAATATGCGGTAGCGGCACAAATCTGGAAACTGAGTCCCGTAGATATGTGCGAACTGGCTAAGAACTCGGTCAAGCAGAGTGGTTACGAGTACTCGGTCAAACAGTCATGGTTGGGCGAGAACTTCAATTTACCAGGCGCAGAAGGGAATAAGATGATCAAGACGAACGTTCCCGACCGGAGAGAGGCATACAGATATCAAACCTGGGTTGAAGAACATCGAATGTGAGTGTCATGCCATGATTAGTACAAGATAGCCATATTAACATGTAGCAGGTTATTGAAGTATACTTCAAATAATGAGGTAGGCAGCAACGTAGAGAATCAGGCATCGGCTGGGCTCGATACCTCAACAGCAGTTGAGGTAAGCCCGATCCGGAATCTGTCGACTGTTCACCCCTTAGGCGGCTCCCCGTAACCGGCCTGAACAAGCAAAGCCCTCAAGATACCTGCTTTCAGTCTGTCTTGTTTTTGTTTCAACCTTAATTGTGTTGCATGTACTTCAAGAGTAACGGGAAACATTTCTCATGTCTGTTGAAATTGCTAACTTTTCTCGTTGTGGAAGGGAACCATGGCCTGTGGTGGCGCTGCAGGGTCGGAGTCTTTGCGCCCGATATCTAGCCTGAGCAATACCGAGGCAGGACGAGCTACTCAGTCATTAGCCACGCGAGCCGATACAAGCTGCTCCCACGTTGAACTACGTAGTGGTACAGGTCAAAGCGCAGTTCCGGGATCTCCACTTTCTACCGTGCAGTGCGAGCCAGCATTCCCGACCGATGGGCTTCAGAGGATGCACTTGTCCAGCCAGGAACACCTATATGTTCCCGGAATGATGACGAGAGCCTCAATGGGTGTCGGCCTACGCCACAACTCTGCACACGAGTCGGATGATGCGGCTTCGCCTTGGGGCAGCATTCCTAGAAGGAATGGTATGAGGGAAGAGCCATTGTGACCGACGAATTTCGTTCAGACTCTTGTTGCTTTCCTGTTCGTATAGGTCTAGGTGGCTTAGACTGAATATCCTCTATATATACACACTTATATGAATGCATTCATAATTTGCCGGCATGAGAGATACATAATACCTAGTATATATAGCAGTTTAATGCCGACTTATAGGCTCGGTATACCAGGTAGATATCTGGTGTCCATAGTAATATACGTATTAAGTACGGACTGATGGGCTTCATGGACGGAACTTGGAGGTAGTTTTGTGAAATTCCATGCATCTATTCCGTACACTACTACGTCCGTACCTATTAGTAATGAGTACCTAAGTAGTGTGCATAGTAGGTAGGTAGACACGGCAGTTGCCGATCAGTTGCTGGTCAGCTGTCCTTAGTAATTAAATGTACACTGCAATACCCCTGTAAGCTCAACGAATAAAGGGCGGCCCTAAGCGTTGCGCAAAGAGGCGCATTGCGCCAGCAGGGGGTTGCTCACCCATGACTCAGCTTCTGGTGCGAGAAATATACATACATAGCTGCGTTTAGAGGGATACCGCGCAAATTGGCATTGCATTTATAGGAGATATTACTATGTAGGGAAGACGTAATCTTATTACCATAGGGGCGCCTACCTACGTTATTAGGGGTGCGACTTTAGGGAACTTGCCATTTTCCTACGTATAAGTAGGTCGTTGCGCTAAGGGGTTGGCCGGGCCAGGTACGTACGTAGGTACTTTCACAATTAGGGAGAGAGACCGTTCCCCCTACCCCGAACGCCTCTCATTGCTGTTGTTATAATTCCCATTCTGTACCTACCTTGGACCATACTTAACGACCTCACAACAACTTATGACTGGCTCTCTATAACTTCTATCTTCACCATTATATCTCGCCGTATAACATAGGTAGTAGGTAGGTGGGTAGGTTATTGACTGCGATCAGTCGGACCTGGGCTACGCTTCCCCGTACAACGTGTAGGGCGCCCGCATCCTTGTCTTGTTGCTGCGCAGTGAATCCGACCCGTATCCGTCTATCGGGACTGCTACGACTTGTACCATACACGGGACTTCTTCGCTGAAGCCTTATTGGATCTCCTCGCTCTCTTAATCCCAGACCTTCAAACCACCGCATCCGACAAGCTCGCGTCTTGATTACCACCAACGTCTTTGCCGTAAGCTCCGTGTTCTACTAACAACATCTTGTTGAACGACCGACTGCATCTGCGACCACCCACAAAGAGTACCCGACGACATCAACGACAACGACGACGATATATTTCCTTCCTCGCCTTCCACGCCGGGACCGTCCCATTCCTTAATTACCGCGCAGTCTGCTTAATCTTGTCGCTTTCGAGAGCTTTGGGGCTTTGCTCGTTCATCACAGCTTACCATTATCCGCAATCATGGGTTTTCTGGGCATTTACAGGGCTATTTACGACTATGCGCCGCATTCCGAAGGCGAGCTTTCCATGAGCGAGGGCGATTTGCTATGCATTTTAGAGAAAAGCAAAGAAGATGATTGGTGGAAGGCCAAAAAGAAAGCCAGTGCCGCCGAGGAAGATGAACCTGTCGGACTGGTGCCAAATAATTATGTGGAAGAGGTGCGTCTTACTGCTGAAAACTTCTTCGTCATCTAAGGAGGGATGCCTGCTAAGTTCTACCACAGGCCAAACCCGTCGGACAAGCGAGGTCTCTATATGAATATACTCGCCAAACCGATGAAGAGCTATCATTTCCTGAAGACGCCCCGTTGCGGGTTTACGATGTCTCGGACCCGGACTGGATTCTTGTTGGCTATGAGTCGGACTTTGGCTTCGTACCCGCGAATTACATCGAGATGAACGAGACTGCCGCCCGGAAAGAACCGGAACCTGAGCCTCGCCATGAGCCCGAGCCCGAACCAGAGCCTGAGCCTGAGCCCGAACCTGTATCAGCCCCGTTACCTCCTCTCCCCTCACGACCTCCAGTTCCCGCTGAACCAGAGGAACCCAGAAGCCCTCCGCTTCCGAAGCGGCCAGTATCTATAGCCTCTTCCGCATCAACGAGTGAACCCGCAGCTACGCTAGCGGCTGCAATCCAGCAGAACCAACCTACTCGTGCCACCGCCCCGACTCCGATCAACGTTCCTCCTCGCCAGCCTAGGCCGTATATAGAAGAATTTGAGGATGAGCCGAGTCCTGCTCTTCCAGTTCGGCCACGAACGCAATCGAATGTGTCGAACGGCCAAATGCCATCACCCCCCATTCCACAGCGAGTCCAGCGTCGATTTAGTGACGATCATGACGGTCGTCCTAGACAGTTCAGCCCCCTTGCCCCAGGTGGTTTTCATATGTATAACATTAACGAGATGGTGTCCATTATGGGCAAGAAAAAGAAGATGGCTACAACGTTGGGAGTCAATTTGAAGACTGGTGTAATCTTAATCGCTCCCGAAAAGGCGCAAGATGGTCCAACCCAAGAATGGACGGCTGACAAAATGACCCATTATTCGAGAGAAGGAAAACACGTATTCTTAGAACTAGTTCGCCCAAGCAAGAGTATTGATTTCCACGCAGGAGCCAAAGATACCGCAGAGGAGATTGTAAGTGCTCTTGGTGAGCTGTCAGGAGCCGTCAAAGCCGAGGGTCTTCGCGAGGTCATCGCAGCTGGAACTGGACGGTCCATTAAAAAACGGGGCCAGATCCTGTACGATTTCACGGCGCAGGGAAACGATGAAGTCACGGTTGATGTAGGAGACGAAGTCATTATTATGGATGATACGAAGAGCGAAGAGTGGTGGCAAGTCCGGCGACTGAAAAACGGAAGGGAGGGCGTCGTACCGAGCAGCTATGTTGAAGTCCTAGACACGATGCTTGCTCCGTCAACATCTGGTGTCTCCACGGGGATGTCCTCCGTGGCGCAAAATCGGCAGGAAGAGGCGCGCTTAACGAAAGAAGCTGTCAAGAGGGATCAAAAAGCAGCAGAGGTAGGGCCTGGCATGCGTTTACCCGACAGACAGAGTAGTTTGTCCGCGAGTCACAGTGATAACCTTTCCACACAACAGCGAAGCAGACACGAAAGCAATCGTGCAGACGCCAATCGATCTGGATCATCCAAGCCTAGTAAGTGTGTCCGACTGTTAAGCTTATGAGCTCCTGTATTGACATGCACTTGTAGAACCCGATCCATCAAAGGTACGCGTGTGGAACGACAGATCGAAATCGTTCAGCGTTGAGGCACAGTTCCTGGGTCTTAAAGATGGCAAGATCAATCTGCACAAGTTGAATGGCGTCAAAATCGCTGTTCCCTTAGCTAAAATGTCGACGGAGGATATCGAATACGTCGAGCGCACGTTGGGTATCTCCTTAGACGAGGAGAAGCCCCTAGCGGATGTCAAGCGTGCAAGGTCGATGAAGGTCAATACAAACAACAAAGGGACTTCATCTACTCACATTGGAGCGTCTGTGGAGACACCGAAGTCCGACTACGACTGGTTCCAGTTTTTCCTATCTTGCGATGTTGCCGTTGGTTTGTGCGAACGCTATGCCCAGGCGTTTGCCAAAGATTCCATGGATCAGTCGGTAATTCCCTATATCGATAATACAATACTGCGAAATCTAGGCCTGCGTGAGGGCGATATCATCAAAGTTATGCTTTATCTGGATAAAACATTAGGGCGAGAGAGGTTGAAGAGAGGCGCAGAAGGTGACGGCGGTCTCTTTTCGGGGCCCGGAGGAACGCTTCGAAACAACACACGGAAAAATCGTCCCGCCCCAGCAGTTCAGACGAACGATGTGATCGACGCCAAGGCGCTCACGCAGCCGAAAGAGGGTGATGCTGAGCAGTCTGCATCTTCCTCGGCCGAAGGGGCTCAATCCAAACCCCCGAATAAATCCACCAACGGGTTTGACGATGATGCATGGGATGTGAAGCCGGCCAAACAGCCCGAGCCTCAAGCCAAACCAGCTCCAGACCCTGAGCCTAAGGCGGCGTCAGTTCAACCTCAGCGGGCATCATCACAGGGCATGCAAGACCTTTCTCTGCTCACCGCACCCCTGGAACCGACAAAGGTAGAGCCACAAGCGCCTGCGCCATCCATCAATCTGCCGGTGACCAATCAGCCGCAACCATCTCCGCCAGTCTCTCAACCCCAAGGTGCTACTCCGTCCTTTTTCTCGACCGTCTCTGCCGCCCCGACCGGGTCCACAATACCGGCATCACCGTTGAATCTTGGGCTTGGTAACCGGCAGCGACCAGCGCCGCCCCAGATGATGAGCGGACAAGGCGCTCTTATGCCACCTCCGCCGGCACGCCCTCTGTCAGCGCCGCAATCGGCACAGCCGAGCGGGTTTGCGCCACCAATGTCCATGTTGCAACCCCAGATGACTGGCATCCCAACAAGTGGGCCAACTTTGCATGATCTCAACCAACAGCGTTTGCAGCAGTCTTATATGGGCAATTTCCAGCCTCAAATGACTGGTCAGGGTTTTATGCCACAGCCAACCGGATTTGGACCTCAGCAGCTCATGGCGCCCCAAATGACTGGAGCACCTCAAATGCAGGGCCCGTTTTCTGATCCACGTACTCAACAATTTCAACCTATGCAGACGCAGCCGACAGGATACACAGGCGGGTTCCAACCCAGCCAACAGTTCCCGCAACCGACAGGTATCAATGCGTTCTTACCACCAGCATTGGAACCGCAGAGGACAGGCGTGCCTCAGCCCCAGATACAGCCCCAGCAGACTGGTTTTGGTAACTTCGGTGCCCCAGCATTCAATCAAAACATGAACAATGGCCAAGTCCAACCACAGCCGGCAGCTGCACTTCAGCCCCAACAAACCGGCCCCGCACCGCCTGTTCGGTTCGGCGTCACCAAGAGCCTCGCTCCCCAGCCCACCGGCCGTCGTGCCAACCTCTCACAAGCAAGTAAGTACCACTCATACCCATACCCATATCTCATTTTCCCATTCATAACTAGATAATCTAACACCCTCATAGCTCCCGACAACCCCTTTGGTTTCTAAAATTGGCAATCATTCTTGTTCATTTCATTCCATTTCATCAAGGTGATCCCCATCCGCGTCGCGAAGACTGAAAAATGAAAGAAAGGAAAAGGGCAGCCTGTTTTGGATTCCCAATCACCCCAAGATCACCACTCACTGGAATATAAAATCAGAGATCGGGTGAACAACTTGGACAAGGGGTTTTTCATTCATGGAGAGACAATGAGAGGAAGATTGGCGGGGGAAGGGGGTTTTGGTAAGGGAGGGAGGGATGGATGGATTGGGTGGGAGCACGGGCAATCAATCAATCGCATCTTGGTCCTTGATTTACCGGCTATATTTTCTGTGCTGTGCTAACGTTTTACCATAACAAAACACACAGCTTACAGCTACAGCCCCTTATTAGTAAACCTCCTCTACTACTACTTACTTACTTACTACTACTAGTACATACATAAAATCATCATTACCTAATTGTTCATTACTAACATAATCTATTTATTCCTCATCTGTGTTTGTAGTGATCACAGCCGCGACGGTCTCTATATGTGCTGTACTGTCCTCCGCCTTCCCGTACCGTACCGTACCGTACTGTCCCTCCTGGCCCCAATTCTGATCTTCCCGGAGGAAAAGCGAGCGAGCAAGGGTCATGATGAGCTTCTTTCTTGGCGCGGTAAGCGAGACGATTGAGCGATTGAGCGATTGATTGAATGATTAATGATTGTAATAGTAAATATGCTTGTATCACTACAATCATATCCAAGCATAGCCTCTTGATTTGCGATGGGGGACAATAATGGGAGCGTGGCAGCAATGACGCGGGTGCTCATTTGCTAGGTATATTCTTCATCTTGCTTATGTGATGATTTACAACGCAGTAAGTAACGAGGAAATTCGCGCTTATTAGATCGGTGGGGGCGCATCGGGATCCTCTCCATCGAGTAAGGTTCGTCTTCTTGGACGTGTGGTGATGACTCCGCCATCGATCCCCGAAGCGACAGCAGCTACTCCGTCTACGGCGGCCTTGGCCGGTTTGACCGCGTCCTCTTGTTTCTGCTCGGCTTTGGGTTCGAACCTCTTGCGGACGGCCTCGATCATCTTGAAGAACCAATAGAAGTTGAGCGAATTGAGGGTTAAATTGCTTCCAACATAGACGGCAGCGAGCCAAAGCGGGATGCCGGTGGACGGGGTCACAAATTGCATGGTCTCGGCATATCGGGGGGGCAGGTCGGCTTTATCGAAGGCGAGGACGTCAGGCGCCACGTGCAGACCTGTCCATAGATCGCGGCAGACAAGAAAAGATTGATAGGTACCCCAGACTAGACGGCAGGAGAAGAACATGGCGATCAGTACTAGACCATTGTAGAGCTGGATACGGGAGCCAGTCATGCCGAGTTTATCGCAGAACCAGTGGATATTGAGGAAGGGCGAGGATAGCTCCCAGAGAATAAAGACGGTGCTGTAGTAATTGACAAAGGGCCGCTGCATCATCCCGGTGAATATTAGTCGAGCTGAACGAGGAGAGCTGGAAATTGCGGTGGAGCAGAGTTAAAACGTACAAAACCAAAGGAATAGACGAGAAGAGCGCTCACGGCATGAGCCAACATGCCCAGACCGAAAATATTGACGTGAGAAGCCGTGACGCAGAGGTCCCAGAGGAAATAGCCGGCGGCGAGAGCCTGGATCATGCCAGCGCCGCCCGTGTAACCCCAGAGACGCTCCTCCCAATCCATCTGCTTCCGTTCCTCGTCGACGAACATGACCCACAGGGCCAGGACGTTGATGGTGGTACTCTGGACGAAGGAGACGACGTGGACATCCCAGCTTAGTTTCTTCGACCCGGATAGAGCCCTGTACCGGACTGGGAAGATGAGGGCGGATATAAAAGGCGAGAGGACGACTCGAATGAACTCGTAGAAGGCAGCTATTATTAGGACTTCATGGATGTGTAGGGGCAGCGTGGGCAGATTGAAGTAATCGGCCCATGGCTGCACGGCGTCGCTGAGGGCGGGAATGGGCGATATGGGGAAGGGGTCCTTCATGTTGGGCGGTTAGAAGTACTGAAGGAGAACGAGGACGGTAGGCTGTGAGGCCGGTTGTATGAGGGGGTTTTCTATAAAATATAGGATGAGAGACGGGGATCAGCATCCAAGATAGCATGCGTGATGATGCCGGGGGTGCGTGACAGTCCCCAACAGGACAGGTATGCGAATGCGGGCTCGTGACCGAGAACCGGGTAGGTTTTTGACAAGGAAGAGGCAGGGCGTCTGATGCGGTGTAGGGAATGTCTGAATTTAAAAAGAAAAGAAGAAAAAAAAAAGCCCGTAAAATCATGGAGCATATGATGTAGATACTCCATGCGTGGAAAGTCCCTGCTGGCTACACGAGAGGTTTCCGTAAAGTCGAGAGTAAACTTTTCCTCACATGGAAGGGCTTGGCCCGGCAAAGCTTCCGTTTTAAGTTTAGTGAGGCCCAGAAATGCCGGTTTTTTCATTGTTAGCGATCGCCAACACTGCATAGGCCCTTGAAGGTACAGTATAAAATACCTAGTGGTGTAAAAAGAGACGTGTTGTGTGTGTGTGTGTGTGTGTGTCGATGCTGCCGGGTTAAACGCCGGATTCATGACCGAAGGTATCAACCTACCTAGTATGTCCATATTACTGTATATACACATAGGTAGATACGAAGAACTACCTACGGTACCTACCTACCTACCTACCTACCTACCTACCTACCTACGAATCCGTACCTTAGGTAATCTGCTGAGGTAATAAGTAGATATGGGCACTGGTGTACCTAGTGTAAGGTGTACACTACCTACATAGGGTACCTACACTACGGACTACCACCTACCTACTTACTACCTACGCGACTGGATTTTTAATGATTGTCAATCTCAAGGGAGTGACGATACCTTATTGTAAACAATTATCTTTTATTTAATCTTTAAATTCACTTCTGGATTGGTACACCTATGTACCTATAGACTCTGTTCACTCTCTCATCCCAACGTGCTGTTGTTCTCTTAATGAACTTCCTTCCTTTCTCATTGAAGATCCCACACCAACATCGGCTACCTCTCAACGAACTCACTCTACACTAATATTTTAAGAAATGGCTGATATCCTATACGATTTATTGTCACCGGCCCTGTCATCGGCGAGTGGGAGCGGCCAGTCATCATCAACTCCCGACCCCACAGCTCTTGAATATCTCACAAGCCTGGCCACTAAGTCGCTCTCTGAGCTCGAGACTGTCGAGCCTCAGACTCTGGCTCAAGAATCTCATTCCTTATTACTCTCACTTCAATCACTTTCTCAGCGTTCTCATAAGACCGTTATCGCATCTGCCGAGAGCCATTCAAATCTAGGCCGTGCCCTGCCAGCCTTAGCTACATCGACCGCTGATCTCAAGGCTATTATCCCCAAACTGGACGATGCCGCCGTCCGTTTCTCAACTACTTATCACAAATCCGCCGATAATGACATACTCAGAGCTCGGAAGACAGCGTTGCTCCTGTCACGGAATGTTGAGCGTGTCGTCGATCTCCTAGACCTGCCCACATTACTTTCTTCTACCATCGCCACGAGCTCGTCCAGCTCTACAGCCAACTATGCGTCAGCGTTAGATCTGAGTGGTCATATCCGACGGCTCTCCTCGCTCTACCCAGAATCATCGCTCGTCTCATCTGTTTCACTCCAGGCCGATGAAGCAATGCAGCTCATGGCCAAGCATCTCATCATCAGCCTGAGGACCCCAGGTCTTAAGTTGACATCTGCCCTCAGGACAATTAGCTGGCTAAAGAGGGTATTACCCGATCTGAGTCAATCTGGGAATATCAACCTAAATGACGACAATGGTGGCCTAGGCGCCCTATTCCTCATATGCCGACTATCGACGCTCATGAATATGCTCGAAGCCTTGAAGCCGCTTCGCGAACTGGCAGATCAGGAGAAGATTCGCCAACAACAAAGTCTACCGGCCAGCAGTTCGTGGTCTGGTGGCCAACAAACTGAACGGTACTTGAAAAGATACATTGAAATTTTTAGAGAACAAAGTTTTGCCATCGTGTCCATGTTTAGGAGCGTATTCCCTCCGCGGCCATCCGGTGATTCAACCACGCCCGAAGCGCGGGACCCCCTGCAGTCAATGCCTTCGACACTATCTACATTCCCTCTCCATCTTGTCGAGATGTTAATAGAGACCCTACGGATTTACCTGCCAAGTGTTAAGGACCAAGCATCGCGAGATAGCCTGCTCACTCAAGTGCTCTACTGTGCCGGAAGTCTTGGCCGGCTGGGAGGTGATTTTGGTATCCTTCTAGCAAGCCTCGATCTAGGAGAGGAGTTAGAAGATGAATGGGTTGACGTTGTAAGACGACATCGCCTCATGGCTGGACGCCTTGAATCCATTGTTGGCAACAAAGAGAAAACCGCACCATGAACAAAAACCAGAAGACAGGCATTACAGAGGCCGGGATCTTCAAAACTACGCACGATCTCGAGAACATGAGACCAATTCAAGCAGAGTTTAAGGCCAGACTAATATCAGGTTGCAAATCGTATATGTAAAAGCCTACCTAGGAGGTTACCTTAGGTACCTCATGTAGGTAGGTTCTGAGAAGACACCTACCTAGGTTACTTCGTACATACCTAAGGTATCCTTTCCATCATCGCCGTGATTGATTTGATTCCACCGAGGCCCGGAATATGCATGCACTCGGATTGTGGAATTACTAGGCTCCAAATATGCAACTAAACATAAAGGTCTGGTTACACGTAACATTACCTATGACGGCAGATATGTTACCTACCGGAGTCGGACCTGTGGGAAATTTTCGAGCGACAGAAGGTGCCGCAACCGCAACTTCCAACTCGGCCCGTCTTGTAGGTATTGCCACGCGCTAAGCCGGTCGTTCCTGCCTGCACCCAATATACCTACTCGGCCAAGTCATCTCAAGCGGTAGATGGGATTGTCTTCGGCGGGGCCGAGAAGGAATACCACCATAAACAACTGCGTCCTCTAGGTAGGTAGGTACCTAATCGTCTAATTCGGCTTACTTACACCCCGACACCCCACGACACCCCACGACACCAATGGCTCGACTCTAGCAAAACAAGCTACCGTTCGTTGCCTTCAGTGGCACGAGTGTCGATTTCAATATGTCGCAAGAAGGAAGCCAATCTGGCAAGTCGTCGAGGAGTAAGTAGTAGAAATTAACCACGAGCTCTCGTAGCTTTTGGCTGCAAAGACAGACAGACATACATACATACATGCTAACACGCATTGCCATCGATTAGCTTTCCACTTCGTCGCCGGTCTAAGCTCCGGTGTTTTCGGCGCCGTTCTCCTCCAGCCATTTGATCTCCTCAAGACGCGCGTCCAGCAGTCCGGTTCGCGCTCCATCCGTTCTGCAATCCGCGACATCGCCAGCTCACCCAATGCCGTCGCCGCCTTCTGGCGGGGCACTATCCCCTCGGCCCTGCGTACGGGCATGGGCTCCGCGATTTATTTCACCACCCTCCACACCATTCGCCAGCAGGCCTTAACATTAACGTCGCACTCTCGACTCTACGAGCGCCATCGCCCGTCTTCGTCCGCTCTCCCGACCCTCTCCAACACCACGAACCTCCTCTCAGGCGCCGTCGCCCGTGCCTTCGCCGGCTTCGTCCTCATGCCCCTCACCGTCATCAAGGTCCGCTACGAGTCGAGCCTGTACTCGTACAGTTCCGTTTTCGGCGCCGCTAAGGATATATATCGCATCAACCGCATCCCCGGCTTCTTCGCCGGCTTCGGAGTCACCGCTATGCGCGATGCACCCTACGCCGGCCTCTACGTCGTGTCCTACGAACAGTTCAAAAAGCAGCTAGGTCGCCTATACATGCCGACCGGTGATCGCCTGAGCATGACAAGTTCAGCATCAGCGACTATCAACTTCAGCTCCGGCGCCCTCGCGGGTGCGACGTGCTCTTTTATCTCGAACCCCTTCGACGCTATCAAGACGCGCATCCAGCTACAACCCTCCCTCTATCGCAACATGTTCCATGCGTGCCAGATGATGGTCAGACAGGAGGGCGTCCGATCCCTCTACGACGGCCTAGGGCTGCGGATGACGCGGAAGGCCATCAGCTCCGCCCTGGCATGGATGGTGTACGAGGAATTAGTCCGCAGGGACGAATCAACTCGGCAGCGAGACACGAGAAGTGAACGTGTGTAAGAGTAATATATGTAAAGACTAACGACCTACTCAAAAATCCATAAGATCGCTTCAAAGAACGATTCCCCGCTCCCCCCCCTCCTCCTGCCCGGCCCCGGGCGTATGCACATACACACACAGACATTATTATCCGCCATTATCAACGTGTACGGTTGGGTCTCATTCCGTAGTTATCATGCACCAGGGTAGAAGAAGAAAACAGTCAGGTATCATCTCTCATCCATAGCTAAAACTCGTCACTTCATCAATGCGAAGAGTTAAATAGATGTTCATAAATCAAATCAATCAACGAACGAATAAAATCAAAATAAACCATTCACTCGATCCCCCCCATCCCCACCCCTCTCGGGGCCTTCTCATCTGCATATCTTCTAGACGTCATTTTTGTATATAGGTAGGTACCTAAGGTACCTAAGGTATATATATATATGCGTAATACTGATATTCTCTCGCGTGAAGTGTAGGAAACCGCCGAACTACATCAGCCAGAGCCTCAAGGAAAGCATGAAGGAAGGTAAGGGTCAGTGAGTGCGGGGAGTTTTCAGACGAGGCGAGTGCAATGAGACAAATAGCGCAATCAGTCAATGAAAGATGCCCGAAGGCATGAATGAAGGAAAAGAAAGGAATCGGCCCTATTTAACTGGGTCTGCCGCCGGCGAGATAAGTTAAGATGGCTGGGGCGGGGGAGCGGCTTCTGCTCTTTCTGCGCTCCTTCTTGCGAACCCATTCGAACTCGGGCTCAAGGTGGTGGTGATGGTGACGATGGTGTTTCTTGTCCTCGACTGCCAGGACAAGTTTGGTGCTTCGCTCCTCGCGGATGAGCCTGGTGTGTCGCCAGAGCATGTCTTGTTCGTGTTCGGGCACCCAGCGCTTGATAAGTACATAGTCGGGATCCTATCGCATCGTGTTAGCTGGATAGAATCCCTATGGTGGTAGATAGATGATGGTAGGGAGAGGGGGGCTTACTTCATCAATGACATAATCAACGTTATGGACACGCAAGGTCTCGAGCGAGAGATGCCGTCTGGCCATGCGCGTGTATGTGGGTCGTGACCTCTCCTCAAAAACGTTCTGAATATGCACCTGGGGTACGGGTATTTGAGGCGCCGGGGCCTTAACCACCTCCTTGGCTTCTTTCTCCTTCTCCTTCTCCTTCTCCTTTTCCTTTTCCTTGCCCTTGTCCTTGTCCTTTTCTTTTTCCTTTTCTTTTTCCTTCTCCTTCTCCTGCTTCTTCTCGATCTTACGGCCCTCAAGGATGGCATTGATCTCCTTCTCGTCGAGACCAGAGCTGAGCAACTGCTTTTGGAGACGCTGTTTGTATTCGCGATCGCGCTCCTCGGCCTGTTTTCTTTCCTTGAGCATGCGATCGGCTTCCTGTCTCTTGTATCCTTCGACGGCATCGAGGGCTACCTTTTCGCGCATCTTTTTCTCGGAGAGTGCGGCCTCCTCTGTCCTAATACGCTCGAGTTCTAACTTCTGCTTGATACGGTGCTCAACTTCATCTTGTTCCTTCTTGGCACGTATAGCGTCAAGCTCTTTCTTAGCATCACGTAGCTCGCGTTCTTCGCGGGCTGTTCGCTCGCGATGCTTCTCTTCTTTCTCGATCTTGGCGACGAGTTTCAACTCCTCGAGCTCTTTTTGCGTACGCTGAAGCTCGTATTCTTTCTGGGCATCTTCCCGCTCGCGCGCACGAAGTCGCCTCTCTTGGTCGATTTCATGCTCGTAGTCCATGCGGGCCTGGTGTAGAGCCATGGCAGCTTTCTCACGCAGCTCCCGCTCACGCAGGTCGCTCTCACGCAGGTCGCGGTCACGAAGTCGTCGCTCTTCATCAACCTCACGCTGATCCCACTCACGAAGGCGCCGTTCTTCATCGATCTCACGTTCATATTCAAAGCGCGTCCGCTCTAGGGCCAAAGAATTTTTCTCACGCTGGTCATGCTGCTCCCGCTCCCGCTCCCGTTCCCGCTCCCTTTCCCGCTCCCTTTCACGTTCCCGTTCCTGCTCACGCTCCCGATCACGATCACGATCACGATCACGATCACGATCACGGTCGCGCTCATGATCACGTTCACGCTCCCAATCACGCGAGTAGGTAGATGTACTACGAGAATGCGCTCGACGACGGGGTGCACGACTACCGCCCTCTTCGCTCTCTGAGTCGGAGTGATGATAAAGGCGATTATTGATTATGACTGGTGGGACGGGTACAGCAGCCGGCGGCGGTGGTAGTGGACTACGGGTGCGGGAAGCAGACCTAGAACGGGAGTGTCGACCACGATGACGAGATCGCGAACGAGATCGAGATCGAGATCGAGATCGAGAACCAGCATAAGAACCAGCATGAGAACCAACATGAGAAAAGGCATGCGAGTGTGAGCGTGCATGGCGGGTTGTCATGATAGCAGTATGCTCGTTTGACGCGCGCAAGGCGTCATCAAAACGGGAGCGCGGCTCGACATATCGGGGTAGAGGTGGTGCTGGGCGGGTGTCTACATAAGGTGAGTGACGACGGGCAGGCGATGGTGAGAGTCCCCGATGTCTCGAAATACGGACATCGAACTCCGACTCCTCGTCAGAAGACCACGGCGGTGGACCCATCCTCGTTTGTTATTTCAAGTCCTGTTCCTGTTCCTTTTCCGTGTCTTGTCTGAATAGCACAGGATGAGAAATAAAGATGACGAGTTGCTTCGGGCAAGGAATCTATTATTTTCGGCACACTAACAGCCACCAGCTAGAAAGAGGGGTTATGGCAAGTGACTGTTGTGCTTGATAGGTAGGTTGACTATCGGAATGAGTAAGAAGCGCACGGAATAAATAGAAGTAAGCTAAAGATGACGGACGAGAGGGGTGATATGGAAAGATATTCGGGTTGGGCAGGCAAAAGAAACTAGTAGGTGTCGGTCATACCCGTCTATCTATACTGAGTAAAGTAGGTAGGTAGGTAGTCCGTACTTGTTTACCGATCCGTACCAATAAGACTGTTTATCCGGCTTTCCAGTCAGCTCAGAGAAGCCGCTGAGATGAGGGTCCGACGCATGATACCTACCTAGGTAAATGGATACCTACTGCGTACGGTCCGCAGCATAAGTAGGTACCTAAGTAGTATTCAGTGTATGTGGCCCAGGCTGCTGGGTAAGCGTAAGCGATGGTTGAACGGGGGCCGGAAGTCCTGGCTTGTCCATTCATGAAGCAGGTAAGCAGATTTTCACCCTTGATCCCCTCTTCATCCTCTTCTTCTTCCCTGTACGAAGTACGTGGACGATACCGCATTAGGTACGGACCACTGCACCAGCACAGCAAGCCTGCGGTAATTGTTTACCTAGGCAGTG